>CAUYUJ010014860.1:52500-65000 GCA_963575745.1 Prorocentrum cordatum | reverse complement strand
GTGAGGAGTGCGACACAAGAGGAGTCATAGAGGTCACAGAAGTGCCCAGCGACAGTCTTGGTTGGGAAAGGGACCGCCCTCCATCCTCCATCAGTGCAGTTGCAACACATCTTCAGATTTCAATCAAGCAAAAGTCTCCAGCGAGATGACCATGTTGAGAAGGAGTCGCCTCTACCCGCGGATGTGCTGGAAATGTTACAGACGAGTGTGCGCGGCGCCACGGCGATATTCCCATTTTGAAGACGGTCCGCCCATCAGCAGTGCAAGTATTGTATAGGTCAAGAGGGGTGTGCGCAGCGCCGAGGCTATAACCTTCTTTGTTGACAACGGCCCGACCTGCATCCGTATCGCTGCCCAAACGGCACGCCTGGCGTGGCCTCAGGGAGTCGTTTATAAGAGGGAGAGAGAGAGAGAGAGAGAGCGAGAAAGAGAGAAAGAGAGAGAGCGGGGGGACATGAGATAGGGAGGGAGGGATGGAGGAGAGGAAGGAGGAGGCGGGAGCGGACATGTTCCCCCATTTCATGTTTCTTCTGCCGCCATATCCCCTCCCTCCCCCAACGCTACCCCATCTTATCCCGTGTTTGTTCAGGTTCTGTCGCGGGTGGCTGTGTTCTCCCTCATGCAGCGGAAGAGCGCGCCCGACGCCGTCTGCAGCACTGACGAGCGGGAGGACGTTGAAGCGCCTGAAGTCGGAAGCAACCTTGTTCTCGTCGGTGTCGTCGATGTCGGCGTCGGCGGCGCCGTTGTTTTCGTCGTCTTCGGCGGCAGCAGCGGCCCGCCTGTAGTTTCCTCCACCCCCCTTCCCCCCTCTGAGGCGCCCCCTGCTCTGTTCTATAATGATGTGTTCTGATTCTCGGGAAATCGGTCATCCGTCTGCTCCTTATCCTGTCCGTTCTCCCCATCATCCTCATCTTCATCCTGGTCATCATTCCTGCCCGTTGTTGCTATTGATGTCTCCGCCCTCGCACACCAACCTTACCAACCCGTTCTTCCTCCAGCCTCCTCCTCCTCCGGTCCTCTTCTCCTCCTCCGGTCCTCCTTCTCCTCTTCCTCCTCCTCCTCCTGATCCTTCTCCGTCTCCTCCTCCTCCTCCTCCTCCTCCTCCTCCTCCTCCTCCTCCTCCTCTTTCTCCTCCACCTCCTCCTCCTCCTCATCGGCCGCTCATCCTGCTTCCTCCTCCTCCTCTTCAGCATCCTCTGCCCCATCATCCTGTTATTTCTCCCTCGCCCTTGTGCTCCCAGTCCTCCCCCCCTGCCTGTCCTCCACCACATTGCCCCTGCGACACCGCACTCCATCCCCGCACCCATCATTCCTCTCCCCCTCCTTTTCCATCATGCTTCTTTCTCCTCCTCTTCCTTTCCCTCCTCCTCCTCCTCCTCGTTGTCCTCCTCCTCTTCCTCCTCCTCCTCCTCCTCCTCCTCCTCCTCCCGCTCCTTATTGTCCT
This sequence comes from Prorocentrum cordatum, assembly GCA_963575745.1. Classification (NCBI taxonomy): domain Eukaryota; class Dinophyceae; order Prorocentrales; family Prorocentraceae; genus Prorocentrum; species Prorocentrum cordatum. The sequence continues at coordinate 63,556 of CAUYUJ010014860.1, read as the reverse complement.
CCCCTTCCATCTCGTTCGTCCCCTTTTGCTCATTCCCCTTACAGTCATTATCGTGCTGCTCCCTGATGCGGCGAGACCGAGACCCCAGACGTCGTGATTTTGCCTGCAGCGTGGACCCTGCAGAGGCCTGGACCCCTTCCCGGGGGCCGGCTCAGAGGCCGAAGGCTGCCCACATCTCCCCGTCGTGCTCTTGCGCGACGCTCCCTCTGACTGCGTGGGAGCGCGGGTGTTACGCTTGTGCTGTACTCCTTGCCCGCCGCTCCCGCTGCCGCGCTCTCTCTCTCTCTCTCTCTCGCGTCCGCAGCGCCCTGGAGGCCGCGTTCGGCTCGAGGCTCGAGGCTCGAGGCTCGAAGTTCTTTCTCGGGGAGGGGGGGGGGCTCCGGAGGCCTGCGAGCTCCCTCCCTTCCTCCTCCCCTTCCTCCTCCCCCCCCTCCTCCTCCTCCTCCTCTCCTCTCCGCCCTCCTCCTCTCTCCTCCCTCCTCCTCCTCTTGCCCCTCCTCCCCCTCCTCCTCTCCTCCTCCTCCCCTCCTCCCCCCCCTCCTCCCCCTCCCCCTCCCCCCCCCAGTGGGACGTTCGCGTTCGCGCCTCCTCATCCCCCCCCCCCTCGTGCTGCGCCAGGGATCGGGGATGCGTCGGCCACCGCCGCCCTCTCCCTTGTCGGTGGCCCTGACGAGGCTGCGGGAGAGGGTACCAAAACGCGCCTGGAGCGCTGCAAGGCCCGAGGGTGCGAAGCAGACCTGACTGGCAGTGGCTCCGGGGGGGGCCGTGCTCAAGGGAGGTTGCGGCCGCGCTCCACGATGTGCCGTTAAACGATCCTGCAGGGTGGCTCTTGCGCGATGCTTGCCTTGCCTTGCCTTGCTGCTCCTGAACCTTCTCGTGGCTAATGTCCCCGCTGCTGCTCCTGCGCTCGGCCGTTCCCCTGCTGCTGCTGCTGCTGCTGCTGCTGCTGCTGCTGCTGCAGCAGGCCGCGCGACGAGCACAGCCGCGCCCGCGCCCGGCGCGGCGCCGCGCCCGCAGCCGCACCGACGCCGCCGCCGCCGCCAGAGGGGGAGGCGGAGGGAGGCGGAGGAGGCGGAGGAGGAGGAAGAGGAGGACGAGGGCGAGGAGGAGGATGAGGAGGAGGAGGAGGAGGAGGGCGGAGGAGGAGGAGGCGGAGGAGGAGGAGGAGGAGGGAGGAGGAGGAGGAGGAGGAGGAGGAGGAGGAGGAGGAGAAGGAGGAGGAGGAGGAGGCGGAGGAGAGGAGGAGGAGAGGAGGAGGACGAGGTGGAGAGGAGGCGGAGGAGGAGAAGGAGGAGGAGGAGGAGGAGGAGGAGGTGGAGAGGAGGCGGAGGAGGAGGAGAGGAGGCGGAGGAAGAGGAGGAGGAGGAGGCGGAGGAGGAGGCGGGGGAGGAGGAGGAGGAGGAGGAGGAGGCGGAGGAGGAGGAGGAGGAGGAGGAGGAGGAGGAGGAGGACGCACGCCTCACTCCTTCCCTCCCCCCCTCCCTCCCTCCCTCCTTCCTCTGCCGCGCCATGCGGGTCCCCAGCCATGCCAGGGGCGCGGTGGCCGCGCGGCGGCGGCCCTGGCCAGCGCGGTGCGCCGCCGTGCTCGCCCTGCCGACGCGCAGCGGCGGCCAGGACGAGGCCCTCGGCTCCGCCACCGCCACGACCACCTGGTTCTGCAGCCACTCGCTGCCATCGGGGAGGCCAGAGAGGCATGCACCCAGCATCGTCGAACCTCGGGGAGCGCAAGATGGCATGAGCATAACAGCTCGGAGGTCCGCATGGATTTCTCGGATCGGCGCCGAGGCCCCCCCGGCGGCGCCTCCGGCGCCGCACCCCAGCGCGCTCCGCGCGCCAGGGAGGGGGATTCAGTGCGGGTACAAGAAAATCGCGCGGACCTCCAAGCTTGTATGTTCATGTCATGTTTCGTTGCGCTTGCATCGTCGAACCTCTCCCCATCTCCTCCGAGCCATGGCTCGTCAGCCCCACGAGGTCACCCGCAAAGTTGGGGATAGGCCCCGCGAGGCCCGAAGGGAACAGCGATAACCCGAAGGGAACAGCAATCTATCCACACCTGGGGAGGCAAGTCGGCCAATGGGACCGAGGCACTGCCATTGGGGCCGAGGCCCTGCCAGTGAGGACAGGGATCGGTTCAAACATACTGGATGCAAGAGGACAAGAGCACAACCCTCCGGACTCCCGCGGGGCGGTCCCTCCGCCGGCGCCGCGGAGCCCTCCCCTCGAAGGAGAAGCAACTGCATTGACATAAAACTGTTGGCGCTCCGCGCGGGTTTCTTGGATCGGCGCCGCGTTCATGCAGCTGTTTCTCCTCCTACCCCCGCGCCTGCCTGGGCCGCGCCCTTGGCGCCTTGAGCCCCTCGCCCGGTGCGCGGCAGCGCGCCGAGCGGGGCGCGGACGGCACCGGGGGAGAGACCGTCAGCGGACGTGTCGTGCGGTTCCAAAACCAAAACGGACCCCCGGGAAAGGAACTTCTGAGACGTCCGATTCTTCTTTCCACTTCCACTTGCACTTCGATGTCTCCAATGCAGCGCCGCGGTCCCAGAAGTCTCTGTCGCCCGCGATCCTTCAGGCAGGGCGTCAACGTCCGAGGTTGAGGTGTGCTTATTTGCTTGTCTGGCCCCCCGGCCATGGGAGGAATGCAGGGGGCACCTCCCCTCGGAGCGGGCGGCAGCGGGCGCGTTCCTGGCCGCCCTCGCGGGCGCCAACGAGCCGCCGCCGGGTGCCTTCGCGGGGCGCGGCATCGTCATGAGCGGTGGGCCTGGCCACGTGCTGCAGGTGTCGGAGGGCGTCGCCTACTTACGCGTGCACCGATCCTGGGCCCAAGATCGGCTCAGTCGAAGGAGAAAATCGCCACGAACATAATATTTTGGCGCGCGGAGCTCCAAAAGCTCCCGTGTATGGCGTTGTTTGTTCCTGATGTGTCTTCTTATGATTATGTTTCTTGTTCTTCTTCTACCACCGCGCCTCCTGGGCGGCGCCTTTGGCGCCTTGGACCCCTCCTGGCCATCCTGGCCGAGTCAGGCAGTCGCGCATGGGCCGATCTTGGGCCAGGCCAGCCGGGCGCATGCACCTGTCTTGGGCCCCAGGGGCCACCGGGCCAGGACAGGTGTGGTTGCATAGTTGGCGCCCTCCGAAGGCGGTTTCCAACCTGCAAGTGCTGCGCCAGCTGCACAAGTCCGAGCTCCCGGTCGAGTTCTGGCACGCGTTCGAGCTCAACGACGCCCACTGCGAGCTGCTGAGCCAGGTTCGGCGGCGAGCGAGGGGGGGAAACGAGAGGGAGGAGGGCGGGGTACTTCCGAACCTTCCGAGAGGGCCCGCCCCTCCTCACTTCCCCCCCCCCCGCGCTCGCCGCCGACAGGTGGGCGCGACGTGTCGCACCCTGCAGTCGCCTGGAGTGTACCCCCAGTGGCAGACGACGCTGCCCGCCATCATGTCGTCCGCGTTCCGCGAGGTGCTGTGGATGGACACGGACGTCACCCCCATTCGGGGGTGGACAGACCTCCTTCCCTGACGCGTCGACTAAGGAATTGGCCGTTCTTTGGTTCGCGAGAGGGCGTCGCGGCCGTCATTTTTGCGGGTCCAGGTTCGTCGGTTTCGGTCCCAGGCCGTTGTCACTAAAGGGAGGTTTACTAGAGGGAGGTTTGTCCACCGCCGACCCATGTACGACCCAGAGCGGCTGTTCGAGACGGAGGACCCCGGGAGGAAGCAGCAGCCACGCGCAGAAAGGGGAAAGGGGGAGAGGGGGAGGGCTTCTCAGGAGCACACCCGCTGCTTAGAAAGCGCGGGCCTCGTCCGTAGATGCAAGGCCGGCGCCTTCTAAGAGGCAGCTTTCTCCTGAGAAGCTTGTCCCCCCTCCCCCATACCCCCTCGGCGCGCGCCGCCGAAAGAAATCCGAAAGGGCAAGAACTCGGGCGGAGAGAACTCTGCACATGCGCCGATCCTGGCAAGGCCCGTCCTCGACCCAGGGGTCGGTGCATGTGCCTTCCTGGCCAAGGTGGGAGGGCGTATGCACCGATGCTGTGCCCAGGATGGGCCTGGCCAGAATCGGTGTATGTGCATAGCTCTTTTTCCTCCATGGACATAACTTGTCCGAGGTCCGCGCGGATGTCCTGGGTCGGCGCTGGGCCCTCCCCCCATCGGCGCCTCAAGGCGCCGCGCCCGAGCGGGCTCCGCGCGCTGGGGGGAGGGGGGATGCACAAGAAATCCGCGCGCGAACCTCCGAGCTTGCATGTTTGTGTCATTTTTCGTACCCCTAGCACCGTCGAACCGCTCCAGCATCCAGCATCGTCGAACCTCTCGGGGGACGCAGAAGGGCATAAACACAACAACTCGGAGGTCCGCGCGGATTCCTCGGATCGGCGCTGGGGCCCCCCCGGCGGCGCCTCTGGCGCCGCACCCCCGCGCGCTCCGCGCGCCAGGGAGGGGGATTCGGTGCGGGTACCAGAAATCCGCGCGGACCTCCAAGCTCGTATGTTTACAGTCGGGGCCCTGAAGAAGGAACCCTTTTGGTTGGGGAGGGGCTCCGCGTTCCTTAAGTGTTTCACAGCTTGCCTCAGGTTTTCCTTCTGCTTTCGATCGGAAATCGAAGTTTAACTGATGGAAAATAGGGGCCTCGTTCCTTATTCAGGGTTCCTGTTGGTCAACGCCCCGACTGTACGCCATTTCTCGTACCCCTGGCGTCGTCGATCCGCTCCCCACCCCTTCCGAGCCACGGCTCGTCGGCCCCCCGGGAGGCCACGCGCCCAGGCGGGGAGAGGGGCCCCGCGAGGCCCGCAGGGAGCAGCGCCGACCCGCAGGGGGGCGCGGGCCTCCGAGAGAGGAGGAGGAGGAGGAGGAGGAGGAGGAGGAGGAGGAGGAGGAGGAGGAGGAGGAGGAGGAGGAGGAGACGGAGGAGGAGGAGGAGGAGGAGGAGGAGGAGGAGGAGGAGGGACGGAGGAGGAGGAGGAGGAGGAGGAGGAGGAGGAGGAGGAGGAGGAGGGCCTCCGTGCCACCTGCCCTGTCCAGAGTCAGGAGGGGACAAAAACACACAACAGACACAATGAATCGTCGATCCCCAGGAAAATATGGGAGAAGATGGGAAGCGGGGGGGGGGGAGACCAAGAGCCAGAACAGATGGGAACAGATGGGTTCTTGTTGTATTTGTGTGTGTACTTCTTTATGTGTCCTGGGGCCCCTTGACAGAGGAGTTCCGCCGGGAGGGGGCGCTGTTCTGGCCGGACCTGTGGGGCATGGAGTGCCCAGACTGGGGCCAGACGGCGTGGGCGGGCCACGTCGCCTGGCACCTGCTGGGCATGCGGCACGACGCCTCCGACGTGCACTGCACCCAGGAGCACGAGGCCGGGCACCTCCTGATCGACAGGGAGCGCCACTGGAGGCCCCTGTGCCTGGCCAACTACCTCGCCTCCCGCGACTTCTTCACGCGGGTGCTGTGGGGCTACAAGGACGTGTTCCGCCTGGCGTGGCTGAAGCTCGGGGCCTCCAGCTGGTACTCCCCCGTGCGCCCCGGGCTGGTCGGCGTGGTGACCGACGACGGGCGCTTCTTCGGCACCATCCTGGCGCACTTCTGGCCGGCGGGGGGGGCCTTCGGCGAGGGCGCCCCCGGGCGCCCCGTGCCCCTGTACCTGCACCAGAAGAAGGTGCCCGGCAGGATGTGGCACGACATCGTGACCTTCGACGTCCCCCTGGGTGGTTGCCCGGACTACCGGGGCGGGAAGCCCTTCTACGCCGAGGAGCACGGGGCGAGGCTGTGGAGCATCCAGGAGACGGACGCCGCCCTGGCGGAGCAGCTCGCGCTCCTTGACGCCGCTTGGGACCTGTTCTTCAGCAGCGCCCTGAGGGCGTTCGAGCAGGACCCGCGCATGTCTGAGGCAGACGTCGCCCGCCTCCACAGGAAGAGGTCCAGGCAGGCAAACTCGGAGTGGAGCCAGGAGGTCAGGGCCTGCAGGTGCGACTACCGCAACAACCGCTGGTTCGCCCTCATCACCGCGACTGCCGCCACCTCCTCGGACAACATGGAGGTCATGACCGAGGAGGACTGCCGCAGCGTCGCGGGCCTCGAGGGCCCCCAGGCTTAGTTGGCCCTGTAAACGGCAGGGCAGATGTTATTGCCGGTTCCGTGTTTTCGTTTTTGGCGCCTTGTTTCGTCGTTGCGTTTTGTTCCGGTTCCGTCGCAGCATTTCTGGCCCAGTTCGAATGCTGTGCCGTCTTGTTGTGTTTCGGTGAGCAGTCGTTTAGCCAGTGTTACCATCAAGGGGCAGATCTCCGGAAACGCTAAAATTCAAGGGCGTTAAAAACGCCCCTGCCCTGGTTTACGAGGCGCTGTGCGCTGGAGCTCCTGTGGGCTGACAGGGTAAACCGTGCATATCGCGCGGCGTCTTGGCGGCTCTCTGGCCTTGGGGAGCTTCCAGGGGGGTTACGCACAACGCACTTGTAACCCAGGGTAGGGGCGTTTTTGCACCCCTCAAAACAACATGATTGCTAAGGCGTTACGGCCAGTGCCGCCGATCCTGGATACCTCGGCCCTCGAGGGTGACGGGATGCGTGATAAGACGTCGGAGGTAAATGAAGACGTGGCGGAGGAGGAGGCGGAGGAGGAGGAGGAAGGGGAGGAGGAGGAGGAGGAGGAGGAGGAGGAGGAGGAGGAGGAGGAGGAGGAGGATGAAGCCTCCAGGCCGTGCCGCCCGCGGAAGACTGCGCGGTGGGCCACCTGACCCTGGCGCTCGGCTGCTCGCAGTCCTTCCTCGCCAGGGGCCTGCTGCCGGAGGCGCGCCGGGCGGCGGCTGCCGTGGCGCGACTGCTGCCAGAGGTGCAAAGAGCGAAAGCACGACGAGCGTGCACGTGCTCGGACATTGGAGCATATGCATCACCGGTGGCGCGCCGTTTTTCAATCCCAGGGTTCTTTGGGGGGTCGGGGGCGACGTCGGGGTGGTGTGGTGTGTGCTCTCCTCCCCGGCTTCCTGGGGGAGCAGCAAGAAGATATACCCACCAGGATCCCGCAGACACCAGAATCCGCATTCCTGTGCAAGTGTCAGTGCAGTGCCGGAAAACGCGTCGGTGTATGGAGGCCAGTTCCCTACAGGGTCTCGAGAGCATGCGTTGCGCGAACGTTCTGAGCGAGAGGCTGGCCTCGCGGAGTGGGTGCCGCACGGTGGGCTCGTGCGGCGTCGGCGCGCCGGCGGCGCCGGCGAGAAAACTCGGCGACGCGGAAGCCACGAGGGACGCGGTGACGCCCCTGCACCCGACGGAATTCAACCTTGGATGATCGGGACCGCGAACGACTCTCGAGGTGGACCGATCCACGCGGCGTCACAAGAGCCTCTGCGCGCGCCGACGCCGCACGAGAGAGCCCTGCTGCATCTCTGGGCGCGCCCGCCTTCTGTTGTGGGCTCCCTGCAGGTGTCCCCGTGCCTCCCGCACTCCTTCTGGCCCCTGGAGGCCGGGGAGCTGGAGGCCTTCGTGCGGCGGTCCACCGCGCATCCCACGCCGGCGGCCCCCGACCTGGCCTACGGGGGCTCCCGCGAGCTGCCACTGGAGACCGGCGGCGCGCACGGGGGGGCGCGGCGAGGGAGGCGCCCTCCTCGGAGGAGCCCCTGCCCCCCGCCGGACTCGCTCGCGAGGCCGCGGGGCGTGAGGCGTCGGAGAGAGAGCGCGCCTTGCCCTCGTGGAGGCTCCTCCTCCTCCTCCTCCTCCGCCTCCTCCCCCTTCCCCCCCCTCCTCCTCCTCCTCCCCCCTCCTCCTCCTCCTCTCCTCCTCCTCCTCCTCCTCCTCCTCCTCCTCCTCCTCCTCTCTCCTCTCTTCTCCCCCTCCTCCTCCTCCTCCTCCTCCTCCTCCTCCTCCTCCTCCTTCTCCTCCTCCTCCTCCTCCTCCTCCTCCTCCTCCTCCTCCTCCTCCTCCTCCACCTCCCCCTCGCTCTGCCCCCCCGCTGCGCTCCGCCAAGCAGATGCTCTCCAGGTTCCCGCTGGCGTACCAGCGGTGCGTGCCTATTCGGGGGGGCGGGTACAACAGGGGCGGCCCTGAAAGCATACCAGAGTGCTCTGGACTCTGAGGGGCCAGCCAGGAGGAGGAGGAGGAGGAGGAAGGGGAGGAGGAGGAGGAGGAGGAGGAGGAGGAGGAGGAGGAAGAGGAGGAGGAACGGGGAGGAAGGGGGAGAAGAGCAGGAAGCGGAGAGGGAGGAGGTTGTCCTCGCAGGTCCGAAACAGAGCAAGAAGAGCCCAGGGGAGTGGGCTAGGGGGTGCTCCCCCCCCCCCTTCGTTGCACCCCCCTCCTCCTCCACCATCCTCCCCCCTCCAAGCTTCATCCTCCTTCCCTTCTTGCTCACCGCTCGCCTCCAACCATCCTTCTCTCCCGCCCTTTCTCCTCCCTCCCTTCTTGCTCTCCGCTCGCCTCCCTGTCCTCCGTTCCCGCCGCCGAGGGGGCAAATATTGGTTGCCGGCATCTGATCGAAGGCGCCCACGGCGAAGCATCGCCGCCCATTCTCTTGTCGGAAGAGCTCGCGTGGCCGAACGCTGGACCAAAGTGTGGTCAACCTGTTGGATTATGTGCCCTCCCAGCTGATGCAGAATCCTTGAGGAAACACTCGGGGGAGGAAGATAGAAAGGAGGAGGAAGAGGAGGAGGAGGAGGAGGAAGAGGAGAAGGGCTGGAAGGTGGATTTGGAGGAGGACGAGGAGACGGTCATGTTGGAGGAGGAGGAGGAGGAGGCCTTTTGAAGGCCTCGGGGGCTTCTGGGGGCCTCTTGGGGGGCCTCTTGGGCCATCTTAGGATTCTCCTTGCCCGTCTGACGCCTTCGGAGAACATTTTGGTGGCACGCTGGAGGCGTCTCTGTACCGTCTTCGAGCTATATTGGAGGTCTCTTGCGCCGTCGTGGGGCCCTCTTGGGGCCGTGTTGGTGGCCTCTCGGGCTATTTTTTTTGTTTTCCATCTCGGGAGCTTATTTGGCCGTTGTGGGGCTATATTGGAGGCATCTGGAGCAGTCGTAGTGTGGCGGACGTCCGAACAGGCGAGAGCGCATGCGCTTGCCACTGATGTTCGCAGGCCCATGAATTTGCAACTTTGGACGCTCCTGGAGATCCTCCTGGAGATCCTCCTGGAGCCCTGTTGGGCCGCATGGGGAGCCTCTTGGGCCGTCGCGAGGCCACCTGGGACCGTTTCGGAGCTCTCCTGTGGCCAATGCGGTCGTCTTGGAAGCGTCTTGGGGCCGTCTTGGGGCCATGGTGGCTGTCCTGGACGCCTGCTTGGAGCCAGCTGGATGGGCCCCCCACTGGGAGCTCTGTTGTGGAGAGGCCGGCACGAGCCCGAAGCCCCGGCACGCCAAGTGTCCCTCTGCAAGCACAACGGGGGCGCCAGATGGCCAGTCTGCTGCTGCCCGTCCCGCCACCGTGCCTCTGGGATGCCTCTCGGGATGCCCATCGAAGGCTTCTCGAAGGGGCTCGTGTGCACGCTTCGGAGCCTCCGAGAGGGCTTCCTGTAGGCCTCGGGGGGCTCAATGGACCTCTTGGAAGCCTATGGGGGTCATGTCGAGCGCCTGGGGGCCAATTGCAGGAGAAGAAGCTCCGGGGGTACCTTCGATGTACAATTTCTTGGGCGGATCTTGAGGTCGGTCTTGCAGGTCCATTGGGCCGGCTTGGGGCCCTCTTGGTATGTTTTGGGGCTCTGTTGGAGGCTTCTTAGGCCGTCTTGGGCCGATCTGAGGGCATATCGGGCCGTGTGGGGAAATGAAGCTCGATAGTGCGAGAACACCGAAAAATGTGAATTGCCTACGCAACAAATGAGAGGCGATGAGTTTGGTTTCTTGGGTGTCCTCTCCAGGAGTCTTGGCGACCTCTTGGTGTGCGGAGGGCATATTGGGCGTTTTCGGGAGCTGTTGGGCCGATCCGGGGCACCTGTGACGCTCTTGGAGCCTCTGGCCCATTTTTCTGGACGCCAGAAATGGGTACGGAAAGAATGGGTACGATGCCCAACAGCAGTTCCTGTTCATTTTGAACAGGACTCGCTGTCCACGCCGCCTCGGCCTGGGTCCATTCGAGACAGACGGCCGCCTGCCCAACAGCGGCCGCTGTCGGTTTGGGGCTACATGTGTTGTTGGGCATTGTACCCATTCTTTCCGTGCCCATTTCGGGCGTCCAGATCACATGAGAATCTGCTGGCCACCAGATGCCCCACAACAATTGCTCGTCTCCCGATGGGCGCAGGTACCCACAGAAGCCATGGGGCACCTTCGGACCCTCAAGGGTCGACGAATAATGTGTCCCAACATCTCTTATGGCGAGATTACTTATGGTCGGAGGTGAGGGGGTGAGATCGAAGTGGAACGGAGAGCCCCCCTACCAGGGAAATCGATTTCGGTTTCGTGTTCGTGCGTGCCGCGCGTGCGGGCGAGGCGAAGCTGCGTGGGCGGGCGAGAGAAAGTCTCCTGTGGCTGAGGCGCGGCCAGACCAAATGACTCCCTTCCGGGCGGCCGGTGGCCCGCGGTGTCCCGCCGGTGTCCCGCGAAAGTCCCGTGTGGCTGAGGCGCGGTCGGACCAAATGACTCCCTTCCGGGCGGCCGGTGGCCCGCGGTGTCCCGCCGGTGTCCCGCGGTGTCCCTCGGTGACCCGCGGTGCCCCGCGGTGTCCCGCCGGTGTCCCGCGGTGTCCCGCGATGATGATGATGATGATGATGATGATGATGATGATGATGATGATGATGATGATGATGATGATGATGATGGTGTTGTTGATGATGATGTTGAGATGAGATGATGATGATGATGATGATGATGATGATGGTGATGTTGATGTTGATGTTGATGATGCTGCTGGTGATGATGATGACGACGATGATGATGATGGTGATGCTGATGATGATGAGGACGATGCTGATGATGATGATGATGATGATGATGATGATCCGATGATGATGGTGTCCCAATGATGATGATGATGATGATGATGATGATGATGATGATGATGATGATGTCGATGATGATGATGATGTCGATGATGATGATGACGATGATAATGATGATGATGATGATGATGATGATGATGATGCTGATGGTGTCCCGATGATGAGGATGA
>CAUYUJ010014860.1:7500-47500 GCA_963575745.1 Prorocentrum cordatum | reverse complement strand
CTCGTGCTCCTTTTATTTTTCGGGGGTGGACAGATACCCCCACCTTCCACACGTCGATTCGTGAACTGCCCGTCGTCGGTTCTCGAGAGGGCGCCGCGACCGTCAGTTTCCAGGCTTGCGCCCGCCAGGTTTGGGCCCCAGGTCGTGTTCACGAAACCACGTGTTACTAAAGCGAGGAGGAGGAGGAGGAGGAGGAGGAGGAGGAGCAGGAGGAGGAGGAGGAGTCTGTCCATCCCCGACTTTTGCTCCGCGGCCGAAGTCTTACCTTCTCCTCGTTCGTCCTGCCCCTCTCCCTTGTCGCCCTGCCATGGCAGCTGTCCTTCCCCCCCGCCTGCTCCCCGCCGCTCCGCCTCCTCCGCCGCGCCCTCCTCCTTCCTTATTTCCCCTCCTCCTCTTCATTCCTCCAGCCGCCTCCGCCTTCGTGCTCTCCCTCTTCAACGCTTATCGTTCCTCGCTTCTCGCTCCTCCCTCCCACCCGACTACGGGAAACGATTGCGCGCGACCGCATCCGAATCCCGCACTTCCGCCGCGACGCGACGACCAAGGGCGACTACCCCACCTACGCGCGAAATCGGCGGGAGAAAGACAATGAATGTGACGTGCGAAGATGCAGAAGACGACAGAGAAAGGACAGGCCACTTAGAAGGCTTGTTTCCGGTGGGTGATACTACCGTATTGAATCGTCTTGTTAGAAAGCTAGTAGTCCGTTGTTCACCTTTGTACCTGGCGTCAGTCATGACGCGATGACGTGCCAGGAGGTTCCTCCGTAAAGCCGAGAGGGCCGAGGACGTTGGATGCGGTATTCATCTGACCACAGTGTGTTCGAGCACGGTCGTGCTTCGGCTTTCGTGGGCAGTGCAGCGCAGAGGCCAGTGATGGCAGTTGGCCGCAGTAAGGCACTTCCGCACCTGAGGTCCTCCTCCTCCTCCTCCTCCCTCCTCCTCCTCCTCCTCCTCCTCCCCCTCCTCCTCCCTCCTCCTCCCTCCTCCTCCTCCTCCTCCTCCTCCCTCCTCCTCCTCCTCCCTCCTCCTCCCTCCTCCTCCTCCCTCCTCCTCCCTCCTCCTCCGCCGCACCCGACTTGGACAGCTTCGGCGGCCCGTCCCCGATGACAAGGCACGCGCGCCTGGCCTCGCAGCCGGCGGGCCGCGATCGGCGAGCACGCGCCGCCCCGAAGCCTTGGCCCAACTGACGGGCGGGCCGTGCAATGCCCACGTCGTGCGTCGTATTCTTCGTGGCGCCGCTCGCTTGAGCGACGGCAGGCGCGCGACGAGATGCACTCCAGATTTCGTAAGAAAAGGGAGGGGGGTCTCATTTCGGGGGGGTCTCTTCCAGGCTATCTTGGAGGGCCTGGGAGGTCTGGGGGCGATGTTCTGGACGGTTCTCCCACGGGGGAGGTCTGAAATTGCTTGTCTTGGAGGGTCCAGACCCCCTCCCTTTTATTGCGAAATCTGGAGTATGGGTGCAGCGTATTGGGGCCCGTGGAGTTTGACCGTCGTGCGCAAAGACAGGATCGGCATTCTTCGAAGGGCCCCTGGCAATCAGGCCCCTGGGCTCGGGGGCAAAGGCTTGATGCCAGGTGGAGGCCATGGAGCCTCAGTGTCGGGCGTCACGAACACCATTGTGAGAGCGCTGAGAGCGCTTGCTGCGAGCGTCATGGCTGCTAAATTAGCTAAAGGTGTTGTGAACGCTACTGCTTCACAACAAGCTATGACCCAGTTGTAGATGTAACGGTTCCGCTCGTGTTTAGGCTTTGTTGGGCGTGAGTTGGGCGTGCCTGAAGTTCAAGTCTACACGAGGCGTGGAAGCAGACGTGGGATTCACTTAGAGAGAGCCCGAGTCGGAACACAAAGTTCCCTTACCAGCCTCGAGCATATCCTTATCCCTAAGATTGACACGCCAAAAGGCGATGACAATCTTAGGGATTCGCCCTCAAATAAGGGAATCCCTAAGATTGGCATCGTGATGAGGAGGTGCCCAGCATAGGGATAGGGATATGTTCCAGGCTGGTAATTCCCCAGTGCTCTCTCATGGGAGGGAGGCTCGGGCCTCCAGCGATAGCAGCAGCCAGCGTGATTGGTGGACGGGGGTGGTGGTGACGTTCGGGCACCAGTCGCATGAGTGCGGCAAGCTCTGGGAAGTCCCAGAGGACCTTGATGGAGCCCCCACCATTCCCCCGAACTTGCTCGAGCATAGGAGGCGGCTGAAGGACAATGCTCTTGGGTTTCCTCGCGACTTCGACACACTGGAGTTGGCGCATGGGTCTCCTCTCATCCCCCTTGCATTGAGTCTTGTTCCAGCCACTTTAATGCACTCCGCGTGAGGGGCAGTGAACCCTTCGCGGGTGCACCGATTATATACCAACCGATCCGGCCTGGCTAGCGGGGTCGCCGAGGCGAACCGTAGTGGATTGGCAGTGGTAGAATTCTTTCTTGCGGGTTGCCGAATCCGCCTCCTTTTTGGTCCACTCGCGGGCGGTTGCCAAACGGCACCTTGCGCCGAACGCCAGGCCATCTTGCAAGCTGTGCGAGCAGATCGCCATGGAGTCGAGATAGTGAGTGATCATATGCCGGCGGATCTTGAGGGGCAGAGTTGCCCCCCCCCATTTTTTTTACGAACAAGCCCTCAGACCCATTCGCTCCAGTTCGCTGCTAAGCGCGGTTGCGTGGCGAGTGCATCAACGGCCAGGCGCTGGCACGAGAAGATGCGGCATGCTTAGCTTCCTTGTTTAGAAGTCTCTGGAATGCCTTCACAGACCGGCAGTCAGCCACTCGCTGCGGAAGGTGATAAAAAAAACACGAGCCATGCCGAAAGCCGATCGTTGGAGAATCGCATGATGGCCTGGCTCCGACAACCGATCGTTGGAGAATCGCATGACGGCCTGGCTCAGTGGTGTCTCTCAAAGCTCTGCTGTGGAAGCGCCGGTCTGCGGCGAAACCGTGCCGCTCGAGAGTCCCAGAGGCCAGGAGGAACAAGGAGGAGAGAGCAGGAAGAGCACTGCCGCAAGAAATCTTAAACAGAAGGCCAAGAATAGAAATGTCACGTCTCATTTTCAGGGGAGCCAAGTTGAATTTGCAGAACTCTTCCTCGTCTGTCAGAGACACATGGTCAAGGAATTCAGTCTGGATGTCGTCAGTCATCTTCAGGACCGCGTCTGTGGCGTGGAAGATCGCGCTGGAGCACCTTCGATGACAGAAAGCACGTGGCACTTGTAAAGGCGGACCATGTCCTTGGTGGAGCAGAAGCGGCCTGTCTGGAGAGGCGCTTTCAATCTCCAGGATGCCTCTTTGGACATCTTCTGGGCGGCGTAGAGCATGGAAAGCTTGCGATCGAACTCGACACCCAAAATCTTGAAGTTGTCCCCGTGCGGCCGAACCTTGTCCAAGATGTGTGTGCTCTCTTTCTCTGGCTCGAAAAGCACTTGGTTGGCAGCCCCCCACGTGTGAAGCGAAGTTTGGCATATGTGGCACGCTTGAAGAATATCTGCGTCGCGTGACGCACCGTTAACGAATCCAGCTGGCGGTTCAACGCGTATATTGAGAGACGGTTTCAGGTTCACTCCGGACAAACCCGGTGCTGGTCGACGCCCCCCATGGATTTCTCGGGGGATGTTTGGACAGACTTCTGCGCAAAGTTAGCGGCCAGCAGCTGCCACGTCCAGGAGTCGGCTGCGGCAGCCCCCTTGCGCGCTCAACTTCAGGATGTGCATCGCACGTTCGAGCGCTGCCCATGGCGGCGCTAATGGCGGCCAGCCAGGCCGAAAGCCCTGCCTCCGCTTCTGCTGGAAAGGAGGTAGTTCCTCCGCAATTCGCTTCGTTCTCCCATGATCTCGAGGAAGTGAAGGGCGGGGGGGGCTCGGCGCGCGCGACGCCACTGCTCTGCGACAACTGCTCTCTCGCAGGCCATATACGAGCAGCCTGGCACGAGGTGCCAGCCCTCCATACTGCATGGAGGAGGAGGAGGAGGAGGAGGAGGAGGAGGAGGAGGAGGAGGAGGGGGGCCAAGGAGTGTGGAGGATTTGTCCCCGTGGCGTGCCGCGCGAGGACGTCAACCTGATGGAGTGCCTGCTTGCCGCCGGGGTCGAGCAGAGGGACTGCGGGCCGTCCGACGGGCGAGTCCTCTGTCCTGTTCTCCCCACTGGCCGTCGTCGTTCTCCCCCCTCGCTCCGCGCTCGTCATGTTGCTCCTCCTCCCCCCCCTCCTCCTGCTGCAATTCCTCGTCATCGCTTCCCCTTTCTTACTCGTCCTCTCCCTTTGTCCTCTTCAGTATCCTCCCGTTCCCCCGCCTGCCCCTATTTCTCCTCCTCTTCGCCATCCTGCCCCATCCCTCCTCATTATCCAACGCCTGGTCCTAGTCACGCTTCGTGTAAGCGCCCCAGCCCATCCAGAAACGATGCCCACCTAAGTTGCCATAATCAGGGGGAGCACGCAATGGAATGAAGGCTGGGAAGCCGTCATGCCCTAAGATGGGGGGGAAAGAGGAGAAACCAGAGGAGGAGGATAGAGGAGGACGGGGGTGGAGGAGGGAGAAGGGAGGAGGGGGAGTAGGCGGATAAGGAAGATGGAGAGGAGGAGGGCGAACAGGAATTCCACGGGCCTTTTGGATATCTCTCGGAGTCTCTTCGGATGTCTTTCGAGAGCTTCGTGCACGCCTATTCGGGCGTCTTGGGGGCCTCTTGCCGGACCCAGGGCCCTCTGGAAGCGTCTTGGGTGCCTCGGGGGGGCTTCTTGGGCTCTGCGGGCTCACTTGGGGGCCTCTTGGGAGCATCTTGGGGGCATCTTTGGAGCCTCTTGGGGCCTCCGGGGCGCCTCTGGGGGGCCCTCTTGGACATTCTTGGGAGCCTTAGGCTATCTTGGGGCCATCTTGGAGTAGTTTGATCAAAGAGGGGGAGTCCTTAATTAGCGCCCCCCCCCCAGGAGGCCAACATGGGTCCCAAACCGAATCACAATCAATTACTCCGACGGTGAGACCCCACATGATAATATGTTCAGCTTGGCTGGGGATATCCTCCTGCTCCCTTATCCTGCCCCCATCCTGCATTCTCCTTGTCCTCCTGCCTCATCCTCCTGCCTCCACCTCCTCATACCTCCTCCTGCTCGTTCTGCCTCCTCCTCCTCATCCTCATCCTCATCCTTATCCTCCGGCATCCTCTTTGGGCATCTTGCCTTTTCCTGGGGCATCCTGAGGTTTCCCATTGCCTCCAGGAGCCTCCTGGGGCCTCGTGAAGGTTCCTGGCGCTTCCTGAAGCCTCCTGGGGCTCCCTGTGGACTTCTGAAGCACGTCGGGGCTTCCCGCTTGAAACCTCCGATCGATTCACTCGCAGACGAGGCCCCCCATCGAGATCTCCTCCAGACGCAGGCATGGGGAGCCCAGACGCGACAACACTTACAATACAAGATGAATGACCCGCTCAGATTCGAACGTGGAGGCGGGGACCCCATAGGGAGGGGCCCCCGCTCGAGACTTCCTCGCGGTTCGCTCATAGACGAGGCGCCCCGCTCGAGACTCCCTCCGGATTCGGGCCAGAAGAGCACAAAAGTGACGACAGACACAGGATTCGGGTGACCCGCTCGGATTCGAACATGGAGGTGGATGGAGACGAGAACCCCGCAAGGAGGGGGTCCCGATCGAGACCCCCTCGCGATTCACTCACAGACGAGGCCCCCGCTAGAGACTCCCTCCATATTCAGGCCTGTGGAGACTAAACGAAACGAAAGTTACAGGATTCGGTTACAGGAGTCGTATGACCCGCCCAGATTCGAACCTGGAAGTGGGGACCCATATGGAGGGGATCCCGCTCGAGACATCCTCGCGATTCACTCACGTACGAGACCTCCGCTAGAGACTTCCTCCAGATTCGGGCCTGAGGAGCCCAAAAGTGCGATAGATACAGGATTCGGGTGACCTGCTCGGATTCGAACACGGAGGCAGGGACCCTATAGGGAGGGACCCCCGTTCGAGACTTGATCGCGATTCATTCACAGACGAGGCTTCCCATCGACACTTCCTCTGGATTCAAGCCTGAGTTGGCCAAAAGTGACGACAGTTACAGGATTCGGTTGGCCCGCTAGGGTTCGAACATGGAGGCGAGACCCCATTGGGATGCGCCCCCGCTCGAATTCCCCTCCAGTTTCAGGCCTGAGGAGCTAGAAAAGTAACGACCCGTTTGGATGCGAACATAAACATGGGGACCACATAGGAAATGGGCTCCCGCTCGAGACATCCGATCGTTTTACTCACAGACGAGACCCCACTTGAGGCTTCCTCCAGAGTCAGGCCTGAGGAGCCCAAACGAAACGAACGTTACAGGATTCGGATGACACTCTCGGACTCCAACGTGGAGACGGGGACTTGATAGGAAGAGGCAACCTGTTCGAGACTTGCTCGCGATTCGCTCACAGACGGAGCGCCCCGCTGGAGACTCCCTCCGACTCCCTCCGGATTTGAGCCAGAGGTGCCCTACAGTGACGACAGACACCGGATTCGGGCGACCCGCTCGGATTCGAACGTGCAGGTGGGGACCCCACAGGGAAGGGCTTCCGCTCGAGACCTCCTCGCGACGCACGCACAGACGAAATTCCCGCTCGAGACTTCCCCCGAGAAGCCCATCATGTAACATTGTGACAATTACAGGATTCGGATGGCCCGCTCGGATTCGAACACGGAGGTGGGGACCCCATAACTAGGGAGGGGCCCTCGCTCGAGACATCCGCGCGATGCACCCCCAGACGAGGCTCCAACATGAGATGTCTTCCAGATGTCGGGTTTGAGGAGTCCAGGAGTGACGGCAGAAACACAATATTCGGATGACCCGCTCGGATTCTAACATGGAGGTGGGGGCTCCAATAGGGAGGGGGTCCCGCTCGAGACATCGTCGCGATGCAATCACAGACGAGGCCTCCGCTTGAGAGGTTGTCAAGTTGATTGTGTGAGCGTGTGAGTTTAAGTGCGTGTGAGTGTGAATAGGATGATGATGGTGACCGATGGCCATGGCGGGGGGATGCAGATGATCATGATGATGAGGCTGAATATGATGGTGGTGGTGATGATGATAAAGATGAGGAGCATTATGATTATGAGTAGTATGACGATGACTGTGATGATGATGATGATGATGGTGATGATGATGCCGATGACGATGATGATGATACTTATGACAAGGGTGGTGATGATGAAGCATGGTGTGATGTCGGTGGTGAGTGATGATGATCATGATGGTGATGATGATGAAGTTGATGACGAGGATGAGGGTGAGAATGAGCATGCGGATGATGCTGGTGATGATGACGCTGCTGATGATGGTGATACTGATGATGATGTTGAGTGATGGCGATGAGTGAGTGCGTGTGTGAGAGGGAGAGTATGAGTGAGTGCGGGAGTGCGTATGGAATGATGGTGCTGGTGGTGTTGATGACGGTAATGATCATGATGTGGCGGCCAGCGGGGAAGTGAGGGGTGAGTGAGTGATGATGATGATGATGATGATGATGATGATGATGATGATGATGATGATTATTATGTTGAGTGCGTGAGTGCGTGAGTGTTTGAGTGAGGAAGGGGGGAACACGGGGAACACACATCTTGCCCTGAGAGTTCGCAGAGAATGCAAGGACCCCACTTCGGATGCGGGGAATGACGTCTGCCGTATCGCCGAGGCTACCTTGTACGCTCCAACGCCTCGCGGAACCCCCGTCCAGGTCCAGGGTGGGGGGGTTAGGGGGAGGGGGGAGGGGCGAACCCTTTGCCGAAGGTGAAGAAGGGGGTTGGAGGTTGGAAGAGACGTGCCCTAATCCACTCACGCCCTAAAGGGCTGCGTGGATTCCCCTTCGTCCTTGTCACCAGTATTCCGTACAGCTACCCCTTCATTCCACCTTTTACCCATCGTCGTCAGACGTCCGCGTTTGCTTGTTCCTCGTCTTTCGCTCCCCTCCCACCCCTCCTTCCTCCTGCGTATATTCGTCGTCCCCCTCCCTCCTGTGGCTGTCCTCTTCCTGCTGTGATTGACCTCCAGCTGCTCCTTTCCCGCCTCGGTCTGATCCCTGCTCGTCTCGCCATCCCAGGGAGGGGAGCATCTGGGCCCAACCGCGCCGCACCAAGGGGAGACCAGACATCACCTCCGTGCTCAAGCTGTCGGATAGGTGCCCGTTATGTGTCTGCCAGCAGGAGGAGAAGAAGGAGGAGGAGGAGGATGAGGACGAGGAGAGATGATCCGCTCACCCCGGGGCACTTCTTGCATCCTGTGTCCTTGCCCGCTAGCACGTGCCCTCAGGAGCTCATCCTTGGGGTAAATCGGCGATCTCCAAGCTCGTCGTTGACGGGATGTCTGAGCCTCTGCCGCCCCCGCAAGGAGGAGGTCCGCGCGCTCGCGGAGAAGGACTGCAACCGGGACGGGCACTGGCAGTCCCCCGAGTGGGAGGAGTGCACTGGCCCAGAGGCCACAGCGGGGAGGTGATTGGAAGGGATAAATGCGGAGGAGGAGGAGAAGAGAGGATGGGGGCTAGCTGTGCACCCGGGCGCCATATCTGACATCCTACGCATCCCACCCATCCCTTCAGTTGCGCAGGTGCTTTCTCTTTCGCTGACGGGTGTCCGGTTGTCCTAGCGGACCTGGACCCTCCGAATAAGCCGATCGTGCTATGCGCAATCAGACAGGGGAGCTGTGTGCTTTGTAAAAGGAGGAGGGGGGAGGAGGAGGAGGAGGAGGAGGAGGAGGAGGAGGAGGAGGAGGAAGTGGAGGAGGAGGAAGAAGAAGAGGAGCAGGAGGCTGAGGAAGGAGCAGCAGCACAAGGGGCAGGAGTAGGAGGAGCAGGAGGAGCAGGAGGACCAGTGGGAACTAAGAACAGGGGAAGGGAGTGTGGCGACCACGACAAAGGACGAATCGGATCCAGGAATAATGCCCGCGTTCATACGAATGCGGGGGAGAACAACGATTGTTGAAAGTAGAACTATGCATAAGAGACGGTATGCTAGAGAGGCGACGCCCCGCTCGCACAGAAGCAGTGGGAAGACGGGGGGAGCAGCATCCTCATTGGGTCATTGCGACGGGGAAGTAGGAGCAGGAGGGAGAGCAGGGGCCTCCCCTACCCACCCATCCTTCCTCTCCAATCCCCTCCTCCCCTTCCCCTTCCTTCTGTTTCACCTCGCCCTTCACTATTCTCGAGGCAGCCACCGCTTGTTGGAGGGCATTTCTCCTCGGACTCCGCAAGCGAGGACGCACGTGTCCAGCTTTGCGCCGGTAGCCAGATGTTCGTGGTACCTCTTTCCCGCTGCCTTAGCGACGTGACGGCACACGATCGGTGGAACGCCAGGTTGAGTCCCGAAAGTCCCCTCCCCCGTCCATCCCCCATCCTCCTTCCCGCGTTCTTCTTCTTATTATTATTGTTTTTCTTCTTCGTCTCCTCCTCCTCCTCCGCCTCCTCCTCCTCCTCCTCCTCTCCTCCTCCTCTTCCCTCCTCCTCCTCCTCCTCCTCTCCTTCTGCTCCCCCCTCCTCCTCTTCCTCCTCCCCCCTGCTCCTCCTCCTTCTCCTCATCCTCCTCCTCCTCCTCCTCCTCCCTCCTCCTCCTCCTCCTCCTCCTCCTCCTCCTCCTCTCTCTCCTCCTCTCCTCTTCCTCCTCCTCCTCCGCCTCCTCCTCCTCTTCCTCCTTCTCCTCGACACCATCCTCCTCCTCCTCCTCCTCCCTCCTCCTCCTCCTCCTCCTCCTCCCTCCTCCTCCTCCCCCTCCTCCTCCCCTCCTCCTCCTCCTCCTCCTCCTCCTCCTCCTCCTCCTCTTCCTCCTCCTCCTCCTCCTCCTCCTCCTCCTCCTCCTCCTGAAAGGAATAGCGGATGATTTCGATATGGAGTATGTTTTCCTGGGTTCGAGGCTCAAACTGGCTGCGGTGCGAACAAGGGACTTTCACAAGGGATTCTCACAGCCCCCCTCAGATCTGACTCTCATCAGATACCTTTGGAGGCAGAGCTGGTATCAAAAACAGTACGTTGAATCGTGTACCTCACCGTGTCGTTATATCATGGCACAGATTACGGTCGGGATAATTGTTTGATCCTTGATGCTACAGTTTTCAACACACGCGCGGTTGAGGAAATGTTCAGAAGGTAACCGACGTCGATCAAGATGTCGTTCACCACTGTGTCCTCGCTCCTGAGATCGCTGGGAGACCTCTGCCTCGACTCAATGTTCTTGCTTGGAGATCGGCGCCTGGAGCGCGACCGGGTGCGGTCACGGACATCGCCGGTTGCTGAGTCTGGCCTGCTTTTGCTGTCTGCCACACGGCTGCTCGCCGGAGGTGGCGTCGGAGGCCTTTGGGGCGTTGGTGAACGCTCTCGCCAAGCCTCTGTCTGATTGTACTCAAGATGCTCTGGTCCACTACCACAGTAACGCACCGGGCAAGAATTATCAATATTTGTTGATTTCTCTGCACCGTAACCGTGTAGACCGTGCGCGGTGCTCAGGTGCTGTACCATGCGGTAGGAAAGAGTACCTTCGACTTTTCCCTTGCTGGTTGCGCTGTCAGCCGGTACTTTCGCATAGTACTCCGTGCAATCGCATAGTACTCCGTGCAATCAGGGCATTTCTTAAAGCACCATTTCACACTTGGTGACAACATACTGTCTCAGAAACACAAAAGGTGAATGCTTGAGCCAGCACGTCTACGGAGGAGCAGCATGCATAGATGCCCAACCGTCGCTTTAGCGTGGAAAGCCTCGCTCTGTCAAGGTACTTCGTTCCAACGTCTGAAATATTATCCGCTGTTGTTACCTTTGAGATACTTATGCGCTTGGTTTGCACGAGCTGCTGCACATGTAAAAAAATAATATCGACATGCTTCAATCTTCCTACGCCGAGTCTCGGTGCTATGGCCCTGCCTGCGCTGCTGTCTGATTTCACATTGGCCGAAGTTTCATAACCGAGCTCTCAGATCAACGATTGTGCATGCAATGCCTCTGCGGCGCCGGAGGCTATAGCATATAGCTCGGCTTCGCCGCTGGACTGGGCTATCACGCTCTGTGTGCGGCTGTAATTACATAGAACGCATGGGCCCCACATGACAACTCCAGCAGATGTGATTTTCCTCGTTCGCTGGCACCCAGCCCAATCCGAGTCTACATAAACTGTCACACAATCGGAGAGCGAATCGCACCTAATATGCACATGTTCGTTTCTGGTGCCATTCAAATACCGCAGCAAATGCTCCAGCGTGCGGACATCTCTCTTCGTAGGCGATGCAAGTTGCTTCCCCAATTCTTTCACTGAACTTTGGATGTTTCCTCGTTCCTGACAAATGAACTGTAGCTTGCCTACTGCACACCTGTATTTATGATGTTCGACCTTATCCAAAATCACAAATTCCTCTCCGACAGAGCCCTTGACGTGAGGGGTGTCTTTCACACCGGGTGTGCTCACAGGGGTACAGTGCAACATGTGATAGATGTTCAATGTGTCATCGATGTATTTTTCCGTCAGGAAAACATTGATGCCACCGTCACGTTTCACGTACATCCTTCCGAGGTACTTCGTGTGAACCTCATCGTTAAAACGATCACCACGCTTGAAACAACACATGTTTTTCGAGCTGTCCGAAAAACTCGTCTATCTTAAATTTGTCTCCTACTGCAATGGGATCATCGACGTGTATTGTCACTCGCACACGTGTTTTTCTATTCCAAAACATCTGTGGGTCTGTCAAACAGCGATCAAAACCAAGATGGTCTGTCAACATAGTAGATATAAAGTCTTGGAAGTTTTGCGGTGCTTTTCTCAAGCCATTCATGGCCTTGTTTATCTTCCAGACCCATCCGGGGTACCGAGAACGCCAAGGTTCTGGCGGGCGGCAGAAAACGTTCTCATCTGATACGTCTGCGTGCATAAATTCAACACTGAAGTCCCCGATGCATGCGTCAAGTTTCTCTGCCATTGCAATTGCTAACAAAATGCGAAGTCCAATTGGTGTTGGCGTTGCGGCGAAAACGTCGTCTCTGTTACTTGCGATTTTCAGACCTTTTGCAACAAGCCTCGATCGCACCTCATCTCCTTTAGCCTTGTGCACCCAACCTGTTTCGATCGGTTTACTCAAGGCTTTATCTTCCCGCACCCAAGAGCACACGTTGAAGTGGCCCAGATTGCGCATTTCTTTGGACATGCCTTGTTGGACCAAATATTTCGGGATTCCGTCGATGAACTCGACGCCTTCGCACCAGTGTTTCAAGAGCTCTTCGTTGGTCAGGCAGGTGTCCGTTGAGTGCGGTTCCGGCTCCTCGCAAAGATATTGATCTTCGCCGATGTTCAGAATCGGCCGGATGATCGCCATGATTCTTGATCCTGGGGATTCTGGGTGTTCCTCTTCTGCCTTGCGTTTCCTAGCTGGTTGCCGGTCATCTGGAGACGACCCGTCTTCTTGCATTCGATCGCCGGAGGCATCGTCACGATGCTTGGCTTCGTGAGTTTTCTTGCGGCTCTTGTCAGATGCTGCCTGCTCTGCTGTGTCATCCTGTTCTCGTTTTCGTTTCTCTGCGCATTTCAACTCCCGCTCCTGCCGTCTACGCTTGCATTCAGCAGAATGGGCATTGCCATGTGTTCCCTTGTGGCACGCTTTGCACTTGGGCGTCTTGCCGCACCCTTGCCAAAATAATCTAAGTGTCCTATTGGCTTCGCGCTGCTGCTGTTCAGGCGCGTCTGGCTGGGGAGATGCATGCTGCTGTACCGGGTTGCCTTCAGAGCCCGGCTTGTAATTGAGATCCCAAGGGGCGCCGTAAATCTGATTCACAATTGTCTTGTTGAGCCGGGAAGTTTCCTCCAGTCTGCGTATGTCGCGGGATTGTATCAAGCTTTTGGGGGTAGCTATGATATGTTCGTCATTACCTACAGCTTTTCCCATCCAGACTCCAGTCACCCAGTGCGGCTCCATCTTATTGACGATGGGGCCATTGCACCGTGCGCTGACACACACACACCAAATTCAACAATAAAAGCTTGATATGGATGACCTTTCGTTCTCTCGAACGATGTTTTTCCGTCACTGTGCTTTTGGTGCCGGGTGCACAGCCATCCGCAGTGTCTGATCAACAACGGCGTGAGCAGGCTCGTGCTTTTGAGCACCATGTCGTAGTGGCCCTCAAGAGCCAACTTTTGGGTCCGGACGAGACCCTCAATCGATTGGTGAAAACGCTCAACTGTACCGTTCGACTGTTTGGATGCAACTGGCGTTTGTCTCAAATGAGTTTTCGGAGAACTTCCGTTGACCTGCCTCTTGGTAGCGACCGCGCGGGCCAATTCCTTCACAGACGTTTCGGAATCAGTCTGCAAAATAATTTCTCCGTTCCGACCTGCGCGCCCCAGATGTTTGACAATATATCCCACGGCATGCGTGTCAGAGGACATTTTGGCCTTGACTCGTGCGCACGCACCATAACCGTTTACGACATCAATTGCTGATGCACATGTGATTACTGCTGCGTCGTGCGCCGTTTTCAAGAAGAAATAACCTGTTTGTACAATGGGGATAATGGGCTCTGCTGGGTGTTTGCGCGGAGACTGCTTTGCGCGCCCGTGCACGCAGAACTCACACAAAGCCCTAAAAGGTATGTGCGTAAGATTGTGTTCCAATCGTTCTTTAAGTGTTGGTCCAGTGGGAATTCTGGGAGCCAGCGGTCTGCGTCCTTCCTCTGGCTGCTCCTGCACAGGAACAGGGTGCGACTGAGAAAATGGCTTTCGAAGCGCAGTTATCATCTTGAACGGTTCGTGTAGCATCCACGGTGCTTGCTCGAAACTTTGTGTTTGGTCCCTCAGTCGATCGACGTTCACGCTGTCTTCTACAAGTTTCCAAACACTCCCTTTGAGCATTTGCATCCACGTTGCCCTTACAGGACCCTGCGCATTTACTGGAAATACGAACTCGCTCGGACAAGTTGACACTACATACGTCACTCCATCGATGACATGTTTTCCTTCAGGTAACGTTTGCACGTGTGCTGGAGGTTCGTTGTTTCCAGAGGAACCTGCACTACGACTGTCATTTGTGTTCTGCGCGCCGGTGGAGCCGTTATTTTGTGGATGAGCTTCTCCTGAGAGGCTCATTGGAACGTCGTTCGGTTCAGATCTGTTTTGGGGATCGTTGTCCCCCTCGCGTTGAACGAACACTGTGATTGTCCTGCCGGGCATAATGAAATCTTCTGGCATTTCGAGTTTTGTCCAGTTAGCCCTTTTTTCCAAGAGCACCCATTCGTTCCTTGGCCATTTTACCCACGTGATGCGCAGAGGAAAGTGTGTTGCGATTTTATCGCATGTGAGCTTCTTTGGCAACTGTCCGACGGGAACTCTGTGTTTCTCTGCTTTGGGTGTCACCACATAAGGTTCGCCCTCAGAGGTGGTACTCCAAATTTCCTTGTTCATCTTTGCGGGAATGTTCATTCTCAATTCTCCCGGCGGCTCGTCGAGAGGCCAGAGGGCAGCTGAGTGCAACGACTGGCGCTGGATGATTGGCATGATCTTTACCGGGTCTACAAACTTACACGTTACCCGATACAGGAAATTGTGTTCTTTCACAGACAACGGTTTTGGGATATGTGGCCCTTTCATCACACAAGTGCTGCCATCAAACATGCAAGTGATGTTTTTCTGTTTCGTTAGCCTGCTGATGCTGATGAGTGTGGCACTTGCTTCTTTGAAGACACTGAAACGGATTACAAACACTACCGTCGCGCCGTTGTGGCCGATCAATTGTATAGGTACGTGTTTGTGTCCACTCCGTGTCATCGGATCTCCCGAGGCGGTCACACCTCCTTTGCCAGCAGACTTTACCACGGGGATGCGTTTCGCGAAAGACTCATTGCACACATGATCGAAGGTTCCAGAATCCAAGAGGATCTGGAAGTCTCTCCGTGTGTATGTGCTGGTGGACGCGACGCTGTTCTGTCATTGCGGGACTTCGTCCAAAAACGAGTTTATGTAGTGTTCACCTTTCCCAGAGTCCACCGCGATGCACATCAAAATCGCCTGTGCGATGATCAGCCCGACGATGGCCCAACGGACTTTTGACAAGCTTGTGCATGCATGTGGACACACGTCGCAGATTTCAGACCACATGCTTGCACAAAACGACACCACACACATCATCACAAACATCGTCATCATGTATAGCGTCGTCCCTGGAAAGCTCCCGGCGATTTTGCGATGAATGCTAATGGGACCATCGCCCTCGTCATCCGAATCCGCCATCACAAACCATTCTGGACAGTCGTGGAAATCTTCGCACTGGTCTGCCACAGGTTCCGTTCGAGAGCCTGTCTCCGCAAGAAGTCCAGTGGGATCTGTCTGAGAGCCCACATCCACACAGAAAGCGCGCTCACTGGGCGCGCTGCTCTCGCTGCCAGCGTCGCTCGACGAATCCGCAAAACCATACTCGAAAGCAAGTGCGTTGTCATCCTGTGATTTTGCTCCCGGATCGCTCTCGGCTGGCGCAGCTGACTCACATGGGAAACACTCGTTCGACTCGGTCGACTCGCTGTCGCCTTCGTCCGGAGAGCTGCTCCCAGGAAGCAGAGCCGCGAACTCCTCTGGGGAGTAGTCGTCGTGTTGTTCTGGCTGCTCTTCTCCATCCTGTTTCCAATCGCCCTGCTCGTCCCAAGACCACCCAGGACCCCAAGAGTCCTGGTCCCAGGCCTGTTCGTAGGAATGGCTTCCTTTCCCTGATCGATTGTCCCTTTGCTGTTGAATCTGCATTCTGACGTCCAATGGTCCCTCATCCTGTAAATGTCACACCACTTGTTTGCGTTTTGACTCCAGCCATTTTTGCCTCCACTGCTCGACTGGTCCCTACCTTTGCCTCCAATGTTCGTTTGGTCCCTGCCTTTACCTTTCCGGTCGTTCTGGTACCAGCCCTGGGTCTGAGTGGAGGAACCCTGTCCTCGCCAAGAGGATGATGGGCATCCACGGCCAGACCCCGCTCCTTGGGAATATCCCTTCGGAGTGCCCTTGGTGGTGCCTTTGGGGGATCCTTTCGGAGACCCCCTAGTGTCACCCTTTGGGGATCCTTTCGGAAAACCTTTCGGGGTACCTTTCGGGGAACCCTTCAACGCATCAACTTCCATAGGTTTCGGTCCGTTGTCCTTTCTGGCGCACGGGTTATTCCGTTCACGCTTGATCCCAACGTATTTGTGGATCTCTCGTTTGAGGTCTTCATATGTCCGCACAGATGTGTATTTAAATCGAAATGTGTCTTCATGGGTTCCGGGATCGTTTCCATAACCACGCTGACAATTACATCATTTGCTAGCTCGTCAGGGCTTGCCAAATCGTCGTGCTCTTTCATTAGCAACTCCATCTCTTCCAGGCGCTCAAGAACCTCTGGGAGGGAAGAGCCCGAGAAACTGAAGTCCATGATTGCGTTTAGAACCCCTATTTTCATGTTTTTTGTCTTTGTGCTCATACCTTATGCACATCCTACGCCACATCTCGAGACCGTTCCCTTTCTCTATTTTCCTAAATACTTTCGTCATCTCTCCGTACACAACACTCTTTAGAATATACGCTTTGCTGACTGTTGTTTCACATCGTCTTCTGCGGCTGCTAGTGTGATGGGATTCGAATGTTCTCGTGCTCGTTCCATGTTCTGCAACATTACTTGGCTCACAGCTCCACAATAAGATCCGAAACGATAACATCAATCGCTCCAGTCACTTTTATCTCCGGAGAAATCTTTTAGACCTCGTCCTAACAGTTTCGTGTCAATCACTGCTGCCATTCTTTCTACACTACGTGTCTTCCCAGAGCCCTACTTGGGTTGGGGATGCTACTCTACTACGAGTCTTCCCAGAGCCCTACTTGGGATGGGGATGTTATCTAGGTCCGCGTATTGTTCACCACGGCTCCGCTACCATGAAAGGATAAGCGGATGATTTCGATATGGAGTATGTTATCCTGGGCTCGAGGCTCAAACCGGCTGCGGTGCAAACATGGGACTCTCACAAGGGATTCTCACACCTCCTCCTCCTCCTCCTCCTCCTGCTCCTCCTCCTCCTCCTCCTCCTCCTCCTCCTCCCTCCCCCTCCTCCTCCTCCTCCTCCTCCTCCCCCTCCTCCTCCTCTCTTCCTCCCCCCCTCCTCCTCCTCCTCCTCCTCCTCCTCCTCCTCCTCCTCCTCCTGCACCTCCTACCTCCTCATCCTTCTCCTCCTCCTCTCCTCCTCCTCCTCCTCCTCCTCCTCCTCCTCCTCCTCCTCCTCCTCCTCCTCCTCCTCCTCCTCCTCCTCCTCCTCTTACTCTTCCTCATCCTCCTGTTCCTCCTCCTCCTCCTCCACGGGGAGTCGCGCCAGGGTGTGGAGGGGGGGTCTGGCTTCGGCCAGGCTCATGGGGAGTCCTGCTCTGTCCCCCATTGGGCAAAGGGAGCTGGGGGGAGCAGGCCAGGGCACCCGCCCCGAGACTCGCACCAGGTGCCCCGCCTGGTGGCGAGGGGTGTCCTGTGTCCCTGGCCAGTGCCTGGAGTGCCTGGCGGGTGGCAGGGGGGGCCCCCTCCCCTCTGGGGGGGGGGCCTGTCCTGGAGGCGTTGGACGTGCACGTGCACCTCTGAGTCGTCCCCTCCCCTCCTTGGCCGTTTGCGGTTCGGAGCGGCCGAGGTGCACTAGGTCTCTCCCAACACGCTGCATATGCCCTGGCAGTGTGGGGTTCAATGTTTTTTTTTTGAACTCGCTTCGCGACTGGTCTCATCCTCCTCGACCCTCCGCCTCCTCCTCCTCCTCCGCCTTCTCCTTCTCCTCCTCGTCCTCCTCCTCCTCTTCCTCATCTTCCTCCTCCTCCTCCTCCTCCTCCTCCTACTCCTCCTCCTCCTCCTCCTCCTCTGTCTCCTCATCCCTCCTCCTCCTCCTCCTCTCCTCCTCCTCCTCCTCCTCCTCCTCCTCCTCTCCTCCTCCTCCTCCTCCTCCTCCTCCTCCTCTCCCTCCTTCTCTTCTCCTCCTCCTCCTCCTGCTCCTCCTCCTCCTTCTCCTCCTCCCTCTCCTCGTCCTCCTCCTCCTCATCATCTTCTTCATCATCATCATCATCATCATCATAATCAGAATCATCAATCATCATCATCATCATCATCAGCATCGTCCTCCTGCTCTGTCTCTTCCTCCTCCCATCCATCCTCCTCCTCCTCCTCCTCCTCCTCTTGCTCTTCCTCCTCCCCCTCCTCCTCCTCCTGGAGGGGGGGGGGCGCTGCGACCGGAGGCCGCGTTCCATCCGTTCAAGACCGTGGAGGAGCACACCGCTTGCCTCAACAGGGCGCTCGCGCGGTGAGCCTCCACGCGCGCGCGCCGCGGCCCGAGTGCCGAGCGCCGCGCCTCCGACGGTGCCGCCCGTGCGCAGAGGTGCCTGTGCTTCTTCGCCCTGCTCGTCCTCCTCGTCCTCCTCCTCCTCCTCCTCCTCCTCCTCCTCCTCCTCCTCCTCCTCCCCCCTCCTCCTCCCCTCCCCCCTCCTCCTCCTCCTCCCCTCCTCCCTCCTCCTCCTCCTCCTCCTCCTCCTCCTCCCTCCCTCCTCTCCTCTCCTCCTCCTCCTCCTCCTCCTCCTCCTCCTCCTCCTCCTCCTCCTCCTCTCCTCCTCCTCCTCCTCCTCCTCCTCTTCCTCATCCGCCTTCTCCTTCACCTCTTCCTCCTCCTCCTCCTCCTCCTCCTCCTCCTTTTCCTCCTTCTCCTCCTCCTTTTCCTCCTCGTCCTCCTCCGCCTTCTCCTCCTCCTCCTCTTCCTTCTCCTCCCTCTCCTTCTTCTCCTCCTCCTCTTCCTCCTCCTCGACCCTCGGCGCCCTCGTCCTGCAAGCCAGAACAGCCGCAGGATGCATTCGCCGTGGCTGCTAGGAGCAGCGCGGTGCGCCAGAGGACGAGGAGGAGGAGGAGGAGGAGGGGGAGCAGGAGGACAATGGAGCGGGGAGGGGGGGGGAGGCGGAGAAGTGGACGGGAGAGGCAGTTGGGTGGGCGAGGGGGGAGGAGAATGGGAGGGATAGGGGACGGACAACCAGAGAAAGCATCTTCAAGGCGAGGGTATCCTGAGGCCCGTCTTCCGCGGCCTGCGGAGCCGGTTATCATCGCTCCGCTGTCTTTAGCTGGCGTTTGTTTTCCTTTTGCCCGTGCTTCCCAAGACCTTTGGCGACTCGGCCAAATGGCCCCTGGGCGTTTCATTCATACCTGTGCCGGGTGCGAATCCAGATCGAGCCCCAGCCCCCCAAGCCGCCCCATGTGTCGCGACAGTGTCCAGCTTTGCAGTCGGTGTGTTCCACGGAGTTGCCTGGACACCGATTTGGAGAACGTGTGACTTCATTTGGGCTGCATCGGAAGACGTCAGCATGGCCTTCCAAGGTCCTTGCATCCTTACCGTGCATCCATATTCCACGGGTTGGCTGTGCTGCTGGTCCGCGAAATTAAAGATGCGATTCGACCAGAAAACAGGCGTGAAGATGTTTGGACCCTTCTTGGTGTCTCGGGAGCACTTCCAGTGCCAGGGGCCGTCCAAAGACGAGTAAGCATAGACAATGGCTTCTGGGAGGGCGTCGAGAGGTCTGGGGGCTGGAGATTCGAGCAACGTCGGAGCCCAGGAGACGGGGGTCAATGCAAACGGGGGTCAATCAGAGCGCCGGATTTTGCAGGGTCCTGCAGAGCCAGAGGCGCTCTGACCCAGGCTTGGGCGCAGGATCCTGCAGGAGCTTGCAGGATCATACAGGATCTCGCAAGGCCGACTGACCCTTGCTTGGATGGACCCGGGCCAGCAGATCCCTGACAAAAACACGAGTCGCCAGCAGTCGGGGTCCGACGTCATTTTTCGCGACGACGTGGGCCCCAGGAGCTCCGGACCCCATCCCCAGGGCAGTTTGTTCCGCGCGGGTCGTGCTCTGAGGGCCTTGGGCCCAGCACAACCTCATAAGAGGCCCCCCCGGAGGCCCAGATCGCGAAGAGACGGACGTGGCTCGTGCTCCGTGTCGCGACGCTTGGAGGTCTGGATCTCCGCCGCTCCTGCAAGCAGCTTCTCGCGGCCGCCGCCGTCCCAACCGCGCTAAAGTTCGGCGGCCAGCGAGGGGTGGAAGTGAGAAGGGGCGGGCCTTCTCAGAAGGCTCGGAAGTCCCCCGGGCTTCTGAGGAGTGTCCGGAGCCTTCCCCGAAGACATAAAAACAGTTCTCACAGGGCGAGAGGGCTTCTGAGACACGTAGTACTATTATGAGTCGTAGCACTATTTGTACTATCAATAATTTTATTCATATTAGCATTATCGCCATTTGTAGGATTGGTATTATTGGTATGCTTAGTAGTCGTAGTAGTACTCATATTATTAGAAATATTACTAGCATTGGTCCCGCCGCCTTCTGAGGTGGCCTTCTCCCTCGCCCGTCCCCCCTCGCCCGCCGCCGAAAGAGTGGCCCTCGGCCGTGGCGGCCCGTGGCCCCCTGCACGTTAATGCCCCCCAGCTCGGGGGGCGGCCAAGAGAGGGGTGAGGACCAGGGTTAAGTCGGGCGTGTCCCCCTACAGGGGGATTTTCAACGAAAAACAAAAACTACCCCAAACATAGTCAAAAGATAGTCCAGACATAGTCTGGGGACTATGTTTTGAGTATTTGATGGCCTTTGTGGGGTATGTTGGGGGCATTTTTAATTTGTCGTCGAGAATCCCCCTGTAGGGGGACACGCCCGACATAAGACTAGGGGGGGGGGGAGCTCGTGGCGTGGGCCATGATGTCTCCCCAGAGTTCGTGGCGCCCCTTCTTGTTTCGTTGCGTCCCTGGCCCCCCCCCCTGGGGCCCCGCACGTGCCGCCGGCCAGGACTGGCGCCCCCCCCCCCCTCTCTTGGCCGCCCCCCCTTCCTGGCCGCCCCCGACCCGGCGACGGCCCGCGCGCCAGAGAAAGTGCGCTGCCGCAGAGGGGCCCCTCCCGGCGGGGCAGCGCGGGGAAGCGAAGGGGAAGCGGAGGGGGCCGCGTGGGGGGAGGGCTGAGCAGGCGGAGCTCAGGAGCGCGAGCGCGCAGCACGGGGTCCTGGAGAGAGAGAGAGAGAGAAAGAGAGAGAGAGAGAGAGAAACAAAAAAAAAAAAAAAAAAAACGGGGAGGTCGGAGCGGGGGGGGAGGAGAAGAGGGAGAGGGAGGAGAGGGAGGAGGGAGGAGGAGGAGGAGGAGGAGAGGAAGAGAAGGGGAGAAAGGGGGGAGGAGGGAGGGGGGGAAGGGGGAGGAGGAAGGGGGAGAAAAGGGGAGAGAGGAGCAGGGAGAGGGAGGAGGCGAAGGAGGAAAGCGAGGGAACGTCCGAGGAGGAGGAGGAGGAGGAGGATCGAGGACGGAGGAGGGCAGCCAAAGGACGGAGAGACGGACCATGGAGGGAGGGAGGAGAAGGGGCTAAGAGGGAAGAAGATGATGATGGTGCTGATGATGATGAGGAGGAGGAGGAGAAGGTGTAGGAGGAGGAGGAGGAGGTATTGGAGGGGGAGGAGGAAGAGGAGGAGGAGGGGGAGGAGGAGGGGGAGGAGGAGGAGGAGGAGGAGGAGGAGGAGGAGGCAGCAGGGGAATGGGGGGAGGAAGAGGTGAAGGAGAGGAGGGAAGCACCGCTCAGGTAGCGGAGCGACGCAAGGCGCATCGAGGGCGATGCCTTGACTGCAGAAGCGTCTCTCTTCTCTAAACATGTGCTCTCTTCTGTGCTCACCCCCCTCCTTTTACGATGCACCGCGCCAAGGCGGAAGACCCACGCCCCTGTTTGCTCGGATGCCGCGGCTGCCCGGATGCGTTTCCTCATTACCCCATTTGTTCCCGTGCCCCTCGGGTGATGGCCCTCGACCACGCCTTTCTCCCTCCGACCCCGTCGTCCGCATCGGGCTCGTGCTGCTGCACGAGTGCAGTGCCCATTTAGTTCGAGCGCGAGCACGCCCACACAATCACGGCGTCGAGCGTCCACAGCTACGACGCCATTCGGCACGCATCAGCCCCTCCGCAGGGTGACGCGGCATGTGGCAACTTACGCAGGGCAAGTCAATCTACCATCAGCATGCAGGCGAGCTCGGCACTGGGTGCGCTTCATGCTGCGCCTCATCGTCATTATCCGCCCCGTCGCCAATATCAGCATGTCTCATCGCCCTCTCCCCTCATCCCGCTTTGCCCTCTCTGTCCCCGTCATCCTTCCCCACTCGTGGTTGTGTCTCACTCTGTTTTTTTTTCTGCACTTTTTGTTGTTCTCTCTCTCTCTCTCTCTCTCTCTCTCTGCTTCTAACGTTCTAATCATCCTGCTCGCTCACTCTCTCTTTCTCTCTCTGTCTCTCCGTCCTCCCGCTTTATCCTACCTCCTCCTCCCCCTCGGCCTCGTCCTCTCTCTCTCCAAGCCCCTCCCGAGCCAGCACGGCTACTGTCCTATCCCGGCCCAAGCCACCCGCGTGGCGCGACGCGCGCGCGCGGCCACCATGGTGTCCATTCACGCCCCCGTATCTCGCCTTGCCCTTCTCGGTCCTCGGGGACGCTTCACAGCGCCAACGGCCCCAGCCCCCCCCCTCCCTCTTCTTCTCCTCCTCTGCCTCCTCCTCCTCCTCCTCATCCTCCTATTCCTCCTCCTCCTCCTCCTCCTCCTCCTCCTGCTCCTCTTGCCCCCCCTCGCTGACTCTTCCGGCCGCGCCCGTGCTCAACGCCTCCGCGCCCCTGGTCGAGCACACGCCCCCCGGCCCTGGCTCTGCCTGCCTGCCTGCCTCTCTGGCCCTCCTCGCTGCGTGTTCCGGCGGGCACGGCCCCCGCCGCCGCGCTTGCCCGAAACCCGCCCCATGGCCCCCTCGCAAGGTGGGAGGAGGAGGAGGAGGAGGCGGAGGAGGAGGAAGAGGAGGAGGAGGAGGCGGAGGAGGAGGAGGAGGGAGAGGGGGGGGGGGCCGGCCAAGAGGGGGGTGATGATTAGGGGGGGTGGATATCATGGCGGGGGCCGTGATATCTCGCCAGATTTCATGGCGTCGCGTCTTATTTCAATGCGTCCCCGGTCCCCCCCCCCCCTGGGCCGCGCACATGCCGCCGGCCATTGCTTGCGCCCCCCTCTCGTGGCCGCCGCCTCTTGGCCGCCCCCGCGGGAGGGGGGTGAGTCGGGAGGGCGGCCGGGCGTGGACCCCGTCGGGGGCCGTGGGGAGGGCCTTCCAGGCGCCTGGTTCTGCGGAGCAGGCGCGCTGACGCTGTCGCCTGGGGGCTCGAAGTCGGATGTGAACGCCACCGAGACCACCACGCTGCTCTTCGTCGCCGGTCTGGAGGGCACGGGCCACAATTTCTTCGACCGCGCCCTCAACGAGATGCAGGCCGTGCGGTTCTCCTTCCTGGACAACTGGAACGCGTACGGCATGATCAGGTCGGAGCGGCTCCCTCCAATTCCTCCTCCTCCTCTTCCTCCTTCTCCTCCTCTTCCTCCTCATACTCCTTCTTCTCCTCCTCCTTCTTCTCTTCTTCCTCCTTCTCCTCCTCCTCGTCTTCCTCCTCATCAAAGTCCTCCTTCTACTCCTCCTGCTCCTCCTTCTCCTCCTCCTCCTCCTCCTCCTCCTCCTCCTCCTCCTCCTCCTCCGTCTGCTCTCCTCCTCTCCCCTCCTCCTCCTCCTCTCTCCTCCTCCTCCTCTCCTCCTCCCTCCTCCTCCCTCCTCCTCCTCCTCTCCTCCCCTCCTCCTCTCCTCCTCTCCCCTCCTCTCCTCCCCTCCTCTCTCCTCCTCCCCTTCCTCCTCTCTCCTCTCCTCTCTCCTCCTCTCCTCCTTCCTCCTCCTCCTCCTCTCCTCCTCTCCTCTCTCCTCCTCCTCCTCCTCCCCTCCTCCTCCTCCTCTCCTCCTCATCCTCCTCCTCCTCCCTTCTCCTCCTCCTCCTCCTCTCCTCCCTCCCTCTCCTCCTCCTCCCCTCCTCAGCAGCCTCAGCGGTTCCCCATCGCCCATCTACGAAGGGGCCCAAATAGCCCACCCTGCCTAGGACCGTGCGGTGTCGCTGTCGGGGGCTGTCCGCGGGTCTATCGGCGATGTACCGCGATTCCAGGAGGAGGAGGGAGAAGGAGGAGGAGGAGGAGGAGGAAGAGGAGGAGGAGGAGGAGGAGAAGGAGGGGAGGAGGAGGAGGGGGAGGAGAGGAGGAGGAGGAGGAGGAGGAGGAGGGGAGGAGGAGGAGGAGGAGGAGGAGGGAGGAGGAGGAGGGAGGAGGAGGAGGGAGGAGGAGGAGGAGGAGGAGGAGGAGGAGGAGGAGGAGGATGCTCCCCTTGACTTGTCGTAGCGCTCGAGGCTGACTTGTCGCCCTCGTCCATCTCCAGCGCACAGAGCTACGCATATGCGCAGATCTTGGCCAGGCCCATCCGGGCCCAGGCTTGGTGCAGATGCGTGCGTGGCCGCGCCGGGGAGGGCGCAGGCACCGACCTCGGCCCCTTTTCTGGGCCTGGCCTGGGTTCTGGTGTATGTGCATCGTGTTGCAGGTGGTGCCACTTCCTCCTCCATGCCATGTTTGTCCTCTTGTTTCTGCTCTCTCCAGGAGGGCAAAACGCACACAGACAGAACTAGTCGCCGACTCCCAGGAACATATGGGAAACTATGGGAAGTGGGGGGAAGACGAAAACGCAGAACAGATGGTAACATATCGGAAATCCGGGGATTTGTGTGCCTTTGTTTGGGTGTGTTCCAGGGCCCCTTTCTCTTCGTACTCCCCTTCGCCCTCGCTATGGCCGTGACCGTGCTCGTCGTCCCCCCCCCCAGTTCGACAGCGGGCTCGGGTAGGCTCCCGCGCGTCGTGGGAAAGAGGGGGAGGGCGGGTGGGGTGGGCCTCCGGGGGCGAAGGGGAGCTAAGAGCAGGGCAAGGAGAAGGGAGAGCACGGGGAGGCGGAGGAGGAGGATGGAGAAGGAGAGCCAGCTCGCTGGGCCGGAGAGATGCCGTTCCTCCAGGGTGGCCCTGCGAGTCTTGCGTGGGCGCACAGACAACCGCGAGACGCGGGGCGCGATGCGCGAAGCTGGGTCACCCTTCGGCCGGGACGTCAGGACGTCAGATAGGAAAGTGGCCTGCCAACAGGTGCCCCGTGGAAGCTTCCTGTTGCCCTGGGGGCCAACAGAAGCCCCGGGGCCCCTGAGGACCCTCAAGGAGCGACGAAGACCGCCTCCCAGGATGTCGTAGTGTTGGCTGCAGGAGGCGGAGGGATCGGATAAGCAGGATGAGGAGAGGCGGCCAGGACCAACAAGTCCTGGTCCGAGGACAACCTCGAGGAGAACGCGAAGCACCTCGCCGACAGGGTCTCGATGTACCCTGGCGAATGGGCAGTCTCAAGATCGGTTGTCTTGTCGGGCCGGGCGAAAGGGGGGGATTGGGAAAGGGGGGGTTACGAAATTTGCTGCATGCAGCTGGTTTCGGCCTCACCGAGGGGCCCATTCCTCGATACATGGCGCCTCCGGCGCCGGGAGGCGCCGGGAAAATCAGCTACGCGAGCTGATTCTCAAACCCCCCCTTTGCTATCCCCCCCTTTCGCCCGACCCGATCTTGTGGCTCTATTGGGCACTCTCCCAGGTATGCCGGAAGTTATCATGGACAGTCTTGGGATAGACTGAACCATTTTGGAGGCCAGTTTTGCGCAACGGGAGCCACACGGGGCCAGCTTGAACCCAAAAGGGCCGTCTGACACATGGCCCGTCCCCCCCCTCCAGACCCATGTGAGGGTCATGGGGAGGGGAAAATACCTCTCCGACCGACCACGGAAGACGGCGCGTTGAAAGAGGGCAGAGCGGACATGGAATACCACCTCTGTCTGCCGAGAGAGCTGCTGGTATTCGAAGCGAATCTGCCCGTGGCGACGAGCCCGTCCCCCCCCGCCTCGCGTCCCCCCCCCCTCACCGCAACATCCTCCTTGCATTCCTGCTCCTCATCCTCCCAACCCTCTCTCCGCCCTCCTCCCCTCCCGTCCCTCCCTCCCCTCCTCCCTCCCCTCCCTCCCCCGATCCTCCCACCCCTCCCCTCCTTCCCTCCCTCCTCCCTCCCCTCCCTCCTCTCCTCCCTCGTCCTCCCTGTCCATCCCCTCCTCCCCTCCCTCCCCCCCTCTCCAAGGGCCTGTCGGCAGACGGCCCTGTCCCCGCCAGCTCCCCGGGGCGAGTCGGGCAGAAAATCGCGGACCGCCTCAGGCCAGGTGATGTACGTGGCGGCCACACTGAGCAGCTCGTGGCCCAGCGGCCAAGGCTTGGAACGAGGAGGAGGAGGAGGAGGAAGAAGAAGAAGAAGAGGAAGAAGGAAGAATAAGAAAAAGAAGAAGAGGAAGGGGGCGGTGCATAGGCAAGAGCGAGCGGCGGGGAGGTGGACGAGAAGAGGGTGGGAGGGATGGGAGGAAGGTGGGGATGATGAGGGCGAGGAGGATGCGAAGACGGAGTCGGGAGGGGGAGAAGGATGACTGCGCATGGTGGGGGGAGAAGGGCTTATGGTGACGAATGGGTTTTCTGATTATTGTGAGGAGGGGCATGACGAGCTATCAAGAGTAGCAGGAAGATCATGGCTTTGTAAGTTAAGAGATGGACGAGGAGGTTGAGGATGCGATGAGAATGACGAGGATTAGGAGGATACGAAGAGATCGAAGATCAGGAGGAGGAAAAGAGAAGGAGGGGAAGCAAAGACAAGGAGGATCAGAACGAATAGCGAGGAGGAGGAGGAGGAGGAGGAGCAAGGAGAGGAGCTGTGTTCTGCAGAAGGGAAGGAGGAGGGCTAGGAGGAGGAGGAGGAGGAGGAGGAGGAGGAGGAGGAGGAGGGCGACGAGGCGGAGACGGAGTAGCAGCGACAGGGGGTCCCGAAGGCAGTTCGTACGAGCGCCGGAACAACAGGCAGCCGAGCATCTCTCTGCTCCGGCGGGCCGCAGCTCGCGCAGGACTGCGCTTCGCCGCCTCGCGCAGCAGCAGGGCCGCGGGTTGTTGCGCCGTTCTTGTCGTCGTCATGGACGGGGAGAAAGAGGAGAGGAGGAGGAGGAGGAGGAGGAGGAGGAGGAGGAGGAGGAGGAGGAGAAGGATCGAGGAGGAGGAGGAGGAGGATCGAGGAGGAGGATGATGAGAAGGAAGAGGATCGAGGAGGGTTACTCCCTGTTCGACATCGTCAGAAGTTTGGAGGATGAGGGACGACGTAGGGAGTTGAAGAAGAACATCGTATGAAAGCATAAGCTCCTCAGGCGCCGCCCCCTGTCGCGTTCCACGCGCCAGGCTGGAGGTTCCAGGACGCACCCAGGAAACCCGCGCGGAGTTCCGAAAGCTCATGTTCATGCCGCTGTTTGTTCCTCTCGGGAGGGAGGGTTGAGGCGGGACGGAGGAATTCCTCCTCGTCCCTCGTACCCTCCTTCCTTTCCTCCGCCTCCTCGTCGTTCTTGTATTTCTCATCCCCCTCCACCCTCCCCAGTCCTTGCCCCTTGGCCCTTCACATCCATACTATGGCCTGAAGGTTAGTGTTCAGGTTTGTGTGACCACACCCAGGGCGTGCATTTTCTCCTGGCCGCGTTTTCCCGCAAGTTTGCAGCATTGTGAGCACGCATTGATTGCCATGCCACCGTGGAACCACCACTTCCTCCAGTTCATCCTTAGCCTCCTCCTCGAGACTCGGCCCCTCCCTCCCGAGGCTCATCCCCTCCTCCCTCCTGCCAAAGGTTCGGCTCATCCCCAGGCCGGGCGCTCGGGCGATGTTGCCCGGAGGCCGTCCACGAGGCTCCGGCCGATGGGGCGCCCTTCGAGACCCCGTCCCCGCGGGACACGAAGTCAAGCTCTGAGCCAGCAGCCAGCCTTTTCTCCTCCCCCTGTTTTTCTGCTTGTTCTTTCTCTCTCTCTCTCTCTCTCTCTCTCTCTCTCTCTTTGTATATCTATATATATACACACACATGCATCCATGCATCTGTCTGTCCCTCGCACGTTCTATGCCACGCAAGGCGGGCAGCGTCTATCCTGCGTGATCGTGCTCTGTTTCTGGGCAAGTTTCTCCGCCGCCGCCGCGGGCTGAGGCGAGTGCGCAAGCAGGGCCCAAACTGAGTCGTCGTTGTCGTCGTCACTGTGCTCTTACCCTTCTCTTTGCGTATCCCCCGCATCGTCTTCCTTCTCTTTGCTCCGGTCCACCCCCCCAAAAAAACTGCCCCCTTAATCATTGTCTCCCTCTCTCTCTCTCTCTCTCTTTCTCTCTCCGCTCACCATCATACAATGTGTCGCTATTATTGTCCACCTCATCCTTATCCCAAGTTCTTCATTCTCTCTCCATACTTATGCTAAAATCCCACTCCCCGCAAGTATTCACATTTGCTCTTCCATCCTGTATCATGTTGTGCAGCTCATCGTACCACCTCCCTCCGATAAGTGTTTTCGTTTCTGTCCTTATCCTCCGTCCTCCACCGTCCTTCTTGCCCCCTTTCACCCCCACTAAAGCGCACGCGCATATTACCCCATCCTCCTCTTCCCTCAGCTCCTGTTCTTTCTCCTCCTCCTCCTCCTGCTCATCCATCCTCCTTCTCACGATCAGCCGCCTGTATATACGAATATTGGTTTACACCTGATTGCATATCAGAAGCGGCGTTGTTCCTGGTTGAGGTTGGGAAGCTAGACATGAGTGCAACTTGCTGTGCACTGCCCCTGAGACGATTATGGCAACATGCAGTGAACCTCCTGCTTCACCCCCCTTCCAATCCCAAAATAATCCCTCCCGTTTCGCGTCCCCTTCTTCTCCTTATGCGATTTGTGTCTTGACCTCCTCCCCTGAGTATACCCATCCTCGTCTCCCTCATCGGTCTCTTCATGGTCACCTCATTTCCCCGCTGACGCCGGTGCAGGAGAAATCGCTGGACGCAGCATCAACGTGCAGATCCTCGTGACGCAGCGGTCTCCAGAGGAGACCATCGTGGCCTCGCGCTCAGGAGGAGGAGGAGGAGGAGGAGGAGGGACGAGGGGGCTGACCCCCCCTTTCATTCGCCATGCTTCCTCTCCCCCTTCATCCGCTCCCTCCTCATTTGCCCCCTTCCCATTCGCTTCCCCACCCGACAGGGTTGGGGTGTCAGTTGTCAAGGACGAGCTCCTCGATGTACGCCATCGTCACACGGATGGTGCCGCTTTCGGTGGAGCTCCTCATGGGACCACGAATCGTGTGAGGGGTGTGCCGAAATGGGGCGGCGGTGCCATGCGGATCTTGTCACTGGGGCCTTCGGTGGAGCTCCCCATGGGGCCACGAGCCGTGTGATGTGTGTTCCGAGATGGTGCGGCGGTGCCATGCGGACCTTGTCACTGGAGTCTTCGGTGGAGCTCCCTATGGGGCCACGAACCGTGTGAGGGGGATGCCGAAATGGGGCCGCGATGCCATGCGGACCCCGCCACTGTGGCTTTCGGTGGAGCTCCTTATGGGGCCACGAACCGTGTGAGGAGTGTGCCGAAATGGGGCGGCGGTGTCATGCGGACCCTGTCACTGGAGACTTCGGTGGAGCCCCCTATGGGGCCACGAACCGTGTGAGGGGTGTGCCGAAATGGGGCGGCGGTGCCATGCGGACCCTGCCACTGGAGCCTTCGGTGGAGCTCCTTATGGGGCCACGAACCGTGTGAGGGGTGTGCCAGAATTCGGCGGCGGTGCCATGCGGACCTTGTCACTGAAGTCTTCAGTGGAGCTCCTTATGGGGCCACGAACCGTGTGAGGAGTGTGCCGAAATGGGGCGGCGGTGCCATGCGGACCCTGTCACTGGAGCCTTCGGTGGAGCCCCCTATGGGGCCACGAACCGTGTGAGGGGTGTGCCGAAATGGGGCGGCGGTGCCATGCGGACCTTGCCACTGGGGCATTCGGTGGAGCTCCCTATGGGGCCGCGATCCGTGTGAGGGGTGTGCCGAAATGGGTGCCATGCCATGCGGACCTTGTCACTGGGGCCTTCGGTGGAGCTCCTTACGAGGGGTGTGCCGAAATGAGGCGACGGGGCTGGGCCGACTCAACCGTCGCGACATAATTCTTGGCATCCGCAGCGTCGCACCTCATAGGCCAGGGCTGAGCGTATCACCCACTTCCTGATTCGGTGCACTTCGTCGTCCCCCTCTGGGTGGGGCACGTCCCAGGGTCATATTACCATCTCGGGCCCACCTCCGGTTGGCTAAAATACATTCGCGGGTATCGCGAGTGCGTTAAAGGGAGCCGACTTAGGGCCCCCCAGGAGTGCCGGCATGGCGAGTGGGAATTGAAGGCATATCTAACAGACTCCGCCTATTGGCCCACAATGGCCAATCTTCCCACCGGCTCGTGTCGCACCTCCGGGGCCAATTGGGTCGGCGGTTTGAGCCCAGATTGCCCCAGACGGACACATTGTCCGGTTGCCTGTGGAACAGGCGTGTGGGCTCTTGGCCGGCCCCGCGGCGGAGCTGGCTGACATGCTTTGCGCCGAGCAGGCTGCGGATGCCCGCGGCCGCGCGCAGGCTTGGCGGGATCGGGTTGCGAAGGCGAAGAGCAAGTCTGAGTTGGCTGGGCCCACCGTTGGTCCAAGTGTCAGCCTTCCAGAGAGGCCTACGGCCACCGCCCGCGGCCCTCCACCCAGCCTTCCTCCCCGCGGCCCCCGGCGGCCGCGGGTCACGTCAGGACAAGACTTGGGCTAGCATTGTCCCTTGCCGCACCCGGGGGCTGGGGGGGGAGGGGCAATCCCTCAAAGGCCCGTTGATGGGTATTTTGTTCGGGCCCATTCCCACGTGTTTGATTATATGTAAAGCCCGTGGGCAGTACTCGGAGTGTACACGGGCCGTCAACCTAGAGAAGAGGTGCAGACCCACCAAGGCTTCCAGTCGTGCAGTAACAAATTTCACTAGGGCTTGCAAGGGGCAGTCCCCGAACCACCGGCGCGGCAACGGAATTATCCTCGGCGATTTGTTGCCCGTCAGCGCCTTGCTTCAGCTGCGTCAGGATATGGATTCTCTGGCGAGTCAGGCCCCCTCTCCTGCCTCCTCCTCTGCACAGCCTCCGATCGGGGTACCGCTCCCCGACGGAGTTGGATAGGGCAGAGGCAAGATTCCGGTAGTGTTTCACCGTGCAGTTCAGCTTCGTCCGTTGTGCTACCCTCTCTCCGACCTTCTGTAGCGGGATACGGTCAACGCAGTTCTCTTCTCCCCCCTTTCTTCAACGTCGCCGCCAGTCCGACCAACTCCCTACCCAAGGGACAGTCCTCCGCCGCGATCCTGCGGGCACCCTTAGGGGTGATTACCTGTGCAGCCTCCGTTTGAGGGGGCAGGGCGGCCTCCCGCTGGTGAGGCAGGGGAAGGTTAGCCTAACAGCAGCCACTCTCGCCATTTTTCCCACCGATCCTTTGCCTTTCGGCGAGCCTCTCATTGTAGAAGAAACAAGGAACACACTATATATATGTATATATGTGTATATATATATATATATATATATATATATATGTGTGCGGCCTTTCTGGGTACGCGGGGCTGCAGTAACCTGGGCCTGCCAGGCACCGTTAGGAGAATCCCCAGCCGAGGGCTGACATAGGAGCACGGGCTAGGGTTAACCAGCGCGATCTCGGCACAGGTTAGGAGCAAGTCGACAGAAGGTGATCGCACTGGCGACAAGGTGCAGGCCATCGGGAGGGTTGATGTGTCCGACCCCCTTTTACCACGCCTCCTTCCAGCCCGCTGCTCTCTGCCGTGATTCATGCCCCTCCTTCCGGCCCTCCTGCTCCCCCCTTCCCCCCGGCTTTCTCCTTCCTCCTTGGTTCCCGCTGTGTCCATCTCCCCTGCCCCTTGGTTCCCGAAGTATGTGTTTCCCTTAACTAGTGGTTCCCGTCCTGTGGTTCATTGTCCGCGGCGGTGGACCCCCATTGTCCGCGATCGGCCGGCTATCTCCGCGCGCCGCTCGTTCTGCAAATGCTGCCAGTACTCTTGCCCCTTGCACACGAAATCACGAAATGCACGTTTTCGCGTGTGTGTTTCTACAGATATCGAGGGTTTGCGCACTTCTGTTGGCCCTTTAGGATGTGCCTGTGCATGCGCATGTGCCTGACATTGTCAGCTGCTCTTGCCCTGCGTTCCTGCGTTGGCGGCCCGGCATTGTCTGGCGCGCTCCTGGGCATTGTCCGACGTGTCGCCCGCGATGCACGAGTTTCGGTGTCAGTTCAGCTAGTCGGCGCTGCTTTCGATGCTCACGTTTAAACCCAGATGTTGATACTCCAGATTTCGTAATAAAAGGGAGGGGGTCTGGACCCTCCAAGACAAGCCATTTCAGACCTCCCCCGTGGGAGAACCCTCCAAAACATCGTCCCCAGACCCCCCAGGCCCTCCAAGATAGCCTGGAAGGGACCCCCCCCCGAAATGAGACCCCCTCCCTTTATTCCGAAATCTGGAGTAATCGTTCAGGCCATTCATGGAATTGTTCTACCCAGGCGCGGACCAATGGCTCTTGACAAAAAACAAGCTACCGTACCACATCCTCGGGATGAAGCACGGGATTTCCCTACGGTCGGGGGGGGGGGGTCGCACGATTTTTGTTGCATCGGGATACCTGTGTGGCATTGCCTGTGTGTCGCACGATTTCTGTTGGATCGGGATCGGGATACCTGTTGGATCGGGCTATCCGTCAACCAGCGTCAGGCCCGAGGCAGGGACCGCCGCCGCAGCCGCGTGGCCTCCTCCGCCTCCCGGTCCCTCCCCGCCCCCAGCAGGCATTGCCTGCTCAGCCCTTGAGTCGTGTACCGGCCAGGGGTCGCTCTCGTTAGGAAGTGAGTGCAACAGGCTGCGAGCTGGGCTTTCCCCCGGCGAGGGATGTGCCCCCTTGGCAATCCCTCCTCGCGGCCAGGGACTGCCAAAGGCGGCCCGCTCGCAGACCTGGCAGCTTGGTCAGGGAACCTCCTCCTCCTCCTCCTCCTCCTCCTCCTCCTCCTTCTCCTCCTCCTCCCTCCCCTCCTCCTCCTCCCCCTCCTCCTCCTCCTCCTCCTCCTCCTCCTCCTCCTCCTCCTCCTCCTCCTCCCCCTCCTCCCCCTCCTCCTCCCCCCTCCTCTGCCCCGCCTCTCGGAGGTGGGCGGGTTGAGACCGCGGGGCCGTCGGCTGGCCGGCGGAGGCAGAGCACCTCGCCGCCACGGCGAAGAGCGGCTCGCAGAGTCTGCTGCGGCTGCTCCCCGGGAGGGGCCCGCGGGCCAGCGCCGAGCTGCCCAGGGCCTCGTGGCCACGGCGAAGAGCAGCTCCAGAGTTTGGTGCGGCTGCTCCCCGGGAGGGGCCCGCGGGCCGCTGCCGAGCTGCCCAGGGCCTCCAGCCGGCCCTGCTCCGGGCCTCTCGAGCCCACCGCTCCCCCCACGAGTCTGGGAGAGAGTCCCGGAAACGGTGCGGCGGCGGACCGCGCGGTGGCCTCGGGACACCAAGAGACCTCACCGCACAGAGGGGAGGGAAGGGAGAAGGGCAGAGGAGGGGGGGAAGTGGGAGGAGGAGAAGGAGAAGAAGGGAGGCAGGGAAGTGGAGGAGGAGAAGGAGGAGTGGGGCAGGGAGAAAGAAGGAAGGGCAGAGGAGGAGGAGGGGAAGTGGGAGGAGGAGGAGAAGGAGAAGAAGAAGGCAAGGAGGAGGAGGAGGAGGAGGAGCAACACGAGAAGACGTCTCGATACCGTAGGTCCGTCACCGCACGGTCTTGGGACCCCGGAGGCCCCTGTCGCCCGAGGCATCCTCGGAGGACGACCCGAGTCCCAAAACCAAGCGGCGACCCCGAATCCGCCACCGACTCACCGCACGCCGTGGTCAAGCTGCGGCGCCGCGCAGGCAGAGTCGAGCTGCGGGCAGGAGCGGCTGCTCCGCCTGTCGCGCCGCCGTTCCTCTCTCCCCCGGGTTCCCATCCTCCCCCTGGTCATGTTTCCAGTATTTCTCCTTTCCCCCTCTTCTGCTTGTCACAGCTGGTTTCCTGATCATTTACCATAT
This sequence comes from Prorocentrum cordatum, assembly GCA_963575745.1. Classification (NCBI taxonomy): domain Eukaryota; class Dinophyceae; order Prorocentrales; family Prorocentraceae; genus Prorocentrum; species Prorocentrum cordatum. Next base: position 13,699 of record CAUYUJ010014860.1, on the reverse strand, counting down.
TGCCCCCCCGTCCTCTGCCCCCCTCCCTCTCCCTCCTCCTCATGTTTCCTCCAACCCGGATCACCCGCTCCGCCGCTTTGTCCCATCCGCCTCCTCCATTCGCAACATTTCGCCCCTGCTCATCGGCACCTCCCTCCCAAAACCTCGGGGGAGGGCAGGTTCGTTCAGCCGCTAAAAGGTGGCTGCTGCGACCAGACCGCTACGCGCATATTGCCGCCCAGTAGGACACCGTCTCCGGGGTTGCCTGCCCGGGTTGGCCCCCATCTAGCATGCCCCACCGCAGGCTGCGAGCTGGGGGGTCCCCAAGCAAAGGGCGTCCTCCATTAGCAATTCCTCGGTCTCTCGGTATTTCCTGTTCCACCGAGTAACTGTTAATGGCGGCCCGCTCGCAGACTTGGAAGCAAGGTCAGTGATATTCCTGTCACCCTTCTCCTCCTCCTCCTCCTCCTCCTCCTCCTCCTCCTTCTACTCCTCCTGCTCCTCCTCCTTCTTATCCTCGCCCTCCTCTTTCCTCATCATCATCATCATCATCATCATCATCATCATCATCATCATCATCATCATCATCGTCATCGTCATCGTCATCATCATCATCATCATCATCATCATCATCATCATCATCCTCATCATCATCCTCGTCTTCCTCCTCCTCCTCCTTATCCTCCTCCTCCTCCTCCACCTCCTCCTCTTCCTCCTCCTTCTCCTCCTCCAATGCACGCAGCTCCCCTTTTCCGAGTGGGTCTTCTTTTGAGTTCCACGTCGGCTATGACATGCGTCCGCGGATTGAGAAGCCAGCGCAATGGGAAGGGGAGGGAGGGAGGGATAGGATGACAAATACGGTGCGAGCGCGCCTAGCTTGTCCGCGTACTCTCTCCCCATTCCCCCCCCCCTTTTCCCCGTCTCCTTCAGCTGGTTGCTGCTCCTTCTCCTCACCCTCATCATTCTTGCTGCTCCTTCTTGCGTGCTCGGGTGCACTCCGAGGCCACCTGCATGCATCGGCACGACCTGGGATCCTGCCCCGAGCAGGCGGAGACGCTGGCCGTGAACGCTGGATTGTTGGCGGAGCAGCTGTACAACACCGAGACGAAGGCGACGTTGACGACGAAGCTGACGAAGACGACGACGACGACGACGACGACGACGACGACGACGACGACGACGACGACGACGACGACGACGACGACGACGACGACGACGTAGAGGACTGTCTCTGACGGTTACCTGACGTCGCTGCGCAGTCGGCCACGCCGACCCGCGGCGGGCACCTCGGGCGCGCAGTGCGCTCGGGGCGCGCCCAGCGCTCCGCCTGCCCGCGCAGCGGAGCTCGGGCGGAGGCTCCGCACAGCACGGCGGGGGCATCACAGGGCAGCCCCGAAGCCCGCACTCGCGGACCTACCCGCCCGCTCAGCGGCGCTCCTCCTCCTCCTCCTCCTCCTCCTCCTCCTCCTTTTCCTCCTCCTCCTCCTCTTCCTCCTCCTCCTCTTCCTCCTCCTCCTCCTCCTCCTCCTCCTCCTCCTCCTCCTCCTCCTCCTCATCCTACTCCTGCCCGCGTGCCCAGGCGTCGCAGGCCGCCGTCGCGCCCGCGCCCCTGGGTACCTGCCCGCAGGCCGCTCTTCCAAGCCCGCCTGCACGCCGCAGACCCCGGTCACCTGCTCCTGGGTGTCGCCCGCGCCGTCTGCGTCCTCCGCCGACTCATCCACGGGCGGTTGCGCCAACGCCTTCAGGTCGAGCGCCATGCTGGAGTCCAGGACGGCCCGCCACCGCTCCGCCCGCAGGGGTGGGTCCCTGCAGGCGGCATCGAACCCGCGGAGCAGTGCACGCTGGCACGCTCCCCGTCTCCCCAAAGTCGATCTCCGCGAACTCCAGGGCGTCGGCGTGGTCGCCCCCGGACGCCTCGTAGTTCTCCCTGGTTTGCGCCTCGTCCCGCTGGGCCTCCTCCAGCTCGTGCCTGACCTGGTCCACGATCCCCTGCTGCTAGCCCTCGGCGGACCTCCCGCCCGTCGGGCTCCTCGGCGTGCTCCGCCACCTGGCCTTTGGCGACGTGCGCTTCCTCCGCGAGGCGCTGCGCCTTCGGCGACCCGTTGAAGCCGCCGAACTTGGCCTCCTCGGCCGTCCGCGGCCGCGGCCGCGCCCGCGCTATCGGCAGCGGCAGCGCCCGCTTGACCTTCAGCGCCTCCTCGAGCTCGGCCTCGGCAACCTCGCGCCCCACCTCGCCCATGGCCTCCTCGAGGACTTCAGTGGAGACCCATGCCAAGCAACACCCTGCTTGCCTCCGGGGTGCCCTGGGTTTCTTGGGTTTCGATGGTGTTGCTGCGGAGAGCGTGACGTGCCCACACCAAGAATCAATGGACGTCCTGGGGTCTCAGGGTTGGGTCTCTTGTGGCAAGTTTCTTGTGGACTGGCCTCCCCTGCAGTAGTGGCTCCTCTCCTGTCGGGCATGCCGCGGTCGCGCCTGCCCGCGCCCCGGCCGCCCTGCTCCGCCATCTGTTGCACACGCCAGCGTCGTGGCGGCTCGCCGCCAAGGCCACCCCCTCACGCACAGGTGTGCCAGTGCCGCCGCCTTGCACCGCCGCCCCTCGGTCTGCCTGTGAGCCTCCGCCGCCGCCCATGCTCCCGCGCCAAGGCGGCATCCCAGCGCCAGTGCCCCCGACGGCCTCCCGCCTTGCTCTGCACGACCTGCCACCGCCTCCTTCCCAGGCGCGGCCCTCTCCACGCCGATGACTTTCACTTGGCAAGGGCTCCGACTTGGGCCGCGGGGCGCGGCTCCCTGCCGCGCTCCGAGGCCGCTCCTCGAGCCCTCTTGGGGGAGCGCCGCGCTGGCGGCCCCTCCCTCCCGCCTCCTCTCCGAGCCGCCCCCCTCGATGCTCACGTCGGCCTCCGCGAGCACCTGGACCGTGTCGCTCGGCGTGCCGATCTCCTGGGACTCCACCGCCTGCTCCCCGACGTTCTCCGTCCCCGCTCCCGCCGCCCTTCGCTCGTCGCCTCGGAGCATGCCCAACAGCGCCCGCCCGCGCCGCTGCCCCTCCGCCGCCGAAACGCCGCCGTCCTTCAGCGCGCACCCGGACACCTCCACGCCCTCCCACCGGTGCACAATCATTCAGGAGGGGAAAAAACACACAGACACAATTAATCGTCGATCCCCAGGAAAATATGGGAAAATATGGGAAGTGGGGGGGAAACAGAAACCCAGAAATTATGGAAAAATATAAGGGATATTTTTACGTGTGTGTATTTATTTGTGTGTCCTGGGGCCCTTAATCATGCTGATGACCGCCAGCGGCGCCCAGGCGGCAGCGCCGCAGCCGCACCAGGCAGCCTCCGCTGGGGAGGCCTTCGCCGTCCTCGCCGGGCCGCCGCCGGGCACCACGAGCTCCACCGGCGGCTGGAGACGCCTCCCGCCCAGCGCGCGCCGCCGGGCGCCAGTCCCCGCCCGAGGCGCCACCCTCGAGCAAGACCTCGAGACATAATTGTTACGGGCGACGACGACGACGACGACGACGACGACGACGACGACGACGACGACGACGACGACAACGGATACGTCGTCGACATCGACGTCGGCGGCGGCTGAGGTGTCGGCATTCACGACGACGGTTACGACCACGACGATGGTTGTGGCGACGACCACCACGACCGCGACAACGACGACGGCGGCGATGGCAACGACGGCAACGGCGACGAACAAAACACCGACGGCAACAGCGGCGACCGCGGACCCACCCGCGGCGGCTGGGAGGCGTTCCACTGCGTCAGGTACGGCGACCTGCCCAGCCTTGCCTCGGGCCTCGCAGCGGCGCTGACCGATGAGAGGGAACCGCTCTCAAAGGCGGAGGCCGCGATCCAGGGCGCGTGGATGGAGCCCGTTTTCTGCTTGTCCGTCGAAACACGGCATACAGTCAAGACGCTTAAACCACATTCATTCTGATCTCGCGAGGGGCCCTGGATGCCAGGCCGTTCCTTGAGTCTAGGTCGGGGGACCTGTGCGTACCAGAGGCTCACCGTGGCCAGACAAGCCTCTTCCTTCCTTGTTGTTGGCGTTCCTTATGGTGGCACGTTGGCGGTGTCGCAGGCCCCTCTTGGTCGGAGCGTCAGGGCGATCGCGAGAAGTGAGGCATGGCCTGCCAGCACTGCTGGCTGCCTGCTGCCGCCACGCGGGCGGGCCGTGCGCGCAGGGGCGGGGCGTCTTGTGGCCGAACCCTGCAGCGGGCCGCCGGCAGCGAGCCGACGGGCGAGCTCCCGAGGGCACGCCGACGGCGAGCCGACATGGGCTCTCGTGGGCACGCCGCCAGCGAGCTCCGGTCGGGAAGCTGCCGGTGGTTGGCCTGCGGGCTCCGCGGGCCGACGCGCGCGCCAGGCGGGGCCCGCGCCCCGGGCGCGAGGCACCCGCGGAAGGCAGCAGCTGGCGCGTTGGCTGGGCTGCCGGTTGGGCCGGCCGCCGGCGCAGCGGCGGCCAGGCCGCAGGGGGGCGGCGGCGGCGCCGCAGCGAGCCGCGTGTTGAAGCAGCGGCGAAGCGTCTTGGCTCGCGTATCGGCCCACGAGAGAATGTTCTAAGAACCGATTGTGGTCTGCACGAGATGAACTCAGGACAGTTGTGGCTGAGACTGTCTTGCTTTAACACATCGGGCTTACGTGCTAAGAACATGGTTTCATGATTCGAGCACTGCTGGGGTCTAAGAACATGTCGTGGTAGGCCGATGATGCCGGGACGGTCTGTCCCTGCTCAACGTTTGGGCGGGTTGGGAGGCAACTACGGGGAGGTTTTCGTCGGAAGGACTCAGGAGGTGTGGTGTAGAGCATGTGTCACATGTGACAGCGCGCCACTCGCTGCCGTTTGACCTCTAGGGGCCCCTGTTGCCATTGCGCTAAAACGTATCATAATGACTGGAAGACTAGGTCTTATTTGGGGGCTGCTACGCCAGATGAGGCCCCGGAGTCAGCGGGATTGAGCCAGATTGTAAGCGGGATGAAGCCGGAATAGGCGGGATTAAGCTGGGTAAAGCTGGATGTCGGACAAGGGCAAAGTCAGAAGTGGACCTCCCAGGAGTTGCATCCGAGCGCACCGCATCGCCGATGCGCCGCCGAGGCGTTGGCAGCCCAAACCCCCTCGCGCGTTGTGAAAACCGGATCACGGCAGGAGGTGTTTCGCTTCGAATGGCTCCGCGAACGAGACAGAGACCACGCGGCTCGAGCGCGAAGCCTGGAGCGCAAGCAGGCGGTCTGCGGGGCGCCGAAGCGGGCGGCGCCGAGGCGGCGGCGGACGGGCTGCGGTTGCGAGTGGAGCCTAGCGTCCCTCCCCCGCCCTCTTTGCCTCCCGCGCTCCCATTCCCCATTCTCTCTCTCTCTCTCTCTCTCTACGAATTCGTGTGCACGGAAGGGCTTGCCGAATTGCGCCAGCACGACGGTTCCAAGCCACAGTGTCCGGAGGTCCGCACATGCTTGGGGGATCGGCGCTGGCACCCCCCCTGGCGGCGCCCCGTGATGTTGGTTTTACGCTTGCGGGGAGCCTTCGTTGGTCGCGTTGTTCTGTCGCACCCTCGGTACAACAGGGCCGAGGCAGCCAGACACTGGTCCCACGACTAGCGAACATCCCTCTTGCCAGCTAGGCCAGGAGGGCGTATCTGCCAACCTGGGGCCGAAGACAGGCCTGACCAGGAACGGTGTAGACGGATATCCGTACTCCCGACGTGGCGTTTCTTTTACGGCGCGTATTTTGAAGCTCTCAACACCATGTCCGGGATCGGTGTTGAGGACCCCCCGTGCCCGAAGACGGCTCCCGGCAGCCGTGAAACGAAACGAAACAGAACCCCGCCAGGCTTCACTACGTTCCCAGACCTCCGACGTCAAGAGTTGCTCACAACGTCGACCCCCAAATGTCTCGGCCCCCGTTCCTCGGGAGCGGCTTGGTATCCCGAGCAGTCGTTCGATTGTCCTGGGGCCCAGAGAGGGCGCGAGAGGCCGAACAGTGCAAGATGGAAAAAAGTGTCCCGTCGTGATTCGTCCATGAGGTCGTTGGTGCCCCTCGAGAGGAGTCGAACGTGGGCGCGCACGAGCACCACGACCCCAAGGCGGACGATAAGGAAGTCAAGGACGGCCCAGGGCATCGGGCCATCCCCGCATCCAGGCGAGGAGAGGAGGAGGGGGAACGGAGGAGGAGGAAGAGAACGATCGGGTGGACGAGGAGGATGGAAGCACAGTCATC
>CAUYUJ010014860.1:2500-5000 GCA_963575745.1 Prorocentrum cordatum | reverse complement strand
GCGGCGGGGTCCCCAGACATGCACGCGCCGCCGGCGGAGCCTGGGGCGAGGCGCGAGCGGGGGCGGAGGAGCAGCAGGAGGGAGGGAGGGAGGGGGAGGGAGGGAGGGAGGGAGGGAGGGAGGGAGGGAGGAGGAGGAGGAGGAGAAAGGAGTAGGAAGGAGGCGGGGAGAAGGGAGGGGGGAGGGGGAGGGGGAGGAAGGAGGAGGAGGAGGAGGAGGAGGGAGGAGGAGGAGGAGGAGGAGGAGGAGGAGGAGGAGGAGGAGGAGGAGGAGGAGGAGGGAGGGGGAGGGGGGAGGGAGGAGGGGGAGGGAGGAGGGGGAGGGAGGAGGAAAGGAGGGGGGGGAGGAGGAGGAGGGAGGAGGAGGAGGTGGAGGAGGAGGAAGAGGAGGAGGAGGAGGAGAAATAGGAGGAGGAGAAGGAGTAGGAAGGAGGCGCGAGGAGAAAGGAGGGAGGAGTGAGAGGGGGGGAGGGGGAGGAGGAGGAACAGGAGGGAGGAGGAGAGAGGAGGGAGGAGGAGGAGGAGGAGGAGGAGGAGGAGGAGGAGGAGGAGGGAGGGGGAGGGAGGAGGAGGAGGGAGGAGGGGGGGAGGGAGACTGAGGGGAGGGGGAGGAGGAGGAGGAGGAGGAGGAGGAGGAGGAGGAGAGAGGAGGAGGAGGAGGAGGAGGAGGAGCGAGGGGGAGGAGGGAATGGGGGAGTGGATATGTCCTTGACTACTTCATCGTCTACGTTGGGGGCCGCTCATGAAAAGGGGCCCTGCAATGGGTGCGCGCGTGTGCACACGGCCCATCCGAAGGGTAGGGGGCGCTGCGCTAGAGGGCCTGGCCAGCAGTCGGGCGACATCCGATCACACCCAAGTGGGGACGGGGGAGGAGCAGGAGGGAGGAGGAGGAGGAGGAGGAGGAGGAGGAGGAGGAGGTGAAGGAGGAAGAGGAGGAGGAGGAGGAGGAGGTCTTGTGAAGAGGAGGAGGAGGAGGAGGTCTTGTCCCAATGAGGCTATGCCCAAGGGGTCCCTGCGTGTCTTTATTGTTCAGGAAAGGCCTGTAGTCGTCCCGTCAGCTGCGCGGCGGACTCCCTGGCGGCTCACTGGCCCCCGAGCCCTGGCCCTTCGTGCAGATTCGAAGGTTTGCATCAGCTTCAGTATCGTGCAGCATGGATATGCAACCGGAGCGTTGCGTACCAAGTCAAGTGGTAATGCGCTGCGTTTTTAGAGTGCCGCAGCATACGCGGGGGGGAACGTTTGGGGGGGGGGGGGGGGCAAGGCTCAGGGTGGGATGCATCGACCCCCGATTGCCAACTCATTGCCGACATGGGGCCCGATAGCCCACCCCGCCCAGGAACGTTCGGATTCGCTACCGGGGGCCCATCGCCAATCTATCGGCAATGTATCGCCCATTGCAGCTCGATGGTTCCACCCTAGGCCGGCCCCCCTTATCGATGCCCTTCAACACTGCACATCAACAGAGAAGGGAAGGTCAGATCAGGGTATGGCGTTGATGTCATGGCGTATTGTAGCATGCCATATTCCCTGCACGTGCATTTCTATGTTGGGAATACGTTGCTGATGCATTGCTTGTGGCACTACGGCATTACATTGCTGGGTGTTGTGTGGTGCATTGCTTTTGAAATGCGGGGCGCATCCCATCTGCATTAGTGGTGCACTCGTTCGTAGTGGTGTTTGAACAAGGGTTACATTGCGCTGCATCGCATACTGTTCGCATGGGGTGCTGGTTGTGTGTTACATGTTGCGTTCAGTGTGCATCCCATTGGTGGTTGCATTGTTGCACATTGACTTGCATTGTATCCCGTTGCGCTTCTAGTGCGCTACATTGATCTGTTTCGCTATTGAATCCACGACTGGTGTTCCATTATGGTTGCTTTGCGTTTGCACTGCCAGCGCAGTGCAAGTCATTGCAAACACACGGCATGCACATGACTGTTGCATTGCCTTTGTACGACAGGGCCTTTTGCATCCTTGTTGCATGGCATCTCATGAATTGCATTCCATTGCGTGTGAGTTTAGTTAGTTGCATGCCATTGCGGCTGCATTGGTTTCCGTAGCATGGCATTGCACTGTTGCATGGCATGCGTGCGCATGCATGTTACACATCTATTGCCCTCGGATGGCGTTGCGCTCGGCGGCTGCTCCTGGCATCACTTGTGCATTGCCCTCCATCTCATTTCCTCCCATTGGTCTTTGGTATTACCTTGGATCTGCCCATCGACCAGATTCTCCGCGACTGGGATCGCGCTGGGTTCGTCGAGGTCTTGTTTGGTCGGGGCTCCAGGGGCGGGGGTCGCTGCACGCGGGGGTCGGCCAGAGCGGGGGATCCTGCAGGATCCTGCAGGAGCCAGGGGTCTGGGGCCACCTGCGAACCTTACCCCTACCCCCCGCGGTTTCTTAGGGGGAGGGTGGGGTTCACTTCGCTCGGAGAGCTCCCGAACGAAGTGACCCCCCCCCCCTCAGAAATCGTGGGGGGTAGGGGTCGAGTTTGCAGGTGG
>CAUYUJ010014859.1:355021-371713 GCA_963575745.1 Prorocentrum cordatum | reverse complement strand
ATTTTTTAACATGGACCTTTCCCTGGGGGTGCCAGGCAAATACGGGGCCATTGACGGCACCGCTGAAAGACCTGGGCGGTGGCAAACGCACAAGCGAGAAACACCCCCAGGAAACAAAAACAACAGGTCAGTCCGAGTCCTCGGAAACGATTGACCTGTCGCGGGCAGCTTGCACCAGCGGAGCCTCGTCTTCCTCCCTTCGGAGGAGATCCTGCACCGCACGCAACTGCCCTGTCTCCCCTCCTCCTCTTGTGGGGGGGGGGAGGGCAAGAAGACAAAGAAATAGGCTGAGAGGGGCCAAAGAGGAGACCAGCCGCCTCCTCCTCGGCCGAAAAGTCGAGCTCCCCTCCAGCAAGCCTCGGCGCGGCGGTCGCACCGTGGCCTGGGGCGAGGCTGAGCACATGCGGAGTGCCTGGGCCAGCAGCGACGACAGGACGCGCAGACGACGACGACGGAACCGACGGCTCAGACGACGGGTCAACGATATCTCCTTGCTGCTGGCCAGGCTCGTGGACAAGGGGATCCTCCTCAGGGGATACCTCGAGGAAAACCCCATCCTTCTTAGGGTGCTTGCACTTACAAATCCTGTACTTCCACCGCTCAGCATTGTTCCGAGTGGGATGAGTACAAGGCTTGCCCAAGAGCGCCAGAGGCCCTAGGGTGGAGACCGCCTTGCACGACACGCATACAAAGAGCGGGGAATCGTCGCTACACTGGAATGATATGAGCCTATGCCCAAGAGAACCGACCCGACCGAAACACTCGGGGACCGATCCAGGGCATCCCGAACGTTCAGGACAGGACGATTCTCCAAAAGCGAAAGCACCTTGCCGCTTGATACGAAGGCAGACTTTGCAACGCCAATAAGTGCGGCACCATTCCCATTCGTGAAGAAAAGTACTGGGTGGGGCGGACTTGGGGGGCTTGGGAACTTTGTGCAAACCTACCCCGCTGAGGTCGAGCTTAGGCCACAGCGGCATGATACGAGCCCCAAGACGCACAACCGCCTTAGAAACCGAAATCTTAAACGACAAATCTTCCTGCTGTTCAGAGGTGGGAGCAGGATGGAGGGGGAGCCCAGCCTTCGCCGCAGTGTCCGCGGCGTCGTTGCCTTTCTTGTGAAAGGCTTGGAGAGGGGTCAAGCTGTCGCTCTCGCCGACGTGAGCCTTGACCTTAATCACATCCTCCCATGGGGCACCCATGGAGGTGAACATCATACCTGAATTGGACGGACCTGGGCTCCCCCAAAGCTCGGACCACTAAAATTGCATACGCTTCTCGATTTGTGCGTGTCATCCTTGCGCAGGGGCCATGCTAATATTCTCTGTATCGTTCCAATTTTAGAGGATGATCCCCGAAGGGAATCCAGGAGGAGGAGGAGGAGGAGGAGGAGTATGAGAGGAGGAGGATTAAGAGGGGAGGGGGGGAGGAGGATGAGGGAGGAGGAGGAGGAGGGAGGAGGGAGGAGGGAGGAGGGAAGGAGGGAAGGATGGAGGAGGGAGGAGGGAAGGGAGGGGGAGGAGGGAGGAGGGGAGAGTGAGAGGGGCGGAGGGAGGAGGAGGAGGAGGAGGGAGGTGAGGAGGGAAGGGAGGAGTGGAGAAGGGAGAGGGAGGAGGGATTAGGGAGGAGGGAGGAAGGGAGGAGGGAGGAGGGAGGAGGGAGGAGGGAGGGAGGGAGGAGGAGGAGGGAGGAGGGAGAGGGAGGAGGGAGAGGGAGGAGGGAGGAGGGAGGAGGGGGAGGAGGGGGAGGAGGGAAGAGGGCGGAGGAGGATAGGAGGGAGGAGGGAGGAGGAGGAGGGGAGGAGGAGGGAGGAGGGAGAGGGAGAGGGCGGAGGAGGAGGAGGAGGGAGAGGGAGGATGGAGGAGGGAGGGGGGAGGGGGGAGGGGGGAGGAGGGAGGAGGGAGTGACAGGGAGGAGGGAAGAGGGAGGAGGGAGGGGAGGGGGAGGAGGGAGGAGGAGAGGGAGGAGGGAGGAGGGAGGAGGAGTAGGGAGAGGGAGGAGGAGGGGGAGGAGGGAGAGGGAGGAGGAGGAGGGGGAGGGAGGAGGGAGAGGGAGGAGGGCGGAGGGAGGGGGAGGGGGAGGAAGGAGAGGAGGATGAGAGGAGGAGGAGGGGAGGAAGAGAGGAGGAGGATGAGGAGGAGGAGAGGAGGAGGAGGAGGAGGAGGGGGAGAGGAGGAGGAGGAGGAGAGGAGGAGAGAGAGGGAGGGGAGAGAGGAGGAGGAGAGGAAGGAGGAGGAAGAGGAGGAGCAGAGGAGAGGAGAGAGGAGGAGGGAGAGGAGGAGGAGGGAGGAGGAGGAGGGAGGAGGAGTAGGAGAGGGAGAGGAGGAGGAGGAAGGGAAGAAGGAGAGGAGGAAGGAGAGAGGAGAGGAGGGGAGGGAGGAGGAGGAGGAGGAGGAGGAGGAGGGAGGAGGAGGCCTCTACCTCTCTCTGGATGGTGTTCGGAGGCACCTCGCCCGACGAAGCCGCCCAGGTGCGTCGGCGTGCGGCCGCCGCCTCCAAGCCCCTGCCCGCCTCTCCGGCAGCTCGCGCTCCCCAGCGCCCGTGCCGCGCCCCCCGTTCAAGGGAGCCTGCGGCGGCCAGCGCGAGCGCCGACGGCCTCCACCGAGCCCGCGCCGCCCGCCCAGCCAACCGCCAACGCAGTCGTGAGGCGGCCCGCCCCCTTTCGCTCCCCAGGGCGGGCTGCATCCGCGACGCAGGGAGCGCTGCCCGCGGGTGCCCCGCCGAACCGAGCGGCCACAGCCAGCGGGAGGCGCCACCCCTGCCCCTGCCCCTCCCCCCCTATCGCATGGCTCCCGGCTCCCTATCGGCGCCGAGCCGCCCCCTTGCCTTGGCGCTGGGTCTACCTAGCCCCCACCCCCCAAGCAGCGCGCGACGACCAGCAAGGCCCTTGGGGCAGTCCCAGCAAGTGCCGTGGGCGCGTTTCACCACACTGTCGTCTCCCAGGTCTCCGCCGCGCTGGACGAGAGGGATTTGAGTACCACGACTGCGCCAGTGCGCAATGGTACATGTGGGCCACCAAGAATGCCTCGTCCGCGGCCTGTCCTGCCGCTGGGCGGAGCCCACGTAGGCCCTCCGCCTCCCAGTCGGGCCAGCTCAGCCTTTTCATCCGCTCCCTCCCTCCGGAGGTTGTCCAGGTTGTTCCCCCCGCCGCCCCTGGCGCTGCTCTTGCGTTGCCCCCAGGGGATGGCGGTGCTGCTCCGCGCCATCGCCCCGCCTCCCGCGCCCATTCCGGGCGCGGACAGCGGCCCCGCCGTTGACCCGGCCTAGGTTGAGGCCTTTCTTCGCTTCCGTCCCCTTGCTTTCTCCATCCCTCTCGCGCCGCCGCTCTGCGGGCAGTCCGCTTGGCGGCCACTCCGCGTGCCTCCACGCTCCGATTCGCATTAGGCTCGTCCCCATTTCTCGCTCCGGGCCCTTTGTCCGCCCCCTTCTGCGCTCTCTGCCAGCCTGCCGTGGCCCTGCCTTCCCTCTCGCGGGTCTGGCACATCCCCGCAGGGGTCTTCAGACGTCTTGCGCTGTGCAGCGCATCACCACTCTCACTACTCTTCCATCGTCAAGCGGTTGGTGTTTCTTCCGTCTCACGCCCTTATGCTACGTCCCCGCTTTGAAGGCCCAGCGTCGGGCGGCGCGTTACCTCCAGGCCATCCACGGCCAGATGGTTTGCTGCTGTGGGCATGCGTGGGATTCAAAGCGATCTCGCCTGAAGGCCCGGCCGCGGGCGCACCGGCTCTGACCTTATTCCGCTTCGACGCTGCGCGCGAGGCCGCGACCGCCAAAAGCGCGCGTGTGTGTGTGTGTGTGTGTGTGTGTCCTCGTTTAGGTAGCCCTCCGCGAGCGCAGTTGCGCTGCCTAGCCTAGCCGCCGACTCAAAAAGTGTGTGTGTGTGTGTGTGTGTCTGGCTTGCCCAGGGTCTTCGTTTGTCTGCCGCCTCGCCTTTTCTCGGGCCGCCTCTGCGGTTCGTCAGTGCGCCTCTTCCTTCTCGCCTGCACTGCGCAGTGCTCCGGTGCCGTTTTCTCGCTCTCCCCGTCTCCCCGCCGCCTCGTTCCCGCTGCTCCCCTCGCGCCAGCCCCCCCTCGAATGATGCTGTCGACCTCCCTATGGGTGGAGCCAGTACCCCCACGCCGCCCGAATGCATGCGGGGGGGACAAAAGTTGGCCGCGCACGTCTCTTAGCTCGGCTTTCCACGCCGCGCCGCTGCGCGCATGGCCATGACGTCATATACACCTCCTCTCCACCTGGCAGGATTGACCGCTTCGACGCAGTGCCAACGTGGAAAAATTAGCGTCGCCGTGCAGCTATGGGGGCTTAAATGTAGATATGTATATCTGTATATATATATATGTATATATGATGTCGTGTGTGTGTGTGTACCCCCATCCAGTCCACACATTTGCTACGCCAGGTGGTACTCTGCCTAAGCGTGACCCGGCTCACCGCATTGGTGTCGTCACTTCGTCGCTGGGGAAAAAAGTGTGTGTGCGTGTTTGTGTGTGTGTGCGTGTGTGTGTGTGTGTGTGAGTGTGTGTGTGTGTGTGTGTGCGTGTGTGTGCTTCGCCACGCCGCGCCAAAAGTGTGTTCGTGCGCGGTCTGAGTATACGTACTGTAAGCATGAGTGAGTTTGAGTGCGAGTGAGTCTGAGTGGAAATTACTCCGAACATGAATGAGTCTGTCAGTGGGCCTGAGTCTGAGTATGAACCAGTCTGACTCTGAATGTAAATGGGCGTGGGTGTCAGTGAGTATGAGTATACGGAGTCCGAGTGTGGAGTGGAGAAGTCGGGAGTGTGAGGAGGCAGAGGCGTAATTAATCCCCGTCATAGGACATGGGAGAAAGAGCTGCGCAAACATTAGTTTTCGCAGGGCCGTGCGGATTCCTTTGGTCGTCGGCGTGTCCCCTCCCTAACGCCCATTTCGGCGCCGCCCCTGGTGCGCTTCGATCGCCAGCGGGGGAGAGGTCCAGCGCCGACCCAAGAAGTCCGCGCGTACCCCCGAACATTTACGTCTGCGATTTCTGCCCTGGTCTTGCCTTTCGATTTCACCAGGGGGGCTTTGTGTTCGAGACACAAGAATTAATTGTAGTTAATCGGACAAGGCGGGGGATGCGAACACTGCTGCGGGCATCCGGTTTGGGCTCCGCCGCCGGTCGCTTTCCTCGATGCATTTGCGCCTAGGGCGCCAGGCGGCGGCACCAGGAATCCCTTTTCCTGAGATTCGACGTCGCGAAGCAAATGCAGCTCCGTGCAAGACACGATTGGGGCACCACCTGAAGTCGGCATCTCCTGGGCCGGGTCCATCCGTGAGGGCCTCGGGTCCCGCAAGGGGGCCGACTCCTGCGGTGTGAAAGGAGTGCGCTGCCCGAGTCTCAGGGACGCCACCCGCTTCCTGCCGGCGGTTCTGGCGGCCGCCCTGCACGGGCATCTCCGGCGGTGGGCTGCAGCGGTCGCGGCTGGGCTGCCCTCGGCCATGGGAGGGCAACGATGCCAGCGGCGAGAAGCTGCCAACCGCCCAAAGGCACGTAACAGCACGCACCCGTGCAGCCCGAACGTATTTTCCAGGGCGCGACCCTGGGCAGCCGAAAGACTTGGGCTGCCCGAGTGCGCCTGAGCGCGCTTCTCTGGGCAGCCCGCAGGCCCCGACCCAGGCCCCGAGGAGGTTGTGGCACCTGGCGGCCCTGCGCTGCGGGCCCCGCGGGAGATGTCTCACGGACCGATCCGGCTCGAGAAGTGCCGCGCTGGTCCGTGGCGGCCCCAGGGGCGGGCTGCAGCCCAGGTTGTAGGCGGATCATGGAAAATCGTGCCAGGTGAGCCCCCGCGTGGCGACAGCTGAGCCCCCGCTCGGTGGCGGCTGGACCACTGCTTGGCGACGGCTGAACCACCGCTTGTCGACGGCTGAACCACCGCTTGGCGGCGGCCGATGTGCGCCGCACGCCCAGAACGCGACTCGGGGTGGGAGGCAATCGACGCGACTAACGATGGTGATTGTTGTGATTTTAGGCGGCGCCTTACTCCCAGACATGCGATGCTCTGTTTTTTTCAGTGCGGGGTACCTGGAAGTCCCGACCCATTTCCCAGGACTGGTTTTCATCCTGAGTCGCTTTTGGATGGTCCAGGGGCCCAGCGAGGGCCCCAGAGGCCGAAAGTGGCCACACATGTCCCGTCGTGTTTCTGTGCGACGCGAGCATGTTTCGGATTCCGGGCCACTGTCCGGCTCTCGGGCGGCCGTTCGGGACGGGCACCCCAGGAACGCCCTCGGCGAGGCGCAGCTGCTGGAACGGCCCCCGAGGCTGGCAACCGCCGAGAACCCATGAGGACGCCCGAACACCTCGAACCTCGAAACTCGAACCTCCCTCCTCCTCTTACCGAGCATGTTTGGGCAGCGAGTGCCGCCGCTGCCGCGGCGCCCCGGTGGGCTCGAGGCCGGCGGACTGGCGGTGCGGGCCGCGGGATCCGAGGGGCAGGGGTCCACGCGCGCCCCTTCTGGCCGCCAGGCGCGCCCGCCGCCGGGCCACGACGGCGGCAGCGGTGACCGCGACCCCTGAGATCCTTGCATGATGCAATTTTTCACACCGGGCGTTCCGCCCGTTTTCGGGCTCCGGGGCCATCACCGATCAGTCCAGCTCGAAAAATGGTGCTGAGAGACGGGGTCTAGGGTTCGGGGCGTGATTTTTGACGATGTATGTTTCAATTTTCCCGCGACGTCGGATCCCACGGAAGACGATCATGACGGACGACGGCGACGGGCGACGGTGACGGCGACGGTGGCGGATGATGAGGAGGGATGGCGATGGCGGTGAAGACGACGACGACCTCGTCGTCGCTCTCGGGGGCGTTCGGGCGCGTTCGTCGGTTCTCGAGGTTGTTTCGCCGTGGGGTGTCGAGTCCACATGTGCATACGCGTGGCGACTGGCGTTTGTGCTCAGGCCCTTCTGTTATCAGGAAAAGCATCACGTCATGGTAGCGGAGCCGTGGTAACAAACGGCTCGGCAATTCTGGTCGCCGCAACGCCCACCAAGCGCGGGCAGCGATCCACTAGCAGGGCTGCGGCCCACGTGGCCGTAGTTCGGCGCCCTTCGGCGCCTCGGGCTGCGGTTGGCCCCGCGCCGAGGCGCACGACACAGCACCGGGTAGCGGGTAGCCCCGCACCCTGGCACCATGGAGGGGCTACGCGCTTAGATGGAGGCTCTGAACGCCCGGCTGCAAGCACAGGAGAACGTCGTGCAGCAGCTCTAGGGCGGGAGGCAGCAGCTCCAGCAGGAGTTCCAGCAGGCCAGGCAAGCGCCTCGCGTGGAGCCGGCGCCACCTCCGAGCGAGGTGGTCCACACCAGAGTGATCGGCAAGCCGGGCGAATTCGCGGGCGACGTGACGATGTTCGCAAACTGGAGCTTCAAAATGAAGTCCTACTTCGGCGCTGTGGACCCCAGGTACCAGGGCACGCTGATGGAGGCAGAACAGTCACAGGTCACGATACGGAACGCTTCGATGGCTCAGCACGCAGCTGTACTACATCCTCGTGATGACCATGTCCAGGTCGGCACTGGACAACTGCCACAACGCTGGGGTGAACGGAAGCTTCGAGGCGTGGCGCCAGTTCGTGCTGAAGTGGGGGCCGAAGCTGAGGAGCCGGTTCGTCGGTCTTCGCGTGCAGGCAATGGCTTACAAGTGTACGGGAGATTCCCAGCGCTCTCGCAGCCTTCGAGCGCCTCGTGCGGCACTACGAGACCCAGTCCAACAAGAAGATCGACGACGACGAGAAGATCGGCGTGGCTCTGATGGGCATGGAGGACTCCACGGCCAAGGAGCACTAGAACATCGCCGGCCTCGATAATATATAGTCAGTGGGAAGTATACAATTCAATACCAGAGACAGTGGCCACAACTGCGGCCACAAGAGCGACCAGATCAATAAGGACTTGTGTTTTTTATGGGGGTCCTCTCCCGGCAGCTTGTATTTATTCCCAACCATCCTGTGGTGTTGGGTCCTCGTTTTGAAGAGACGGTGCCCCGCGTTCCCGCCTCCTTCCTCCCTCCCTCCTCCCCCCTCCTCCCCCTCCCACACCCATTTCGGTACACCCTTCACACGTTTCGTTGCCCCATAGGGAGCTCCACCGACGGCCCCAGTGGCTGCGTTCGCTTTTGCGGCGCATGCGGTTCCACTCCCCATTTCGGCACACCCCTCATACGTTTCGTGGCCCCGTAGGGAGCTCCACCGAAGGCCCCGGTGGCTGCGTTCGCTTTTGCGGCGCATGCGGTTCCACCCCCCATGTTTGCACACCCCTCACACGTTTCGTGGCCCCTTAGGGAGCTCCACGGAAGGCCCCAGTGGTTGCGTTCGCTTTTGCGGCGCATGCGGTTCCACTCCCCATTTCGGCACACCCCTCACACGTTTCGTGGCCCCATAAGGAGCTCCACCGAAGGCCCCAGTGGCTGCGTTCGTTTTTGCGGCGCATGCGGTTCCACCCCCCATTTCGGCACACCCCTCGCACGTTTCGTGGCCCCATAGGGGCTCCACCGACGGCCCCAGTGGCTGCGTTCGCTTTTGCTGCGCATGCAGTTCCACCCCCCATGTGGCACACCCCTCACACGTTTCGTGGCCCCATAGGGAGCTCCACCGAAGGCCCCAGTGGCTGCGTTCGCTTTTGCGGCGCATGCGGTTCCACCCCCCATGTCGGCACAACCCTCACACGCTTCGTGGCCCCATAGGGAGCTCCACCGACGGCCCCAGTGGCTGCGTTCGCTTTTGCGGCGCATGCGGTTCCACCCCCATTTCGGCACACCCCTCACACGTTTCGTGGCCCCATAGGGAGCTCCACCGAAGGTCCCAGTGGCTGCGTTCGCTTTTGCGGCACACGCAGTTCCACCCCCCATGTCGGCACACCCCTCACACGCTTCGTGGCCCCATAGGGAGCTCCACCGACGGCCCCAGTGGCTGCGTTCGCTTTTGCGGCGCATGCGGTTCCACCCCCCATGTCGGCACACCCCTGACACGTTTCGTGGCCCCATAGGGAGCTCCACCGAAGGCCCCAGTGGCTGCGTTCGCTTTTGCGGCGCATGCGGTTCCACCCCCCATTTCGGCACAACCCTCACACGCTTCGTGGCCCCATAGGGAGGTCCACCAAAGGTCCCAGTGACTGCGTTCGCTTTTGCGGCGCATGCATTTCTACCCCCCATGTCGGCACACCCCTCGCAAGTTTCGTGGCCCCATAGGGAGCTCCACCGACGGCCCCAGTGGCTGCGTTCGCTTTTGCGGCGCATGCGGTTCCACCCCCCGTTTCGGCACACCCCTCACACGTTTCGTGGCCCCATAGGGAGCTCCACCAACGGTCCCAGTGGCTGCGTTCGCTTTTGCGGCGCATGCGGTTCCACCCCCCATTTTGGCACACCCCTGACACGTTTCGTGGTCCCTTAGGGAGCTCCGCGGAAGGCCTCAGTGGCTGCGTTCGCATGCGGTTCCACCCCCCAATTCGGCGCACCCTTCAAACGCTTCGTGGCCCCATAGGGAGCTCCACCGAAGGCCCCAGTGTCTGCGTTCGCATGCGGTTCCACCCCCCATGTCGGCACACCCCTCACACGTTTCGTGGCCCCACAGGGAACTCCACCGAAGGCCCCAGTGGCTGCGTTCGCATGCGGTTCCACCCTCCATTTCGGCACACCCCTCGCACGCTTCGTGGTCTGAGGCGGCACCACCGAATGCCGCAGCGGCAGGTTCGGCATGTCGGTGTTGCCCCCATGTGTGTACACCCCTCACACGTTTCGTGGCCCCATAGGGAGCTCCACCGAAGGCCCCAGTGG
Organism: Prorocentrum cordatum; assembly: GCA_963575745.1. Lineage (NCBI taxonomy): Eukaryota > Dinophyceae > Prorocentrales > Prorocentraceae > Prorocentrum > Prorocentrum cordatum. The sequence goes on along the minus strand of CAUYUJ010014859.1, from coordinate 361,931 downwards.
CTGCGTTCGCATGCGGTTCCACCCCCCATGTCGGCACACCCCTCGCACGTTTCGTGGCCCCACAGGGAACTCCACCGAAGGCCCCAGTGGCTGCGTTTGCATGCGGTTCCACCCTCCATGTCGGCACACCCCTCGCACGCTTCGTGGTCTGAGGCGGCACCACCGAATGCCGCAACGGCAGGTTCGGCATGTCGGTGTTGCCCCATGTCTGTACACCCCTCACACGTTTCGTGGCCCCATAGGGAGCTCCACCGAAAGCCCCAGTGTCAGGGTTCGCATGGCGGCCTTGGGCCATTTCGGCACTCCCCTCACGAGGATCGTGGCCCCATTGGAGCCCCACCGATGTCGCCCGTGGCAGCATCCTTCATGGCTCTCAGAGCCCTCTCCTGCTTCTGCTCCTCGGTCAGGGGGACGCCGTCCTCGTCGTCGTCGCCGGCGCCCGCGAAGACGGCCACGAACGTGTCCCTGAGCATGTCGGGCCCCGGCGGGGAGCCGTGGCTACATAGGGAGCGCGGGCGAAGATGGTATTCACAATTGCGGTATTCACAACTGCGTATCGTTGGGTCCTTCGCCAGGCTAATTTTAATTTCAGGCTTCTCCACTGTTGCCACGCAGTGGAAGGTATATGTCCCCCTTCAGAGATAAATGTCATGCGCGTCTTCCGTTCCCCTTTTCTTCGTCATCCTTCTCGTCCTCCCTCTTCTCCTGCACCTACACCTACTCCCCCTCTTCCTCATCCTTCCCTCGCACCCTCGCTCACTCGCCCCCTCAGTGGAGAGGGAAGGGGCAGAAGTGGGTGGAGAGTAAATGGGGGAGGGGGCGAAGGGGGGCAGGGGTGGGGCCAGGAGGAAAGTGGTGATATTGGTGGGTCGGGGAGGGATGGGGAAAGCTTCCCTGCAGCGCGGGACTGGTGGCCCGTCGATTTCGCCACGCCTTTTGCAGCGCGCGCCGCGTGGTAGATATTGGCCGCCAGTGGCCGGATTTAGATTTTTGGGGCCTCCGAAATGGCCACAAACCCGGCCACAACCCCTGCCACGATCCGTCCCCGAGCCATGCATGTTGGCACTTTTGGTTCTCGTGTTCGGGTCGTTCTGGGTGTAGGTTCAGCGCTGGGAGAAGGGGGTTAGGGGTTGGGATCCGGGGGCCCAAGCTCGTCTGAGGTGAAGGTTAGCTCCAGTCCGGAAGGGGAGACAATTCCCACCCATGGGCATGTGTAACAAGAGTGCAATGCATGTGTACAACATGGTAATCCATGTGCAAACCAGTGTAAGCCTGGTGTAAGTCAGTGTAAACCAGGTGTAAGCCAGTTTCAGCCGAGTGTGCACCAGTGTCAAACGGGTGTAAACTAGTGTCAAGCACCTGTGAACCAGTGTAAACTGGGTGTAAGCCAGTGTAAACCAGTGTAAATTCGGTGTAAACCAGTGTGAGCTGGGTGTAAACCATTGTAAACGGGGTGTACACCAGTGTAAGCCGGGTGTAAACCAGTGTAAGCCAGGTGTAAGCCAGTGTCAACCACATGTAAAATACGTGTAAGACACTGGTAAAACCGGTGCAATTGCATGCGGAACACAGCTGGGACTGTCTTCAGACATCACAGAGCCACAGAACCCACATGTAGAGCAGGTTTTGCTCCAAAATCTACCCTCTAAAGCTCACCTGCTGATAGCTTAATGCCTGCACGCTGTCCTCTCAAGCTCGCAGCCTAGAGCAAGTCCGAGCCTATTGGCAACCTAATGATTTCAAGCACTGTCCTCTCAAGCGCGCAGCCTGAAGCGAGCCCGAGCTTGCTGGCGAAGTTTTCAACACCTGTTCTCTCAAGCTCGCCTGCTGGCGACCGTTTGCCTTCAAAGCTGTCCTGTCAAACTCGCCGGCTCGGAGCCCTCTTGGGTCTTGTTTGGGCCACTCCTGGGGCCAGTGTTGGGGGTTCTAGTGTCTCAGGGCTTCGGGTTCTTAGTGTCTTAGGGTCTCATGGTTTTACTGTGTTGGGGCCTTTTGGTCGTTGGGCATTTGGGTCTCAGGGTCCAAAGGTCTCAGGGTGTCAGGGTCAGGGTCCCAGGGTCTGATGGTATCAGGTTTCTAGGGCCCGAGGGTCTTAGGGTCTTGGGGTCTCAGGGTGCCAGGGCCAGCGTCGACCTCTGAAGGTGCCCAGAGATCCACTCCGAGGCGAAATCCCTTGTTGGATCTGGCCGCGTCGCTCGAATCACATGCCCTGCGACCCATGTCAATTACTAGGTGGGCGCATTGGAAATGCGAATGGCAAATTGCCAGAACGCGCGCAAGCAAACGATTTCACATCGAATCGGCGTATCAGAAATCCATTAACCCAAACGCCAACCACAAAACAATACGGGAAACACACCAGAACAATCACGTGGCCAGAACGGCGCAACGATAGCTGCACAGCATCCGGCTAACTTCTGGTACCATCTTTGGCCCACCCTCTGGCTAATTCGATGCTTACCATTGACTTTTCAACCTCGACGCGTGGCCCAAGATGCGCGCGGAGATCTTGGAGATCACCTGGGCTCAGCAGTACGTCGCCCATGCAGCTCGGCGCCATCCCGAGTGGAGGCAAGGGCCCCAAAGGCGGGGGGCCGAAAGGGGGCAAGGATCCGAAGGGCACCGGCGAGAAAGGAAAGGACAAGGGAGCCAAGGCGGACGGCGGCAAGAAGCCGAACGGCGAGAAGGAATGCTTCTATTGCAGGGAGAGAAGGCCGAGTGCAGGAAGAGACAGCGAGACCTCGCCGCAGCGGAGAACAGGCGGGAGCCGCTTGCCGCGACTCCAGGAGGACAGAGCGCACTCTCCTCGGCGGTTTCGCCGCCGCCGCCGCCGCCGGTCCAGCCGCCGCTATGACAGCCGCTGTCGGCGCTGTTGCAGGGCCAGCACACGTCGACCTTCGTCCTCTAGGAGCTCTGCCCACTGCCGCAGCAGGCAGCGGCAGCGCACCGGCCGTGCCGGGCCGCGACGCCGACGGACCCGCCCTAGTGCAAGCAGCGACTCGGACGGACACGAAGTATGTCATGATCGATACCTGTGCTGGGGCGAGCGTGTTCCCACGAGGATTCGACCCAGCAGCCAAGGGCGATTCGACAGTGAACCCAGCGCAGCTCGCGACGGCGACGACTGACCTGGTCGTCGACGACAGTGGGAAGCAGTCCCGCTTCGGCCTGCAGGGCGGCCGGAAGGTCACGGCGAGGCGCAACGAGGCCGAGGTGAAGTTCCCGATCGTGAGCGTCGGGAAAGCGGCAGGCCAGGGCAATTGGTTCTTCTTTAGCCCAGGTCACCAGGTGATGCTGCCCTGCGCGGCGTCTCTGGACCTCCAGCGGATCTCCTAATTTCCTAACGCGGTGAATTTGAAGAAGCACCGCGGGGCGCACTGGTTGCCGCGCCAGGTGGAGGAGCCGCGGGGCGCGACGCCCTTGCGCCCCGTGCGACCGACGGGCGGCTGGGGTTCAGCAGGCGCCAGCGCAGGCTCCAGCCCGGGAGCCAGAACAGGAGGCAAGGGCCTCCGGCGGCGGTCCGGGCACGGGCAGCCCCGCCCCAGAGCAGTTGCCGGAGAGCGAGAGGAGCCGTGCGGTTTCGCACGGGAAGCTCCGTCCAGAGGCATCGAAGCTCGAATTCGCACCCACTAGATCACGCACTTGCCTTTCCGCTTGTGGTGCCCCCGCTGCGTATTGGGCAAGGCCAGCGACTGTGCCCGTCGCCCGCGCCCCGTCGCAACTATGAGGGCGAGGCCAGGTTAGCAATGTACTTGTTCTTGGTGAAGGCCGTCGGCCCGCGGCCGTTCAAGTCCGCGCTCGACGGCCTGGGCATGCCCCGCGGCGCCGTCCTCGCAGCGACGGTGGTTGAGGGCGGCGATCCGTGCGCGCTGGCCGTCGTCACCGGGGCTTTGAAGCGCGCGGGCCGGGCGCGCGCGCCGACTCTCTGCGACCAGGGGAACGCCGTCAAGCGGCTGGCCGACAACGCCCGGGACAGCCGCGCCCACGAGACAGCGCAGCTGAACGCGCCCAAGGGGCCCAGCGCCAGCGCTGGAGGCACCGAGAGGGCGAACTGCGATGTCGAGATTCAGTGCAGGACGCTCCAGTCGCGCTTCGAGGAGTGCTGCGACCTGACGGTGGACTTGGGGCGCGAGATCCTGCCGTTGATGGTCGGGCGCGCAGCCCGGCCTCTGATCCGATTCCAGGCCAGGCAAGACGGCCTACGAGAGGATTCGCGGTCGCCCTCGCGGCGGCCAGGTTTCGGAGTTCGGCGAGTCCGTCTACTGCTGGGGCCCGCAAAAGGCGTCCGACGTGCCCGAACTTGACGACGCGCGGGCGCTGGTCGCTGGCTCGGCGAGAGTTTGGCCTCCGACGGGCGCTGCGTCGGCACTCCCGCCAGGGCGCGCCGACGCCGGTCCGCCTGGAGGCGCCTGGGGAGTGCGCGCTGGGACCAGGGGGTCTTGGATTCCATTGTCGGCGAGCCCAGGCGCCCCAAGGGCGCCGGTGATGCGCCGAAGGCGGCTGCTCCGATGGGGCGTCTACGTCGCGCTGGACAGGCAGATGCAGCGCGGCGGCGCTCCAGGATGCCCGGCGCGCTTCGGGCGCGCTGAGGTGCGCTCGCCTCAGACCTGGGCGCGCTTCCAGGAGATCATGGGCAGTGTCTTAAGCCAAGGCGGAGGCCGCGGCGGCCGGAGGCTGCGGCCGCGGGCGGCGCCGCGCAGGTGGCGCCGCAAACCGGAGCAGGGGCTGCAAGCGGTTCGTCGGCAGACGCTGCAGGGTCGGCGTCGGCGTCGGCGGGGGCGGGCCCGCGCGGGTCGCTGGCGGCGTGCCGGCAAGGAGCTCCGGGAGGCCCGGAAAAAGCTGGGGGTCTTGGCCGGCGTGCCGACCCTCCGCGCGGAGCACCTTGCGTGCCCCAATTTGGACGTGCCCCCCGGATTTCTCGCCGCAGCCGAGATGCGCGACGCGGAGCGGGCGTGGCAAATCGTCGACTGGGGGCGCGCGCTCTACGGGGTCAAGGGCGGTGGGGCGCTTGGCGAGCAGAAGGTTTACGAGCGGCGCGTCCGCGAGCTCGCGAACGTGGAGGCGCTCGGCGTCGTTGGGCCGATCTGTATCGCGGATGCTCGTCCGCTCGGTCTGGAGATCGTCTACTCCAGCGACCGACGAGGGCGAGATGGCGGTGAGGCGCAGGCTCGTGGCGACGCGGGTGAGCGCCGACAACCGGGAGGGCGCGACTCTGGCCGCGCCGCCGATCGCGGCGCCCAGGATGATCGCGCGCGCACGGCGGCTGCGAAGACTAATGCCGAGGGGCGGCGCGACTGGTTGATCGGCCAGGGCGACGTCCGAGCCGCTTCCCCGCGCCGCTGGGTCGGAGAAGGTGGTGATCATCCCGCCTCGTGGCCTGGCGCCTCCCAGCGTGGGCTGGCGAGCTCCGAAGGCCATGCGCGGGGCTCGCGAGGCCATCGGGTGCCGGGGCAACGAAGTCGCCGGCGCCATGGAAGTCGAGGGCGCCACGCAGGCAGGTCGTAATGGTACCCGCGATGTTCGTCTCTGACAGCTTCGGGTGCGTGGCGTACTGCCGCGGCGACGACTTCTTGGCGGCGCGCGCGGCTGCCGCCCTCGATGAGGTCGACCGGGTCTTGACGAAGCACTTCGATGCAAAGATTTTGCCTCGGATCGGGCCGCCTGCGCGCGGCGGCGAGGTAGCCGGGGGGCGGCGTCTAGGGGGGGCGATCCGCTGGGCACGCGGAGGTTTCCAGCGGGAGGCGATTCCGAAGCGCGGGGGGGATCTTGGCCCTGGCAGGCCTCAACAAGGACTCGAGAGGCGCGCCGACGCCATCTTCCAAATCGACCGCGGCTGGCAGGCGCGACAGGGGCGACGAGACCTGGAGGGCGGGGCCGCGACGGCCTTCCAGCAGGGCGCCAGCGCCGCGCTGCGCCCGTCCATTGACCGACTGACCATGCAGTTCGCTGCGTCGCAGGTGATGGCCTGGATGAGCATGCCGAAGATGTTGCGCGGCCTCCAGCTGCAGCGCGTGACGCGCTTCGTGCTCAAGTACCCGACGGAGGTGTGGCTCTTCAGGTACCAGAAGGAGCCTGGTTGTCCGTGCGTGTGCGCGGACACGGACTGGGCAACCGACGAGCTGACAAGGAAGCCAAATTCGTGCACGGTGGCGCGGTACGGGGGCCCTGTGCTGGATTGCAGCGTGGCCGAGCAGGCGACGATCGCGCTGTCCAGCGGCGAGGCCGAGTTCTACGGCATCGCGCTCGCGGTGGCGATCGGGACGCAGACGAGCCTGATGGTGTGCCAGATGGGCCGTGCGAGCGATTTGACCGTGGCATCAGATAGCTCGGCTGTGCGAGGCATGCGCGGGACGGGGTCCGGCAAGGTCCAGCAGTTGGCGATCAAGGAGCTGCGGGTGCAGGAGGCGTTGAGGAACATATAGTTCGAGCTCGCGATCGTGAGCGCGCTCCTGAACTGGGCCGGCATCGGCACGAAGGCGCACGCAGCCAGGAGGCTGAATTTCCCAGTCATGCAACTTGCACTTCGCCGCCTGTGAGAGGGGCTGGTGGCGGCGATTGCACATGTATGTTGCATGCGTTCTGTCCACAGGTGCCTGAGACACCATAGGTTTGGAGAAAGCGCGCGCCAGGTGTGTGCCAACCTGGCCATGGTGGCCGTGGGGGGGATCGCGCAGTCAGTCCGGCTTACGGTCGCGGGTAGCACCGCACCGTATCTGGAAGACAATGACCGTGATGCGACGGTCACGGGTAGCACAGCGCGGGATTTTGACACTAACGAGTTTGCCGAGGTGGCTGCTTGTAGCACCGCGCCAGCGCATGCGATCCAGCAGGGCGCGAGCAGCACCACCCCTGATCGAGAGGCTGACGCCTACGAGTGCCCTGGGGTGACCTTGCGGGCCGTGTTGGGCCC
>CAUYUJ010014859.1:302521-350021 GCA_963575745.1 Prorocentrum cordatum | reverse complement strand
GTTTACAAAGTTATCAAGAGATTGAAGTGGTCCGGGATGATCTGGGCAGGCGTGGCAGAAACCTTCAAGGCCTTAAGTGCTGCGAAGTACTTTCAGCGCGGAACCGTCTGGACCTGGCTTGGCAACGCCCCCAAAATGGCGCGCACTGGAATTCCACATGGGCCCATTTCGGCAACCGACCACCCGCGCCTAGTGAGACTTGGCAGCGATGATGCTTGGCCAGACCCATCAATGAACACCGTCCGCCCCCACTCACCCCGCCAGTCCCTCCACCCCGAGACAGGACATCTATCCTGCGGCTGCTCAGGAAAAGGCGGCAAGGGCGGCAGCCCGTAGCTCAAGCAAAAGTTATCCTTACCATCCGGCTGACCAAACCGCCCGATCATTGCGCGCCTGTGCTCTACTTCTTCATCGTCAGGCATTGTGTCATCATTGCCTGGCAGAAACGATTCGCAACCATACCATTGATGAGTCTCAAGTGCCAGCCTCTTGCCTGCAGACAAGGCAGAGAGGCGCGCCACGGAATTGAATTGAATGGGCCCACACGGGGTGCAGACGCCAGCAGCCCACAAGGCCCTCAGGGCTCCTCGTCTGCCTGCGTCCCTGATGCCCAGGTCAGCGCGTCGCAAAGCCCTCCTCCGGCAAATCTCCCCCGCGGAGCTCAAGTGCTTCGAAAGCTTAAAAACTCGCCAGCGACGAGTTCCTTCATCAAGCTTGGGCCTCACATCGCTAGGGCAAGCCTGCGTCAGGTCGACGCGGTCTCCTTGACCAGTGACAAGCACGATCGAGGGCCCCATCGACCAACCAAGCGGCAAAAGCGAGACCCAAACCGTAGCAGTAGGTCTTTTGACCCCAGTCCAGGACGAACGATGCTGAATCCTAGACTTGACCACCTGCCACGCTCTAAACAGAGGGCTCGGCTGCATTCACGCATCCCAGGGGAAGGGCGTAAGCCGCTGCGCAGTCGGCGCGGTGGCGTCAACGCTGGGGTCAAACCTCTCATCCTTTTGCATGGCAAGATAAAGAGCGAGGCAGGACTTGGGCTTAACCTCGCACACGTGCCCCGAGAAGGTCACGAGGGCTCTGATCGACGAGCCCGTGGCCCCCCGAAGAATCCAGAGCCGTGCCCCGCAGCAGGAAAGAGACCAGTTCCCCGGAGAATCTTGACAGCCCCCCCGCGCCGAGCGCTTCAGGCGCCAGACCTTGCGCTTCTTAGACATGAGCGCCTTAAGTCGGGCCTTCTATTGAACCCTCTGAGCCCTGAACGAGTGCATCTCGCGCCCTGAGTTTCTCATGGGCCGCTTAGCCTGGATGGCCAACGACCTCCTGGTTCTGCGAAATCGAAATCTGCCCCTACCCCTGATTGCGCCGACCACGAACCCGCTCTTCGGCAGCCTGCGCTAGAAGGCCCAGCGGAGACATCGCGGCACACATTGCGCGCAGCTCAAGCCAGCTGGCAGGGCCCGCCTCGACCCCCCAACCCCCCCATCCCGAGAACCCGCCCGACGAGAGCAAACGTCATCAATCGCGAGGGGTGGCCGTCGGGTAAGCCGTCGTGGTCTGCGTAAAACTGCGCCGCGACAGCACTTTGAGCATAGTGGTTGTCATGACGCACCCTGATCGGGTACCTCGGGTAGAACGCGCCCGTTCGGACAGCGACGCAAAGACACGGGCGCTCTTGGGCGGGGGGACTGTTTGGGTTGTTACCCAAGCGAGGCGCACAGGAAAACCGTGTAAGCTAGCTTCTTCCAGCTAAGCCTATAAATTCCCCTATGTCGATGAACGCCGCCTTGCTGTCGTTCCCGAGCTCATGAGCTATCTCCGAGTTTAAAGTTCACGCGAACGCATTGTTCGAGGAAGACCTGCCAGGTCCTGCACCCCAAGAACACCCCGAGTCGCGCGTCGCGCGACGCCTCCCGCTCCACCGCAACAGGACGACGCACCTGCCCCAAGATCCTGAGGAGGGTGTTGAGGAGGGCAATTAGACGACTATCCCCGCCTGGTTTTGGGGGGCGAAAACATTGAGTGAGTCGCTTTCAAGATGGCCACCTCAGAGGCTCCTCACACTTGGGAAACAACCTGACCATCAAACTGTGCCACGCGCTGCCGGCAAACACGCGGGCACTCGGTGCCGAGCCGACCTGGCCGGCCCTGGAAACTGGAGAACGGCTCGCTTGCCATCAGCTGCCGCGGTCCCCGCAGCCCGCAGCCCCCCCCTCCAGGCAGCCTGGGTTCTGGGAATTCATGCATGGACAAAATCTTGTCCCACGATCGAATCGCTGCGTCAGCTGGCCGGCAAGGCTGCACCTCCGTGCCCGCGCACGAACCTAGCTCAATTCTTAGACGAGTCAGCGGCCCACTGTCTCCAAGCCGACGCTGACCTCAGTGAGTGCTTGTATAACAGTTGCTGCGCTCCTGTCCAACTTCTTCGCGGGCGCGCTCGAATTTTGACCGGCCAAAAGCAGCGGGACCTTCGCCGACTATCTCAGACGCCCAAGAATTTAGCTCGAGGAGCATCTGCTCCTCTACCTGAACTTTGGAACAGAACCCTGCTATTTCCCTCGTGTGCTCGTCAACTTCTGAAGGTTTGCCTGGTCCGCCTGGCCCTCCGACTGCTGCTGCCCAGGAGGCTCCGTGAAATTGGAGGCGGCCTTGCAGTCGGTCCTGATTCGCAGGTCGACCCGGCCAAATCAAGGGCGCCCGTGCGTCCTGTGTCTCGCGGCCCAAGACCCTTACATTCGTACGGTAATGTGACCATCGGGAGGGCATTGTGTCCTCTCGCGCGCCCTGTCCCAACGAGCCCCGCTGAGTTGGACCCGCCGAGGTGCTTTGCCCACTTGGGCGCAACGCACCAGGCCCTCTCAGCTCTCAGCCTTGGACACGTAGTTCATCTAATGCGGGCGCCATCTACTTGGCCTTGGCGAGCGTGAACTCGGCGGGCCCAGCCCCCCAGAACGCCTCGCCTGTCCAAGTCATGACGCGCGAGCAATTCGAACTCCAACTGCGAGGCCACAGCCCAGGCCTCCTGCAAATATTGTCGGTTGCCCTACCGATCATATCATCCACGCTCTGCTTCAGCATGGAAAGCGCGCATCCAGCCGCCGTGGCCCTTGGAACTTGCTTCGGCCGCTCGTTTCCCGAAGTGGAAGAGGGATGTCTTTCGCCGCCGATCCCTGGCAAACTGGCAGATGCGGAATGTCGCGGCTGTCCTCGCTTGCCAGAGGCTGGTAGAGACGAGGCGCAAAACTGACCGACGCTAAACAATAATCGATCCACCTGTCTGGGAGACGTCGCCCACTCGTTGGCGCAGCGGGTGCTTAGAGCCCCCCGCCCCCCCCCCCCCTCCCCCCAAGGCCGCGCAACCGTCTGGGGCCCCCTTGCTCATGGAGCTGCACGTTACAATCTCCAGCAAATACCCAGTCGCAGCCAGCATGGTTCAGTCCTTCAAGGCAGCTGCACACCTCACGCGCGGTGCTAGCGTTGTTCGCATATCACCCTTCGTTCACATAGAGAGGCAAATCGAAACATATATGAAACCATCAGGAACACCCAAGTGAACTTGGGTTGGCAGGGCTCGGCCTCTGGCCAGGTACGCGGAGCTCATGGGCGGAGCCTTGGTCACCACCGCGCCCCCCTGTCGTCCAAGACCGCGAGACCTCCCTGAGCGCCACTCGCCTGGCCAGACAAGGCGGCGCGAGCCCGCGCTCCCCGCCAGCCAATGTCCTGCGCACGATGCGTGGCGTCGCCTGAACTGTCTTCAGGAATCTAATGCCCCTGGACTGCGACGACCGCGTCGCTGCGCCCGGTGAGAAGCCCCGACGACTGCATCTCCGCCGAACAATCAATGGTGGCGATCATGCCCTTCGCTGATACGCCCTGGTCACAGCCCGCGCTGTCGTACTTGGCGCTCTGGGCCAGGGTCGCTCCACTGCCCGGGGCTGCCTTGCGCGCGTCGGCGCCCTGAGCTCGGGGGCCCGCAGACGACGCGCGCGCCGGCCCACGCGAATTTACACGGCCCCCCAACCGGCGAAACCTGGCCGCGCGATGCGAACGTTCGCGCATTGCGTGCTCCCGAAACCAACGTGGATTCATGCGCGCGCGCACCCTCTCGCCCCTGGCGAGCAGGAGGCCGGATTGGGGCCTGGGCAGCGACCGCCCGCGCGCCAGCGGCCAGGCCCCCCGCGCCCGCTCCCGCGCGCCGGGACCGCGGTCGCTCCGCGGCTCGAGGCCGCTGCCCGCCCGTCGGCGGCTGGAACGGGAGGCTGGCCGAGGGATGGGGGCATCGGCCGCCCGCGCGTCCGCGGCCAGCGAGTGCCGACCGACGCGCGCCGGTCGCTGCAAGCAGGGGGGCTCCCATATCCCCATCCACTTCGAGCGCCCTCCTATGTCACGAACGGATATGCTCTTGCGGCGTCTAGTTCTTCTCCGGGATAACCTGGGCCGCTCCCAGGTCCCAATCCACTTCGAGCGCCCTCCTATGTCAAGAGCGGATCTGCTCTTGCGGCGTCCAGTTCTTCTCCGGGAGGACCTGGGACCGACCTGTTCTATCATCTCTGCTACTTCATGTCTCCCAACCGACGCGCGTCGCGATGAGACCCCGCGGCCTGCGCCCCCCGTGCCTCGCGCCGCCAGATTGGATACGCTGCCCCCCGCCAATCTGGAAGGAGAGCCCCTCGGCGCCGTCGCCGTCTGAACCGCCTGGGCTGCCGGCCCCGCGCGCGCGGCTGCCCCCCGCGAGTCGGCGGCGCGCTCTGCAGGTGCAGGTGCAAGCGCCTCGCCGTCAGCGGGGCCGACGCGACGCTGCAGGTCGCATCCTCCTGCGTCGACTGGGACTCGCATGCGCCGCTGGATGCGTCGAAGGCAGCGGAGTCGCGACTATTCGGGGGGCTGCTTTTCCTGATTCAGTTTGCGCATTCAGCGCCTATTGGGACTCCTCCTGGATCTTCGTGGACTTCTTCCCAATATACTTCCCGCCCGCAGTCTTCCTCCTCCGCGGACGCCTCCAGCCGCAGTGCTACTGCGTCTTCGCACACTTCACGAAATTCGCGCAGGTACCTTGCGAAGAATTTGGTGCCCGCGCATTCGCCCCCCACTCGTGCGACTGCCACCTCTTCTCAGACCCTTTCTTGGTGACTTCCGGGGCATTCTCGGGAACGCGCAGGCTCGGTTCGCTGCCGACGCGGCGCTGGAGAGCAGAAAGCAGGGGCATCGCCGTTTTTGGTCGCGTGGCACGACCCACACTGGACGGGGCGCAATACATGTGACATACTTTTTCGTGACATCTTTGAATCCTGATGCTGCCGATCGTTGGATCCAGGTTGTCCAGTGGTGGGCCGGCATGCGAGAGCTGAACGGCCCCCGCGGCGCCGCGGGCGCGCGCGTCGCTCACCTCCCCGCGGGCAACGACGAAGAGACGCGACAACGCAGACAGCAGTGCGACCAAGATCGGCGCTTTCCTTGAGACTGGGAGATCGCGCGCTGACTGCGATGGTTGTGGAATGATTCCATTGTTAAATCAGGGCCTGGCCGGGCCGCGAAGGCCACTGGCCGCCAGTTCTCCGAGTTGGCGCAGGAGGCCTTCGCGCGCGCCAACGGGCCGACCCCGCCACGCCTAGACAGTGCGAGCAGCAACCAGGAATTACGAATTACACGAGCAGCTGGACCGCCGCATGGGATGCTTCGCGCTTCCGCGCGGCAGCCGCTCCGGCCGCGAGGCCGCGAGCTTCGCGCGGCGGTCAGGCGACCGCTCTTCGCTCAAGTCTGGTTTTCCGGGGCCTGCTGTCTACGAGCACCTGGACTTCGGGCGACAAGTCCTGTCTGCGCCCTGGCGCGCGACGCGCTGCCGCCCGCGGCGCCGAGACGACTGGTCCTGCTACGGTGCTGAAGAGGGCGATTCACGCGGCGGCGCGGGGCCTGGAGCACGGTTCACGGGAAGACTGCCCGCGATCGGCCTTCGTCGAAGTGGAATGGTTCACGACGTTCATCCAGGCGTCCGACAGGCAGAACCTTCGTCGAATGAGACAGCGCGCCATGGCTTGTCCGCTCCTTCTGCCGCACCGTGACCCCCGGGGCCCAGGAACCCGGCTGTCCTCCGGCATCCAGGAACTCAAGCAGCTGGTGGTCACGCTTCCCAGGGAGGACATCACGCGCGAAGCGGAGCAGTTGCGGCCGGAAGCCAATTTGGAGGGGCGGGCCCATCAGACATCGAGCGCGCTGCGAAAAAATAAGCGACGATTGCCAGGCGCGATTACGACGCATGCTGCAGCGCAGCTCTGAAGACGGGTCTGTCACAGCAGACCCCGCGCGGACAGCGGCCACGCTCCTCCGCCGCTGGCAGCAGGCGTTCAGCAGCAAGCCGATCGACGGCGTTCTCTTGGAAATGTGGCTGGGCTCGCTGCCGCCGCCTTCAGAGGCTCGCGACGACCGCCCCCGACGAGGCCCCCCCCAACCTCCCTCGGCGGCGGCGCCGCGCTCCCCGCGGTCGGCTCTCTTCTCGGCGGTTCGATTGGTTCGTGAAAGTATGCGGCATCATATCGGCCAATCCTCCAACAATATTTCGCCCGGCCCAGACAGATGGCACGCCTTTCGAGGTTTGGCGCGCCCTCGGGAGAATCGGCGCCAACGCGCTGCCAGCGGCGTCGATTGTCATTGAGTTCGGCGAGGCAGAAATACATATATGTATATACATATATATACCAACGAGGCCTACTCGGACGAAGCTCATGGCGACGAGCACAACTTCAACGCGTTTACGTTAGTATGCCTGCCGAAGGAGGCGACCGAAGAGGACCCAGACCTGGGCGCTGCCTACACGGGGGCAGCGACGCGCCCGCTCTCGACTGTCGACAGCGACAACCGCTTGCTGACCCGCGCGACGGGTGCAAAATTGCCGCAGAGCTTTTTTTGTCCGAGGGCGCCAACAAGGGCTCTTGAAACGCCGTTAAATTCTTCGCAATCTGCTCGAAGTGGACACCGCCACGCAGGCAGCGAGGGAGCGGCGGCGTTCCTGGATTGAGACGGCCCCCCCGCCCATTGCTCGCGACTGCGCCGGGCGGGTCCCGCGCAGGGCTGGGATCCGGTTCTTCCGAGCGCAAACCAGATGCGCACAGCCGCTCAAAGGGCGGACTTCCCCCGGATTCCCGCTCGAGGCTCGGGCGCGGCTGGGCCGCCCGCTGCCCCCGCCGGCGCGCGCGCTGGGGGCGGAGGTATTCATAGACAGGCTCGAGCAGGACGTCGACGACATTCTGGTGCGCGCTTGCGCGGACGACGCTGTCCTGATTACAACACTCGCTGCGCGTGCTCCCGCCATTTTAACGTTTCTCTGCGGCGTTCGCGGCGATGCCCAGCTTGCGCTTGACTTGCGGAAGTTGGTCGCGGCCCCCATGACGCGGGCCCTGCTGGAGCAAGGCGCGGCGTCCTTCTTGGAGCGAGCCACAGCTTGGAAGGGCGCGTGCATTCAGCTCTCGGCAGACTGCCTGGGCTACATTGCGGGGCCTGGCAAGGGCAACAAGACGCGGCGCAAGCCGCTGGCCGAGTTCCTGAAGCGGGCGCGCGCGCGGCGAGACGCGCCGCCCCGGCTGCATTGGCAGGCCCGGATTTTCAACGCGTTTATTTTGCCGGCGCTGCTCCACGCGGCGCAGCTGGAGCGGCCCGACACTTGCGCGCAAAAGAAGGGCAAGGGTGTACTGCGACGACGGCGACGTCTGCGCATTTCCGCTCGGTTTGTGGGCCCGCAGTCTGGGCCTCCCCGATGGGCCTTTTCGGCGGGGCCACATCTTTCCGCAACCTGACCTGGGTGGCCGCGGCGTCGCAGATGCGAGTCCTACACTGTGACAGAGGAATTGACGGCTGGCGCCAGTTCAGAGAGGACTGCGCGCAGCTGCGACAAGCCTGGGCTAACGCGGACACCCTGGGGTGGATCAATTGGTATTTGCGTAGCTTGCTGCTCCGCCTGCAGGACACAAACGACGATATGCAGACGCGTTTCGGCGCGGTCAACGATGCCCGCGTCGCCTGGGACGCGTCCCCCGTCCCGCTGGCGGAGGACACTCCGTCGCGCAAGCAGTTCCAGGTCACCTTCTACGACTTGCCACGCGGCCGACAACCTCGGCGACCTAGCAAGCCGGTACCGGAACAAACTCGAGGTCTGGAATCTGGGGGATGCCAGCATCCACGGGCGGATCCCTCACAGGTTTGCCAGCAGACGCCGCGGCGCCAGGCTTTTAGAGGGCATTCGAACCTCCTGGCCCTGAGCCCGCTGGTCCCCCCAAGATCGGGGGTGGACAGAACCCCCAACAGCCACGCGTCGATTAGTGAATCGTCCGTTTTCGATTCTCGAGAGGGCGCCGTGGCCGTTATTTTCCATGCTTGCCCCCGCCAGGTTTGGGCCTGAGGTCGTTTTCATTAAACCAGGTTTTGCTAAAGGGGGGTCTGTCCATTCCCAACAAGAGCCCACTGCGCGACGTGCGGGTGCATTCGGAATCGGTGGACAACGGATGCGAGATGCGAGCGTCGCCACCCAAGCCGCTGCTTGTTCTGCGAGGTAGAGGGGAGCGAGGACAGCATCAAGCACTAATGCCGCTGCTGAGTGGTGCGGAGGCTTTTCGGGAGACGATTCCGTCTCAATGCCGACGCACGTGCAGGCCGCTGGCATGCTTGGACACTGTGCACGCCAGAGCTGGAGGCGACGGACGATCTCGCGTGCGTGGCCCTGGGCACTTACGCTGTTTATCCTGTGGCTAACAGGCTTCGTCACGCCGAACGCGGCGCAGTCCGCATGTCCGGCAGGCGCGCCGCCGCGCGGCCGAGCGGCGTGGAGGGCTCCTCGCCCGCGGAGGAGGAGCGCGCGCTTCGGCAGCTGCCCGCGTTCGTGGAGGAGCTCACCGGCGTGCTGCGCAAGGCGTGGCAGCTCGCCCGCATCCGCGGCCGCGACCTGGAGCGCCTCGCGGGGGAGCCTGGCGGCCGCGTCCGGCAGGCGCGCCCGCCCCGGCCCATTGCTCTGCGGCCTCCACGAGCGTGCGCCGAGCGACCCCCCAAAAGCGCACCTCCGGGAGCCGGGGCCGCCCGCGCACGCGAGGGCGAGGCGGGGCAGCCGCGGGAGCCGCCCCCGCCCAGCCTGCGGGGCCGCCGCTGCGGCCCCCTGCCGCGCGGGCGGGTGGGCACGCCTCTGCCCACCCCCCCGCCGTCTCCTCCCATTCAGCTGGGCGTTCGCTCGCTGTCCTTGCCTTCCCCCTCCCTCCTTCCCTCTCCCTCCCTCCCCTCCTCGTGGGAGCCAGGGTGCTGGCGTGCTGGTGTGTGGTCGGGCCACGCCGCTCGGCCAGGAAGAACATGTTGGGGGCCTCTCTGCTCGAGCGTCCCCGGCAGTGTAGCCACAGTGAGAATACAGGCCATGGGTTCTTTGTCCCGGCTGCGTGGCCGTCAGCGCCTGCCGCAAACGTTTGGATTCGAACTGTGTCTTATTTGTACTCCCCCGCCCCTGCCCGCAGCTACTACAAGCTTTCGAAGCCGCGCGCTGCGCGCGACCGGCACGAGGCTGTAAGATCCACGCGTGTCAGCAGCACTTTTTGTGGCTGCCCCGTCGTCCCCGCTTCGTTCCTTCCTCCCTCTTGCCCTCCCCCCGGTCGAAGGCACATGCATGTTTAGTTTGTCTTGTCATGCGCGGTGCTTGCTCGGATAACCTTCGAAGTGTAAAGAGATGCTGTTTTTTCTGCCGGGCCGGGGCGGCGGTGGCTAGGTGGTGGCCTTGGGGTGGGTGGTGGGTGGCCGTCCCCGCAGGTCTGGAGGATCTCGATTGGCGCTAGGGCGCGATCCTGGGGAGTTGGGCTGGGAGGTCCGCTCGCCATTGCGGCTTTCGGCCGTCCACCTGCTCCTCGGGGGCCCAATCAATGCCGAAATCCGACGAGCTCACCTTTATGATGCATGCTGCTGGGGTATAGCGGCCTCTTCCTCCTCCCTGCCTCCTCCCCCCCCTCTTTGCTTCAAGGTTGTGCTTTGTGGAGGCGGCCGTTGAGGCCCCCGGGGGCTCACATACTTTTGTTGTTCTCCTCCTCCTTGTCTCCCCCTCTTTGCTGCCTCCTCCTCCCGCGTTGCCTCTTCAGCTCAGCTGAATCCGGCGGGACCGCCGACATCCTCTCGAGGCCGCTCGCGTGGCAGGTGGTAAGCTCCACCGACTTTTGGTTTCTTCGAGCTTTGCTCGGGGCTGTTTTCTCCTGTGGTCTGCAAGGCAGGCCATGCTCCAGCGGGTGTTCACAGGATGTTCGGTGGATCGCTGCCCGTTCGATTGCTCGGCACACCTCGAGGTAGACGTGAGCTTCTTGTCGAATTCTCTTGTATTTCTCGTTCCATCCACTCACTTGCACTCGGATTGTTAGAGTTGCTGGAGCTGCATGTGCTGCTCGCGGGGACACCCCAGGACTCCTATAGATTCCTATAGTTTCCGATGGATTCCTACAGATCGTGTTCCCAGAACACCATTCCCAGGCAACATTTTGAATGCCCAGAGCCAACTGTAGGCCACTTCGTGTTCTTCGTCTTCCCAGTACACCATTTCTGTACCATTTGTTCATTGCCCGGAGCAAACTGTAGGCCTTTTCGTGTTCTTCGTGTTCCCAGTACACCGTTCCTGTACCATATTTTGATTGCCCGGAGCCAACTGTGGGCCACTTCGTGATCTTCGTGTTTCCAGAACACAAGTCCTGTGCCATATTTCGAATACCCGAGCTGAGGCAGGCTGAGGCCGAGGCAGGCTGAGGCCGAGGCAGGCTGAAGCTGAGGCTGAGGCACGCCGAGGCAGGCTGAGGCTGAGGCTGAGGCTGAGGCTGAGGCAGGCTGAGGCTGAGGCTGAGGCAGGCTGAGGCTGAGGCAGGCTGAGACTGAGGCTGAGGCAGGCTGAGGCTGTGGCTGAGGCTGACGCAGGCCGAGGCTGAGAGGCTGACGCTGAGGCTGAGGCAGGCTGAGGCTGAGGCTGAGGCCGAGGCAGGCTGAGGCTGAGGCAGGCCGAGGCAGGCTGAGGCTGAGGCTGAAGCTGAGGCAGGCTGAGGCTGAGGCTGTGGCTGAGGCTGAGGCAAGCTGAGGCGGCTGAGGCAGGCTGAGGCTGAGGCTGAGGCAGGCTGAGAGGCTGAGGCAGGCAGGCTGAGGCTGAGGCTGAGGCTGAGGCAGAGGCTGAGGCTGAGGCCTGAGGCTGAGAGGCTGAGGCTGAGGCTGAGGCAGGCTGAGGCTGAGGCAGGCTGAGACTGAGGCTGAGGCAGGCTGAGGCTGAGGCTGAGGCTGACGCAGGCCGAGGCTGAGAGGCTGAGGCTGAGGCTGAGGCAGGCTGAGGCTGAGGCTGAGGCCGAGGCAGGCTGAGGCTGAGACAGGCTGAGGCTGAGGCTGAGGCAGGCTGAGGCTGAGGCAGGCTGAGGCTGAGGCCGAGGCAGGCTCAGGTAGGAATCCTTAGGATTCCCTTGGAATCCTTAGGAATCCCTAGGAATCCAGATTCCTAAGGATTCCTAAGGTTTCCTAAGGATTCCTATGGATTCCTAAGGATGCCTAAGGATACCTTAGGAATCCCTGGGAATCCTTAGGATTCCATTGGATCCTAAGGCCGTTGCCGCTGCGACTGTCATTGCGAATGCGACTGCGACTGCGAGAACAGCAGAATTCTACAACTGGATTCTCACCTGAATCTGAAGGGGAATGCTTCCAGATATGCTTATACACATCGCTGTTAGGTTGCTTTGCCGGGATAATTCTTATCTGGTATGGCGTCACTGTGCTTCCCCCGAGCGGCCTTCGAAAGCGGCGACAGCTTTGCAGATCGCGCCCCCCCCCCCCCCCCGGGATGGCGATGTATAATGTGAATCTGAATCGTCATTGTGCTGCCCCCCCCAGCAGCCCTCGGAAGTGGCGACCGTTTCGCTGATCGCCGCCCCCCAGGGATGGTGAGGTCTACTCTGAATCTGCGCAGGACGTCACTCCGTTGACCCCGAAACTGACGACTGTTTCGCAGATCGCAACCCTCCTGGGATGGCGAGGTTTGGTAAGAATCTGAGTATAGCGACACTGCGCTGGCCGCCCCAGCAGCGCCCCCCCAGCGCCCAGTAGGTCGCGGGGGGGACGACGACGACGACGACAACAAACAACAACAACAACAACAACAACAACAACAACAACAACAACAACAACAACAACAACAACAACAACAACAACAACAACAACAACAACAACAACAACAACAACAACAACAACCACAACCATAACCACAACCACAACCACAACAACAACACCAACAACACCAACAACAACAACACCAATCATTTAAGACTGGGGACACTCCGTTCTCACCAGTGCCAGGGTTTTCATAGGAGGCGGGCAATACCCCCACTTTGTGGGGGGGCCGGTTCAAGCTCTACCAAGTTTCCAAACGACTCTTCGCCACCACCCACACCCAGCTTCCCGCCCTATGACGTTCGGACACTTCACTTCGTGGCCTGCGGACGACCTTGGCTACTACACTGGCGCATGGTTACAATGACTTCTTGTGGTAACATCTTGTGGAAACTAGCTTAGTATACGACTTATACCCCTGTTCCAACAATGGGCACGTGTACCGTTTTCCGACGTTTTAACGTTTCTGTACCACACAAGCCAAGACCCTTATTTTGACTGGTATCACGTGCGTGGCGCCAGCATACCACAGGACTTGTTTCCGTTGTTGTGAGACGATATATGCTCATTCTTGTTCTGTGGTTCTCGTTCCGGCCTCAATGTGCAATACTGGCTCACTCGTCGACGAAATACACGTGACTACCTCTCTCTGGTTGGAGGTCCTGATGGTTGTGGTTGTCCCGATAATTGTCGCGATGAGTGTCCCGATGATTGTCCCGATTGTTGTTCCGATGGTTCTCCCGATGGTTGCCCCGATGGTGGTCCCGATCGTTGTCCCGATGGATGTCCCGATGGTTGTCCCGATGGTTGTCCTGATGGTTGTGGTTGTCCCGATCGTTGTCCCGATGGTTGTCCCCATGGTTGCCGCGATGGTTGTTCCGATGGTGGTCCCGATGGTTGCCCCCATGGGTGCCCCGCCGGAGGAGGAGGAGGAGGAGGAGCAGCAGGACAAGGCGAGGCGGACGCATACGTGCTCTGGAAGCATACTAAAGAGACGAGTCTGTGTGCTCATCGTCTTCTGGCATGCGCCTGTCCCTAATGGCACGCATCGGGCGCAATACTGCAAGCTGCGCTCCTGGCACCCATACATCAGGGGCCAAGTGTCCCAGCATGGTGCCGATACGCCTCCTCGCGGACACATCGCCCGTGCGTCCGTGGGGCGCCAATACCGCCAGGACGCCCTGGACATGCGCCGGCATACCCAGATCCACACGGTAATCCATGACATTCCCATACTCGGACTGCCCGAAAGAACGCCATACAGGCATGTGCCACCAATGATCCTGCTTCGGGAACAAGGTGATACCATCCTTGACGTCGTGGGAGGCATTCCACAGAGCCATACATGGCGGCT
This sequence comes from Prorocentrum cordatum, assembly GCA_963575745.1. NCBI lineage: Eukaryota > Dinophyceae > Prorocentrales > Prorocentraceae > Prorocentrum > Prorocentrum cordatum. The sequence continues at coordinate 336,523 of CAUYUJ010014859.1, read as the reverse complement.
CCATGCCCATGGATGCCGTGTGTGTTGCCACAAATACATCCAGGCTCGCCATGCGCCTGTATGACAGACCTGATACCACCTCGGAATGCACGTGAATACGCAGGAGCTGCAACAGCCTGCGCAAGCCAGCATACACCCAGCCGCCGGGTCGGACGAATACGTGCGAACTCCAGTTCGCTATACCAGCTTGGGTGCACAGCCGATTGAATACTTCCGCAAGTGTGCCCAGATACTGCGCGGCTGGATCTTTGAAACCATCAAAGTTGCCGAATACCAAGCCAGGGTAGAAGTATACAGCGAACGCCATCCACTCTGGGGTCTCGATGCCTCCCATACGCCGCTGGTTCTCGACCATACCGTTCTCCTTTGAACGGCGCGTGCTCTCCGCGGTCGACACACACAGGCATACGCCCGTGAGTCCCTGCCACATACACGGAAAATACACTGCGGTCGCGAACCACGTGGTCTCGCGCAGCACCTTTCAGGAGAGAAAAAAGTACCATACCACCAGCTAAGGGGGTGGCCGCGCCTTCCCCTCGAGCTGGTGGCACCTCGTTCCAGGCACTCTCTGGAGGCATGCCCGGAAGGAACCACCAGCTCGAAGAGTGAGCGGCCACCCCCCTAGCTATGTGGTACTGTTGTCTCTCCTGAGCCTTGAGCCGTTGGAATACCAATCCGTCCCCGCCGGGTGACGCAGACCAGCGCCTCATACCCTCGGCCACCTCCTCGTTGGATGGGATGTACTCCCCAGTCTGTTCGTCCCAGTGCCCTGCCATTGCCAACAATACGGACGCGCGTGCAAATATGGAAAGAGATACGAAAAGCAATATACGACTGGAGCCCCAATGGCTAAGGCACACACATAATGCTGTGGGAAAGTGCCAAAGTCCATACGAACGGAAACGAAGCACATTCATGTGTCAAACTGATCAGACAACTCAATCTCACAAGCAGGTGAGGTTGATGGCGGCTCCTGTTTCAAAACAAGAGTTCCCGATGAGGCACTCTGGAGGGACCCAAGGGGAGGCGCCGTGAGAGGCGGGGCCCGAGGCCTCTGGGGGCTGGGGTGGGCCAGGGGGATAAGGTTGAGGGAGGCCTGTTTCAAAACGGGGTTCTCGCTTGAGTTCCCGATGGGGCGCTCTGGAGGGGCCCGAGGAGAGGCGCCGTGAGAGGCGGGGCCCGAGGCCTCTAGGGGCTGGGGGGGACCAGAGAGGGCACGGAGGATTAGGTTGAGGGGGGCCCCTGTTTCAAAACAGTGCTCTCGCTTGAGTTCCCGATGGGGCGCACTGGAGGGGCCCGAAGGGGGGCGCCGTGAGAGGCGGGGCCCGCGGCCTCTAGGGGCTGGGGGGGACCAGAGAGGGAGGATGAGGTTGAGGGCGGCTCGTGTTTCAAAACGGGGTTCTCACACTGATAGGACAACTCACACTCACAAGCAGGTTAGTCAACATATTGTCACATTTCTGGATCAAATTTCAGACACATGCATTTGTTATATATGGTACATATTGCACATGATACATATGATAGACATGAGACAAAGACACACAACAGTTGGTCACATTTTTGGGACAAGTTTCAGACTCATGCATTTGATATATATGATACATATTGCCATTGATTTCCTGGACATGAGACTAAGACACACAACAGTTGGTCACATTGTTGGGGCAAATTTCGTACACATGCCTTTGTTATATATGATACATATTGCACATGATACATCTGATAGACCTAAGACAAAAACACACAACAGTTGATCACATTTTTGGTGCAAATTTCAGAAACACGCATTTGTCATGCATGATGCATATTGCACATGATACATATGATAGACATGGGATAAAGACACACAACAGTTGGTCACATTTTTGGGGCAAATTTCGGCCTCATACATTCCTTATTGTGATACATATGGCACATGAATAGATTAGACATGAGACAAAGACACACAACAGTTGGTCACATTTGTGGGGCCAATTTCGGGGACATGCATTTGTTATACATAATACATATTGCACATGATATGATAGACATGAGACAAAGACACACAACTGTTGGTCACATTTTTGAGGCAACACCATGCATTTGTTATACACACAACAGTTGATCACATTTTTGGTGCAAATTTCAGAATCACGCATTTGTCATACATGATACATATTGACATGATACATATGATAGACATGAGACAAAGACGCACAACAGTTGGTCACATTTTTGGAGCACATTTCGGCCTCATGCATTTGTTATGTATGATACATTTTGCACATGAATATATTAGACATGAGACAAAGACACAAAACAGTTGGTCACATTGTTGGGGCAAATTTCGGGGACATGAATTTGTTATATATGATACATATTGCACATGATATGATAGACATGAGACAAAAGCACACAACTGTTGGTCACATTTTTGTGGCAAATTTCAGACACATGCATTTGTCATATATGAGTCATATTGACATGATACATATGATAGACATGAGACAAAGACACACAACAGTTGGTCACATTTTTGGGGCAACATTCAGACGCATGCATTTGGTATATATGATGCATATTGCACATGATACATATGCTAGACCTCAGACAAAGACACACAACAGTTGGTCACATTTTTGGGGCAAATTTCGTCCACATGCACTTGCTATATATGATGCATATTGCACATGGCACGTATGATAGACATGAGACAAAGACACACAACAGTTGGTCACATTTGTGGGGCAAATTTCGGACACATGCACTTCTTATATATGATACAGATTGCACATGATGTGATAGACATGAGACAAAGACACACAACAATTGATCACATTTTGGGGGCAAATTTCGGACACATGCATTTGTTATATATGATACATATTGCACATGGCACATATGATAAGCATGAGAGAAAAAAAAAACATTATAGGACAACTGAAACTCACTGACAAGTTTGTGGGGCACATACACCCACAGACCAGGTGGTCTCATTATTTGGGACATTTTGTTTTGCCACTCCCGCGCACTTCATATATACACTCCCGAGATGCAGAGAAGCAATACCCTGGTCTAAATGCATGCAGCCCCTGCCTCCCCAGTGTGCACGCACGACTCTGGAAAATTGCTCATGCACCGTGCCATCAGGCAGTGCCGAAATCGTTGACGGCGGAGCCCTGTGAGCCCACCGCCTCCACGTCAATACCGTTGTGGCCCAACGCATGACGGACCTTCGCAGCAGCCTGGAACTCTTGAAGTGATACCTCCTGCTGCTCTGGACCAGCTCCGTGAAAACTGTTCCCGTGATACCTGAAACAGGTGGCGGCCCTGTGGTGACACTGAGCCACGAATGCCAACCCCCCACAGCTTTGCCAATGGGCCATCATACGCACTCGCGAAAGTTTACCCTTGTCGAGCCACTCATGCACTTTCTTCGCATGCTGGTCCAATGCCGGCTCAGTCTTCGTGTCCCGCAGCACTGCTTCGTCCATGCCGCTCGCGCGCAGAGCGGCGGCACCCCTTTTCTCATACTGCTTCTTGGGTGCCAGGCAATACTGCAAGGACGGCAGGATCTCCTCAATCTCTTTGTAGAACTCCTCATACATCGTCGGATTCAATACCGCCTTGTTCGCCGCCTGTGCCGAGGGATCGTTTTGATGCTCGCAGAAGGTCTTCATCGCGTGAATGAAACGGTTAATACCGACACCCCTCCGCTCCGGCTCCTTGCTGCACATCTCCGACATCCATGCGGCCCCACTCTTCAGCGGCTCCTGCATCTCGTCCCATACCTGCTTGTCCGATAACTTCGCGAACTTGGAAGGCCCGTATACGTTGAGCAACTGCGACGGCAACGTCTCGAATACCTTCAGCCACTCCCGCTTCTTCTGGTCCTTCGCCTTCTCCGCTGAGGCCGGGGCGCCCGGTTGCGTCCCTGGAACCAACATCGCGAAGTCAGTGGCCATGCCACTGTCGAGGCTCATTGCGACCGATTGGATCGAAACCGCAGGGAATATACTTCCGAGTGGGAAGACTGGTACTGCCGCGCCAGCTGTGAGATTATATGGCTGCAATGGGAGACGTATGATACACATGAGACAAAGTCAACACATAGCATTTTAACATTATCGCCTTTTCCGTCTTAGAAGCGCCGAAGACGTTCCAAGAGGCCCAAAAAAGAGGAGCAAAGACGGCCCAAGAGGACCCCAGTATAGCCCTGGAGGCCCCCCAAGACGACCCCGAGAGGCCCCCAAGATGGCCTCAAGAGAGTGAACTCGAACAGACCCTTCTAGTCCTCCACCCCAAGATGACCCCAACAGCCCCCATTTTTGGGCCAGTTTGGAGACGCAACATGTCGGTATATATGATACATACCAGCCTTGCTCTTTGTCGGAGATACACGCGTAGGGAGCCACCGTGTGCTCAACAAGTCACATTTTTTTGGAACAGGTACGTGAAAATACTCTTTCTATGCATGCATGTATGTCTGTATGTATTTCTGCATTGTGTATCTATGTAAAAATGTTATATGTCATTCATACGACGTATGTAACTCTGAGTGCATGTCTCGACGTACGCATGTGTATGTGCATGTGACTGTGTAGGTAAGGTCTATGTGTAAAGAATGGCTATGCGCGTCGAACTAGTATGTTTACATGTGTGTATGTATGTATATGTGAATGTCATTGCTGCTATATGCTCTTCTTTCATACTTTTCTGGTCGACCACTGTGTCAGACAACATGCAACTATACAAATGAACACCGCCCTCGGGGTTCAGCCAGCAACGCCTCCAACTTGACTTTGGATAATCGTCTGGTGATCCACCTTCCCTGCATTTTCATTCTTTCATACTCAGAGCCGCCGCGAGCGTGCACTGCGGATACCAGCTCCTCGTAACTCCTCTTCCGCGCCCCCGTGCCTGCAGGCTTCTGCATACCGCGCTGCACCAGCACCGCGAGCTTCTTCTTAGTATACGACTTCGCGTACTTGATACCCAGACCCTTCGCGGCCTTGACCAAGCCGCGATACTGCTGATTGTGCTGGACCTTCAGAGTCACAACGCTCAGACAACTCGCGAGCACACGGAACTCTGGAATGCCATCCAATTCAACCTTGGGACACAAACGGCGGCGACCCATCTGAAACGCCACCTCCCAAGGTCCGCCAGCGCGTTTGGAGGGTAACTTCCGCAGCACAGCGAGTGATACACCCACACAGCTGCGGATCTCCTCCAAAACCTGAATTGTGTAAGGAAGCGTGGATACACTGCATGCGAGCCCATGTCGGACACGCGAAACATTTGCCCGCACAGACTTCCTCTTGTCATGCTGCTCAATGAGATACCAAAGACCATGCAGCGAATACCTATTGATAGCCTGCCGCGTCTCGCAGAACAATACATACATGGTCGCGGCACTCACTTGAGACGTGGTGTTTAGAGCCTTCCTCATACGACCCAATGCTGTGGTCATACTGTCGCAGGACACCACGCCAAAATACGCGAGCTCCGCCGCAGCATTGCGTCCATACTTCCGACACTGCCGCTTCAGAAACCACTGATGCAGCTCCTCGGTATACTCCGTGGGCGCGCAGCCCATGCAAAACTCAAGCATGTGCATAAAACACCGCATACAGTCCATGCTGTTATACTTACCTGCCATCTTCACCTGGTTCTTCTGAACAGCCACGGCCACATAGTCCGGGATACTGTCCCCGATGGCCATGATGTCAGCGCTCGCGACCGAGACGCCCACCACACGGGGACGCTGAAGCCCCGATACTACGTGCGCCCACTTCTCCGCAAATGCAACAAGGCGCCGTCGTATACGAGCCCTGCGAAGAGTGCGAATGAAGTTCAAACCAGAATACGCCATGTGCAAACCTTCCCGATGGGCCAAATACGAGCATCCCCTCTCTTTGCATACTGCCTCGCAGTGCCGCACGAGTCCACAACAAAATGAATCGAAGTTCTCAACGAATACACTCCACTGATCCAAAAGGTAGTCACATACGACAGGTACTCCTGCCTGACCTCTGGTGAAACGCAGTAATACAAAGGAGAGCAAGAAAAAATACCCTGCGGAGTCCATGCCAAGGCAAGACGCGGCCAAGAATAACCCCCTCTTGAGCCAAAGTGCCTATGAACAACACACAGAGACATCGTTGTTGTTGTTGTGTCGTGATGGTGATGATTGGTGGTGATGGTGATGATGGTGATGATGATGGTGATGGTGGTGTTGGTGATGGTGGAGGTTTCCTGATGGTGGCGATGGTGATGGTGATGGTGATGATGGTGATGATGAGATGAGAGGGGAAGGAGGGAGAAGAAGGATGAGGAGTAGGTATCAGAAGAGCCAGAGGCCTCTTGAATGCCTCTCGGAGTCTACTCGGATGAATCTTGGGCAAGTAGAAGCCTCTTGGGTCGTCTTGGGGCCCTCCTCGCGTGACCCGGGGGCCTCGTGGGGCATCCTGGGTGCCCCGGGGAGCCCCTTGGAGCTTCTTGGGGATCTCTTGGCCGCCTCTTGGGCGCCTGTTGGGCGCCTCTTGGGACCTCCTGGGGGCCTCTTCAGACCCTCTTGGGGCGCTCTTGGGAGCCTTGGGGGCGCTCTTGGGGCCCTCTTGGAGGACATTTTTTTTTCTATGAAGGCAGACACTTGGACTCCAACGTAGAAGCGGACCGGAGACGATGATACACGCATGCGCGTGTACGTTTATTTTCAATGTCCGCCACCATACGTCACAGATCATTCCGGCGTTGCCGTGCCGCCGTATACGAGCAGCTCACCGTTCTCGCCCCACACTTCCTCCCTCACTGGAAGCTCTTCATACACTGGCGCATCGGCAGCCTCCGCACTGGCACCTGCAGCAAACTCTGCCAGGATACGTTGGCACTCGGTCTTGGATACATCTGCCGTATCCTCTGTGCTCACGAGGAAGTCCAAGAGATTGTTGCCCATATCCATGGACAGAACAGGGTCCGCGTCATACTCCCCTTGATCTGCACAGGCATACTCCAAGCCTTTCCCCTCGTCGTCAGATGACGATACCGAGTCATAGCCACGCTCCAGAATCTCGCCGGCCTTCTCAGGGCCAGCCGGGAGGAAGTCACTGCGGCGGAGCTTGCCGAATACATAGCAGCCCTCGCGGGACTTAAAGCGACTGCAGGCAACGTAGCCATACCCTCTCGTGGCCACTCTCTTCTTCTGCTCGAAGTAAATACAGCCGTGAAAGAGATCCGCACCCTGCGCTCGACGCACCGTGGTCGCATACCCGTAGCAGCAGGGCAGGAAGATCTCCCCATTCTCCTCGATGGGGTGCACCAATGCCATGTTGCCCGTGCCCACCAGCCTGGCTGTAAACACAGAGTTTCCACGAAGCGACTCGCATACCGTGGCCAACGCCCCATTGACAAAGCCTCGCTGTTTGTCAAAGTTCCGACTGAGGCGAATCACGATACCAGGTCTGGCCAAAATGCGTAAGTTGGACTTCGTGGTGGGATCGGAATACCCACCCTTTTGCAGATCGGCCTCACTAATGCCGAGTAATGCCAGAGCCGCTCTGCATACCTCTGCCGAGCCTGCGTTCGTACACGTCAGCCAAGAAAACGGATGTCCTTTCTCCGCCGCCAACGCCATACCGCGCTCAACACAAGCCTCCAAGGACTCATGCTGCCAGTGCCGGTCGCCAAAATACTCTGTCAAACACACTCGATCTGGCTGAGCCTCGCGTATACGGTTCAGGAAAACCAGGTGCTGCTGGTCTGCGGTGCGATGCGCTGTCTTCAAGTCAACCTTGTCCATTTGGTTGCAGAAGTGCTCGCATTGCCCCCCGCTCAATACTGGCTGCAACTGCTTAAAATCGGCCACGATACCAGTGAAGGGTTTATGCGGCTGCTCCCGCACCGCGGCGAAAAAACGCATCCATTCCTGATCTTCATACTGGCTGCCTTCATCGCAAAGAATCAAGTCAATACCTCTCAAAGCCGAGGGTGGGGCCCAGCGGACCTTCCCGTCCTTCCCGGCCCTCTTATACTTCAGGACTCCTTGTATGGTATCCACTCGGATGTTCTCAATACCAGGTCTGTCTGGCAGCTTGGACTTGTACTGGTGCACGAGATACCCGGTGGGACACACGATCAAAACCTGAACAGACTCACATGCCCAAATGGCCAGCTCCAGCAATACTGCCGTCTTCCCACTGCCTGGTGGTCCACTGATATACAAGAAACGCTTACTGTTCTGCTTCTCCTCCTCGTCCTCCAGCGATACACCCTTCTTGACCCGTTCGATGGCGTCAGCCTGCTCGGGACTCCAGGTGCGCTGCTGATACTTCGGCCTATTCAAGACATCCCACGCCTGCCGGAGGCACTCGTACTCTGGCTCGTTATCGCATTGAGCAACACGCATATACTGCAGAAAATTCGCGCGTTGCTTCTGCTCGAAGCAGCCGACACGCTCATCGCGCATACCTCGAAATTGCAGATCGCGTCGGGCCAGCGAGAGCAGGTACTCGAATGCTGCCCTATCATTGGCAAATACAGACACTCCAGCAGTATACTCCGAGCCGAATGACAGTATCTGGCCGTCCTCACCCACTCGCATCGGCAGCGCATGATTATGGAATTTCAATTCACACGACGTCTCCACGATACCAGCAGTGTCGGACCACTGCCAGGACATGAGATACTCGATCATGCCCACGAAGTTCTTCATACTGTCCAGGTGTTTGAACGTCCGAGGGAGTAATTGTGCAGCGTATACATGTGGCAGCACAGTCAGTGAATGCTGGCCCCAATAACCGTCGGTCAGCTCGTACCAGTACCTGCAGGCGACCACTTGCGTGGACGCATACCTTTGCTGATGTCTGCCGCCACGGAACTGTGCGCAGTGGTTCGAGGTGTCATACTCCCTGCCACGGTGCCATACCAAGAAACTCTCCGATACGGGAGTCCCTGCGACCAGCTGCTCCCTCTTCTCCTGAAGATAGAAACCATACATCCTCGAGGAAAAGTTTCCTTGCCGCCCGTCATAATTCAGCATGGCTGCAGGCTGCGGTGGATACAGCAAAACATGGGAGTAGGACCGCTCAAATTCCGACAGTTGCGCCACACGGATCGCCACTTCCGGCAAGCACGGGCTGCTCTTGCTGAGCAAGCGATACGCGGTCAGCCAGGAGCTGTTTGCATTCTTCTGCACATACTCGCCGAGCCCCACGTCGACGGCATCATGGTCCTTCGCCACGTACCCGGAGATGTAGTTCAAACGGCCGTTGCCTATCTGAACATCTATCTCGGCGCAGAATACCAGCGAGAGGAACTTGACGAATGCCGACACGACAGCCGCACCAGTGCGCCCTTGGAGATTCTGCAACAGCCCAAAGCATACAACCCACGCGCAAATGTGCCAGTGCGGGGTGCCACGGCCCTGGTACTCGGTCTTCATACACCACTCGTAAACGATGAAGTACCTGGACACTGTTCTTTATGTAAGCACACTGTAGTGACATGATACATATGATACACGATGCGTCTGATACTCATGACAAGCTCGAAGAAGAGTTGGTCACATTTTTGGGGCAGTTTGTGGAACACATCCAGTTGTTATATGTGATATATGGGGTACATGATACATATGACATGAGAGAAACTCGCAAAACAATTCCTGAAATTGTGTTATACAAGAAACGAACCTGTGGCCCCAGCGGTTCGCCAAGAACAACCAGATACAGCGAACCAGGAAGTACATATGGAGTGACATCATATAGGCACCAGCAAAAATACAGCGAAGATACGGCTCCATGAAATACGGCCTCGGGAACTTCCACTCCGCGGGCGCGATGGTGATAAACAAATTCGGAAACGCGCACAGCCATACCTGTCCCCGGAGAGTGCGGCAGTGCTGATACAGGGCCTCATAATTCTTCTCGTCGTAGCAGCGCACGAGCATGATACGCACCAGATCAGCGAGGGAGTCTTGCACAATCTCCCAATACCCCGTAGAGGCCTGCGAATCTCGTGTCATAACGTCCCCCGTGACGCCGAGGCTCTTGGCCCGAACTTGTGCATTGAAATACTTATTCGCCAGGTGCTTCTCGTGCAGGAAAAACGGCAGATCCCGCTGCTCGCCATATGCACGGGCACTGGACAGCACCTTCCGAGTCCAGGACAGGCCGATGGATACCACCCGATTCGTGCTATCCTGGGTCTGGGCATAGTAGTGCTCCATAATACCCGTATCAGTGAAGTCCGCAGTCGGATACAAGACGGGATACATGGCTCACTCGATACCTTTCATGACAACAAAGAGGTCGTAGGAGGAAAGATTTAAGGAGCTGCGGTTCTCGATGCGGATCCTGTGGGAGTCAAAAAGCTATTGTAATACCTGTCATGCGCCCCCAGAAAATGAATAGCGTTTGTGTTGATGTGGTTTTTGTTGCCGGCGTGTTTTTTTTGGGGGGGATGGGTTGGGGGAGGGCGGGTTCGGGGCGACCGGGGTGAGTTTGGGGAGAGGTGGGTTGGGGGAGGGGTGGGTTGAGGGAGGGTGGGTTTTTTCTTTGGGGAGGGGTGGGTTGGGGGCGACCGCGGCGCCCCTGCTCGCGCGGATCCTCTGCTCCGTCAGAAAGCTGCGGTAATACTTGCTGTGCTCCATCAAGAAATGAAATGCAGCCTTGCACCGATCGGTGGGCATACTCGCTTCGCAGACCAGGTCCTTCTTGAAGTACGCGCGCGAGAGACCCACCATCTTCCAGTTGAACTGGTGCGCAGCGCCATACCTCTCTTGCTGTGCGGAGGTCCTCAAGACGACGATGCTCAGAGCACGACATTCGTCGAGGGTCATCTCGTGCATGCAGGGCCCAGTGCTGTGGTCCAGCGAAAACTGCCGAAACGAATATCGAGGCCAGGTGATGCACTCCTTTGCCTCGTAGCCCGACTTCGTCGCCAAGGGGATCCTATACAGCTCCGACGTCTTTGCAACCTTGAGGGCCTGCCCATGGTTCTGCATACGGCGGTTGAACTTCTCGAGAGGAGTCTCTTTACCAGAACAGCAAGGGCAGCTGGCAACCACAGGCGTGTACATGCCTGGCTTATACCACCATCTCGAAGATATACCAACTTGGCCACAGGCGTGCACCACCGGGTCCTGCGGTACTTGCCGACGATACGCCGCCAACATGTCTGGTTGTTCCGACGTGCTACGATCCTGATATACACGGTTCGAGAAATACTCGTCATTGAAGAAGAACGAACCGCAGGCCTCGCAAGCGGACCAACTCCCGTAGCACACCCAAAACGCAAAATCTGTCAGATTATACTGCTTCTTGTAGGTGGCTTGGATACTGGTGAGTAATGACATGGACCAAGACTGTCGCTGAAATACCTCCTGGCACTTTAACATGGCATACGCAGCAATAAGACAAGCGTCCGCCGCCATTTTCGGGAATACTATGCAACCGTCAGCTGTCGCCACGCTGCAAGCTCTCGCATACCAGCCTTGCTCTTGGTCGGAGATACACGCGTGTGCAGTCCTCGGCAGCACCTGGCCCAAAAAGGTCCTCTCGTAGGCCTCCACCACAGGACCTGGCAGCGCGTCCTTGTATACGAAGGCATCTGGATACGCGAGTGCCAACTTGGCATGCCGTTCGTGGCCACCAAAAAATACCGATAGATTGTGCAAAGGCACCAACTCTTCCGCCACGCCCAAGCGCTGACATAAAGATACACGCACAGCCTCCAAACCAGGTCTAGCCCGGGCGCGACAGCCAACCGCCCGGTTGTGGCCGAGCTTGCTATCCAGAGAAACCAAGGAATACAAGAACTCCCACTCCTGTTGCTCTAGGTGCTCGCTGGTCCAGTATTCGCCACGTTGCTCGCGATAGCGACGATGCGCTACGAGCCGCTGCGTGGTCCTGCAATCCACGAGATACTGCGCCAATAACTCCTTTTTCACCTCCTCGGCCGAGACACCCTTCTGCAGCTGCTCCAGGACATACTCCCCGCATACGTGGCTGTGTATCTCCTCAGCATTCTCCAGTATTGCCAGCTGCTGGGAGGGCGCCTTCAGCCACCTCTCCAGGGCGACCCAATGTGCAAATACCCCGGTCTCCGCGCGATACTTGTCCACCAGCGCTCGCCCCCTCAAGCCTTCTACGTGATACCAGTACTGGAGGTCCCTGCGCGACAACGCGTAGACGGCGCAATTGCCATGTTTGGCACCGTCTCCGAGTCGATACTTGCAAAGCCACTCTCGCAAGGCATATGGACCCGCCTCATACCCCCAGGCCTTCAGACGCACCTGCATATTCTGGTAAGTGAGGCCAAGGCCCAAGTCGGAGACCTGCTCTCGATACCGCTTGCCGCATGCCGCCTCTACAGCATCCCCCGTCAGCAGCTTTATACAAACCACTTCTGTGGAGGAAGAAGCTGCCGTGGCCTGCTGCTTCGATACGGGCTCCTCCCAGTCGACCGCGGCAGGCCGTTTGGCCACGCGGGCAGATCCGGCGGCGGCTGGCCGTTTCAATACCCCGCCTGCGACCTGCGCCGCCGGGCGCTTCAATACACGCCTGGTGACGGCCTGGGCGGATGAAGCCGTCGCCTGCACTGAAGAGCTCACCGACGCATACGCATCGCACCACTGTCTCAACACTCCTCGGGACACCAAGACAGCTTTCCGTCGCATACGCAACGCGGTATGCAAGGTGTGGTACTTCAGCCCTGGATATACCGCGCGCATGTGGTCGCCAAGTGCCGCGTCGAGCTTTTCAGCCGTGTCATACTGCAAAGGTCCAGAGTCAGGGTGATACTTCACGTGCCATTGCCTCAAAACCATACCGCTGACAGCGACGGGAGGGTCGCTCTCCGAGAGAAGCTGCGAGAGGACCTCCGCGGCGGCCTCATCGGCGAAGCTCTCCCGATACTGATTGAGTCGAAGACGCTGGCCTATACATTCCTCCACAGCTTGGGCAGTATTCAATGCTCCCTTGGCGCCCCACTCCGTGCTGAGCCACTTCTGGCATACCCTGGCGTCAGCAGATACAGATAAATGTCCCAGGAGCCACTGCTTCAACACGGCCCCGTCAGTAGTCCCCTCGGGCATGTCTTTGCGAATACGTTCTCCATACCAGGTCTCCAGATGGCCAGCGTTCTGCACTTTGACAAGCGTCTCTTTGGAAGAATACTGCAGTAGCCACATCTTTGCGACCTGATCTGTCACATACAGTGGTGGATCCAACTGTCGGAGCGCCCCGCATAATTTGAAAGGTGTATTATACTCGATGCCCAGGTGGCGGATGGCAGAACCGTGCTGCTCCTCCAGCTCCTGGGCGCTAGAAATACTAACCTTGCCAGGCACAACCCGATATTTGCCCCACCAAGTCTTGCACGCCTGGTGACTGACCTGGATACCCTTTGCAACGAGCGCCTGATGCAAATAATACGGGCTCTCGCAGTCGGCCAAGGGAGGCCGCGACAGCTCTGGGCCATACTGGTCGTCAAGGGCTTTCGCCGACAAAGCCATGACCCATCCAAGAACACAGGCGATACCTTGATCCGAGATGGCTACGGATGTGACAGTGATCAGTCGGAGGCTTCCTGGGGCCGCTTGGGGTCCTCTTGGGGAAGGGGGGAAGCCTCCTGGCGCCGCTTGGGGTCCTCTTGAGGGGCTTTGGGGGGCTTCTTGGAAGCATCTTGGGGCCTCTTGGGGGCTTATTGGGTCCTCACGGCGGGCTCTTGGGGCCTCTTGAAGGCCTCCTGGGGCAACCTATGGCGCAACCAGTAGGGGGACGTTTTATTCTCGGCGGCCGAGGGCGCAACCTATGGCGCAACCAATAGGGGGGCGTTTTATTCTCGGCGGCCGAGGGCGCAACCTATGGCGCAACCGCAAGGGATTCTGGCCCCTGGCAGGCGCGCGAACCCCGTTGCAAGAGCGTGCGAAAGTAGCTCGCGCGAGCTCATGTAACATAAATGTTGGAAAACCATTGGTTTTTTTTTGGATTCGGACAGCGCGCGCGGGTGGAAATTTTGAAAAGTCGTGCAGGTGTTTTTCGAGGACCTACGGTGCGATTCGTGTGATTTTATGATGCGCGGTGCTAAAATTCTTAAGAAGCCCAATGGTTTTTGGAGATTTCGGCGTGCGCGCGCGAAGAAAAAACGAATGTGTCCCGCATGGTATTATTTGACAGGGATGATGGCCCTGGCAGGTGCGCAACCGTTGTCGCAGAAGTTCGAAAAAGTTGCTCGCAAAAGCCCGTTTGACAGAAATGTTTAAAAAGTGTTGGGTTTCCTACGAATCCGCAAGAGCGCGCGGGATGAGATTTTGACATTTTTTGTTGAAAAACCATTGGTTTTTTGATGTTTTTATGTTAAAATCGCTTCCGAACACTAAGCTTTTGGAAGGATTTCGTCTTGCGCGCGCGAATGTCCACTTTACCTTATTTTTTGCAAGGGATTCTTGAAATTTGATTATATTAGAACAAGAAATGTCATTTTCTATTGTTTTTTGCAAGGGAAAGCGGATTACAACAAAACAACCGGATCCTGTACACACCCTCTTTTCTGAGGCTTCCTCACGAAAATGATGAAAATGTAGCTGCGGCCTAGGCGGCGCAGGGGGGGCGCGCACCAGGGGGCCCAACAATAATTATTCTTTAGAATAAATAATGTTCAACAACAACAACAGCAACAGCAACAGCAACAGCAACACAAACAACAACAACAACAGCAGCAAACACCAACAACAACAACACCTACAACAAACAACAACCACAACAACAACAACACCAACAACAACAACAAACAACAAACAACAAACAACAAACGACAAACAACAAACAACAAACAACAACCAACAACAACACCAACAACTACAACAGCAACAACAACAACAACAGCAACAGCAACAACAACAACAACAGCAACATCAACATCAACATCAACATCAACATCAACATCAACATCATCAACAACATCAACAACAACAGCAGCAACAACAACAACAGCAGCAGCAACAACAACATCCATAGCCATTTTGGGTCGAGCTCGAGCCACTTCCGACGCCCATCGCGCCGCGCCGCGCCGCGTTGCTTGCTGCGCCGCTTGCCCCGATGCCGTTCACGAGGGTCGTCGCCGTGGTTCCGCTGCTAATCTTCCTGGGTCGGGGAGCGACCTCCGACGAGCCCGCAGGCCACCAGGCGTGCGAGGCCACGGGCGAGAGCGAACACGCCGCGCTCCTGCAGCTGAAGAAGCCCGAGGCTGGGCCCGAGGGGGCGGCGGCTACGCAGACGGCGGCTCACACCGCGCCGACGTCGCTGCTCGCCAGGGTCGATGTGCGCCCAGGGAGAGGATGCGCCCAAGCATGTGAGGAGACAGACTACACGGATCATGGTGGTCTTTGGTGGGAGTATCTTGGACGCTTCCAGTGCGTTGACGACAGGCGCGAGTGCCGGGTGCATCGTGTGCGCGGACAGCCGGGGAACGAAGTATCTCGAAAGGCTTACGCCACATCCGCCGACCCCTTGTTTTTACTACCCGGGCGGTTGGGAGCATTTGGGGCGCCACCTTTTACCTGAGTTCAAGGCTCGCCTGCTCAGAGAAGGAGGAGGTGTAGGGCGAGCAAGATGGGCGGTGGGGAGGAGTGGGATTGCGAGAGATGCGGCGAGGCCGCTCCTTGTCGCGATATACTCCGAGAGGGCCTGGCCAGAGAGGCCCCCAGAGTCAGGAACGGCGCTCTCGCCCGAGATTTCCTCGCAGTTCAATGAAGCTGCTGGGGGCCCTATTGCAACCAGAAGGGCTCCCGCTGAATGCGTTCCCACGATTTATTCCAAGCCACCCTGGCCAGAGAGGCCACAGGCCAGGGCTGGTTCAAATTCTGTGGGCGCCCGTGGCGATGCACGGTATGCGGCGAGCCCGCTCCGTGGAGGCCTGTCGTTGCTCCGCCCGGAGGGGTCGTTCCAAATCACGTTTTCGCGGCGTGCGCATAGTTTGGGGGTGCCGTTGTACTACTGCTGCTACCACCACCACTACTACCACTACTACCACTACTACTACGAATACTACTACTACCACTACTCCTACTCCTACTACTACTACTACTACTACTACTACTACTACTACTACTACTGCTACTGCTACTGCTACTGCTACTACTACTACTACTACTACTACTACTACTACTACTACTACTACTACTACTACTACTACTACTACTACTACTATTACCACTCCTATACTACTACTACTACTACTACTACTACTACTACTACTACTACTACTACTACTACTACTACTACTACTACTACCGCTACTGCGACTGCTACTGCTACTGCTACGGCTACTACTACTACGACTATTACTTCTACTACGAATAGTAATCCTACTACTACTACTACTACTACTACTACTACTACGTCCACTACTACTACTACTACTACTACTACTACTACTACTACTACTACTAGTGCTGCTACTACTAGTGCTGCTACTACTACTACTACTACTCCTACTACGATTATTTCTACACTACTACTTCTACTACTACTACTACTACTACAAATACTACTACTACTACTATTACTACTACTACTACTACTACTACTACCACCACTACTACTACTACTACTACTACTACTACTACTACTACTACTACTACTACTACTACTATTACTATTTCTATTACTATTACTACTACTACTACTACCACTACCACTACCACCTAGTACTACTACCACTACTACTACTACTAGTACTTCTACTACTACTACTACTACTACTACTACTACTACTACTACTTTTACTACCACAACTATTTCTACTAATGGTATTATCCCTACTACTACTACTACTACTACTACTACTACTACTACTACTACTACGACTACTACTACTACTACCAGTAATCTGAATACTTTCACGACTACTACTACGACTACTCCTATTACTACTAGTACGAATGATACTACTATCACTGTTGGTACGAGTACTACTACTACTACTGCGAACGCTACTACTACTACTACTAGTGCTACTACTACTACCACTGCCACCACTACTACTACTACTATTATTACTACTACTACTACTACTACTACTACTACTACTACTACTACTACTACTACTACTACTACTACTGCTGCTATCCTACTATCACTACTACTACCACTGCTACTACCGCAACTACTACTACTACTACTAACTACTACTACTATTACTACTACTACTACTAGTATTACTAGTACTACTACTACTACTACTACTACTACTACTACTACCACCACTACTACTACTACTACTACTACTACTGCTGTCACCACTACTACTACTACTGCTACTACTACTACCACTACTACTACTACTACGACTACTACTACTACTACTAGCATTACTACTACTCGATCAGATCTACTATTACTACAACCACTAAGCGTTCCATTCTTACCACTACTTGTTTTAATATCGCTACTAATGTTACTATTGCCCCACTACGACGTTCATAACCATTATGACGAATACTACTACCAGTACTACTACTACTACTACTACTACTACTACTACTACTACTACTACTACTACTACTAGTACTACTACTACCACTACTAGTGATACTACAACTAGTACTACTACTACTACTTCTACGATTACGGCCCGTCGTGCTACTACTATCCTTACGACTACGACGCCTACTACGACGCCTACTACAATTAGTACAACAGGTCGTAGTATTTCTACTATATCCAGTATTGCCACTACTACGACTACCATTTTTTCTACTACTACTACTACTACTACTACTGCTACTACTACTACTACTACTACTCCTACTACTCCTACTAGTACTACTACTACCAGTGCTACACTTAATGGTATTACTACTACTAATATTAATCGTACTATTATTATTACGTCGAGTACGATTACTACTGCCAGTGCTATCATTCCTACTTCTACCGCTATACTTCTACGACTACGACTCCTACTACGACTGCTATTGCTAATTCTACTACTACTACTACTACGACTACTACTACTACTATTACTACTACTACTACTTCTACTACTACTACTACTACTACTACTACTACTAGTACGACTAGTATACACACGTTATCACAAGAACTAGTACCAATGTTGTTGCTATTATTACTACTACCACTGCCGCTATCACCTGCAGCATTACTACTAGTGCTAGTATTACTACTACTCCCACTACTGTTATTATTAGTACGACTACTACCACTACTACTTCCACTTCTACTCACGATTTCCCACTGTCTACGTATTACGTGCTACTACTTACTTATTTCGGCGCTTCGGGCCCCTCTTGGCAGTAGTGGAAGTCGTAGTAGCAGTGGTAGCAGTAGTAGCAGGAGTTCTGGTAGTAGTCGTAGTAGTCGTAGTAGTAGTAGTGGTAGTAGTAGTAGTAGTAGTAGTAGTAGTAGTAGTAGTAGTAGTAGTAGTAGTGGTAGTCGTAGTCGTAGATGTAGTCGTAGTAGTAGTAGTAGTAGTAGTAGTAGTAGTAGTAGTAGTAGTAGTAGTAGTGGTGGTAGTAGTAGTAGTAGTAGTAGTAGTAGTAGTAGTAGTAGTAGTAGTACTGGTAGTAGTAGTTGTAGTAGTAGTTTTCGTGGGAGCTTTTCCCGTGGATCACCAACGTCCCGTTGCCCGAGTTTTCTGCGTCCGGAATTTTCTGGCTGGCGAGCGTGGCTGTCTGACCCAGCCAGCGGGCCCGATGGGCACCATATGTGATGCGTGTGGTCTCGACAACCCCACGGCCTCATTGGTGAGCGTGGCAGTCGCCACTGACCCAAGGAGGTGTCGGGAATCGTTTTGTCTCCGTGAATCAATCCAGTCTCGTTTCCGAGTTTTCCGTGTCCAGAATCTTCTGGCTGGCGAGCGTGGCGGTCGCCGCTGACCCAGCCAGCGGGCCCGATGGGCACCTATCTGACGCGTGTGGCCTCGACAACATTGGGGTCTCATTGGTGAGCGTTGCAGTCGCCACTGACCCAGTGAGGTGTCGGGAATCGCGCTGTCTCTGTCGATCAATCCAGTCTCGTTCCCCGAGCCATCTGTGTCTGAAATCCTCTGGCTGGCGAGCGTGGCGGTCGCCGCTGACCCAGCCAGAGGGCCCGACGGGCGCCGTACCTGCTGCGTTTGATCTCGACAGCCCTGGGTCCTCATTGGTGAGCGTGGCATTCGCCACTGACCCAATGAGGCGTCGGGAATCGCTCTGTCTCTTACGATGAATCCAGAGTCGTTTCCCGCGCCCTCTGTGTCTGGAAACCTCTGGCTGGCGAGCGTGGCGGTCGCCGCTGACCCAGCCAGGGGGCCCGACGGGCGCCGTATCTTCTGCGTGTGATCTCAACAACCCTCGGGCCTCGTTGGTGAGCGTGGCACTCGCCACTGACCCAATGAGGCGTCGGGAATCGTTCTGTCTCTTACGATAAATCCGGAGTCGGTTCCCGAGCCCCCTGTGTCTGGAAACCTTTGGCTGGCGAGCGTGGCGGTCGCCGCTGACCCAGCCAGAGGGCCCGATGGGCACCTTATCTGATGCGCGTTGTCTGGACAACCCCGGGGCCTTCCTGGTGAGCGTGGCAGTCGCCGCTGACCCAATGAGGCGTCGGGAATCGTTATGTTTTTCTTGCGGGGTGAAAAAAAAGATGGAGTGGGACAAGGAGGAGGGGGGGGAGGAGGAGGAGGCGGAGGAGGAGGAGGAGGAGGAGGAGGTATGGAGTTGGACGACGGTTCGGTTTTGGGGCCAGGGGAGGGACATGAATCGTATATGCTAAACGCGCATGTGTTCTGAAGGGAGTCGGACGACGTTACGGTTTGGGGGCCAGGGGAGAGACGTGAAAATAGAGGCGATGGATCGGGCGTCTTGGGGCGACACCGCCGCTGCAGCTGGACTCCGTGCGTTGTCTAGCTGCCTTCGGCCCATCCCGCCACCGTGCGTGGGTTGCGGGTAAGAAGCGCATGGGATCTCCGTTGGGATGTCGTCGGGGCCTTTTTCGTGAGCTCCTTGGAGGCAGCTCGGAAGGCAGTTGAAGCCGTTGTGGGGTTTCATTTGATATTATTTGGGGCATCTTGGGGTTTGCGGGTGCCTGTTGGGGGCCTTTTGGGGTCTATTGGGGTGCATCTTTGGGGCTCCTGGGAGCCTCTTCGGGCGGAACGTTGGAATTATGGGTCCGAGGTTCCCCTCATGGGCCCCTCTTCGAACCGTTTTGGGGCACTTTTCAGCAGTTTTGGGGCGTTTTGGGCCGTTTCGGAATCAGTTTGGGCTGTCTTGGCGGCCCTTTGGGGCCTCTTGGGCCGTCGTGGAGCGGTCTTGGGGGCCTCTTGGTTTGTCGTCGAGGCTGCGAAGGCCGAAAAGTCGCATATGTTCAAAATGCACGTATTCCAAATGGAAATTGACGATTTGGGCATCGTGGGGGCTTTTGAAACTCCTCCTGGAGGCGTCCTGGGGTGTCTTGGCGGCTTCTTGGGCCGTCCTGGGCCCATATCGTGCGTGTTGGAGCGATCATTCGGAGACTCTGTGCTCTCTTGGACCGCCTTGGGAGTGTCTTGGGGGCCTCGACAAGGGCTGTTTTGGAGCAGCTTGCGGGCGTTTTGGCCCGTTTCGGAACCCTTTTGGGGCTGTTTTGAAGGTTTTTTGGGGGCCTCTTGGGCCGACGTGGGACGGTCTTGGGGGCCTCTTTGGACTGTCGTCAACGCCGTGACGGCCGAAAAGTCGCATATGTGAAACATGTACGTTTTCCCAATGGTAATTGACGATTTGGGCGTCGTGGGGGGTTTCCTGAGAGACCTCCTGGAGGCGTCTTGGGGTGTCTTGGCGGTTTCTTGGGCCGTCCTGGGCACATATTGGGCGCGTTGGAGCGATCATTCGGAGACTCTGTGCTCTCTTGGACAGTCTTGGGTGTGTTTTGGGGGCCTGGACGGGCTGTCTTGGAGCTACACAGCGAGCCTGGGGAGCCAGGCCCCCCCCCTGATGAGTTCGAGGGTGGGCCGGGTCCGACGAGGGGGGGGGGGGGTCAAATTGCCGGTTTGGGGTCCCGGGGGGGGAGGGGGGTTATGGGGGGGGAACAATCTCACACGCCTAGAGACCCACAAGGGGTCGGCGGTTTTTATTTTGGCCTAATCCGAGATGCATGTGCTCGTGACCAGCCTTCGGACCGAGGGCGGGCCTCCAAAGTGAGCCGCTCCTCCTTCCGCATGAAGACCTGGTCAGCTCCCCGCCAGGCGTTTTTTCCGCAATCGGGGAAGCATGCGAGACCTTCTGAGAGTTATCGGTTAAACTCTCACCAGTTTTGAAGACCTGGTCAGCTCCCCGCCAGGCGTTTTTCCGCAATCGGGGAAGCATGCGAGACCTTCTGAGACTGGGCTGGACTGGAAAAGGCCGCGCTTAGACGGCGCATCGGCAAAAGATTCGGCAATCCTGAATATACACATGTGGGGAGGCGTGCACGAACATGCAAACTATCAGCTGCACAGTGCCTCGGTGAAATCGCTGCCTCCTTTGTGCCAACGAAGTGCGAGGGAAACCTGCGCAGCATTCCGGGGGAGGGGCGGAGGGAGGGAAGGAGGGAGGGAGGGAGGGGAAGGAAAAGGCACATAAGGCAAACATATTCATAATGTCTGCGTGTGCTGATCGACTGCTGCGCCCCGCTGCGCGGACTGCAACAAATCCTGTAAACGTTCCGAACCGTTCCCCACTGCACTCGGAGCCCAGGTGTGCATGTAAGTTGTCCAGTGTAATCGCGGTCGTCCTCTTTTGCGAAGGATGCCTTTCCACTTCCAGGGGGCGAGCTCAAGCGTGGGCCCCTGCTCAATTGACTCAAGTACCATTGTCTTTGGAAATGCCGTCGAAGGAGACCTCGCCACTTTATCGTAGTACTTCAATTGCCGCTGCAATAGAACAACTGATAGCTTTTGTGCTTGTGCTGTCGTTCGCACCTGAACATTGCTGACTCGAGAGACAAACGCTGGCGGGATCTTGTAGATTCTCCGGAGACACCTCGCCTGGAAACCGTCGAGTCGATCCAGATCACGTGATAGTAAGAGACATGATTCCAGACCATGCAGTGGTTTTGAAATTACGCATGCTTCCAATGTTCGTGTTTTCTTCTGTCGGCTCACACTCGCGTGGTTCCATACAGTGCTGAGATGTTGGAAGGCACCTCTCGCTTCCCCGAGTCGCCTTGTAAGTTCAGTGTGTGGGTTCCCATCGGAACTAAGAAGTCCCCCCAAATAACTTGCATGATTTTTCCATTGGATTTCTTCGCGTCCAGGCCCGAATATGGGAGCATCTGATCGGATCCTCACCAACATAGTTTTCCCTTCGTTCAAGTCCAACCCAAATCCTTTGCCAACCTTCGCCACGATATCCAGATGGCGCTGCAATGCGTCCGGCTTGTCGGCAAGAAGCATCGTGTCGTCGGCATACAAGATGTCCCGGGTAACGAGATAGCTGTTGGTGCACGTTCCGGCGTTGTTGTTCATCTCGTTGTCCACGGATTCCATCATCACAGAGAGGATAATGAAAATGTACGGGGGATAAAGGGCAACCCTGAGCAATGCCAGCATTTTGCGAACGTTGTGAGGATGTGTGTGTTGCCCTTCTCGCACAACAAACTTCCGCGCTGTGTATATTCTTTGAATCGTATCGATCTTAGCCGCAGGTATTTGGAATTGACGCAATGCGTGCAGCAGCCCGTCGGGATTGATACGATCAAACGCCGTCCTCCAGTCTAACAGAAGTATGAGCCATGCCCCATGCTTGTCTTCAAGTGTTGCGTCGATTAAGCGGCGTGCCAGAAACAAAGGGACCTTCTGAGAGTTATCGGATATAAACTCTCAGCACTCGTGAAGAACAGTTGGTGAGGCTCTGGGTTGGGATGGAGATAGCATCGATGCACCCATGCAGAAATTCTAGATGGCTCCAAGAGGGCCCAAGAGGACCGCGAGACGAATCCACATGCTCTCGGAACTCCCCGAGAAGAGAAAAGCATTCAAAAACGTGTGGGACATCGGCGATCTGGGGCTCTCTCGCCCTCTCGCGTCCGCAGGGGCCCCGAGGTGCCGCCAAGAGGCCCCCAAGAGGCCCCAAGACGGCCCCAAGACGCCCTGAGACGGCCGAGGCGGCTCCTCCAGGGCACCCTGGAGGGCTCCGGGACGGCCCCAAGCCCCCCCCCCCCAGAAGAGCACCGAGAGGACTCCGAGGCACCCCGAAAGAACCCAAAGAGAGCCCCAACCGAGAGAGCCCCAAGAGGGCCCCGAGAGGGCCACGAGAAGACCCCAAGGTGGCTGCCAGAGTTCTCGTCCTCGTTTTCCTCCTCCTCCTCG
This sequence comes from Prorocentrum cordatum, assembly GCA_963575745.1. NCBI lineage: Eukaryota > Dinophyceae > Prorocentrales > Prorocentraceae > Prorocentrum > Prorocentrum cordatum. The sequence continues at coordinate 313,219 of CAUYUJ010014859.1, read as the reverse complement.
TCCTCGTCCTCGTTTTCGTCCTCCTCCCTCTCCTCCTCCTCCTCCTCCTCCTCCTCCTCCTCCTCCTCCACCTCCTCCTCCTCCTTCCTGCTCCTCCTCCTCCTCCTCCTCCGCCTACTCCTCCTCCTCCTTGTCCTCTGATCGTCGTTCATATCCCCCTCTTCTCCCCCGTCCTCCGCATCCTCAGTTGACCAGAGTTGCCCGCTTTGATTCACTGTATATGTGTCTCTTCATCCCATCTCCCGTCAGCGGCCCCCCCCGGCGACCCCGGCCTCGCCCACGAAGCGGCGCAGCGCCTCTTGGGCCAGCGCCTCGCCGCCGCCCGCGCCCCGGACCCGGCGAGGCCGGGAGACGCACCGCCCTGTGCTGCCGCTGCTCCTGGCGCCGTCGGCCCGCAGCAGAAGGATGCGTGGTCAGGGTGCAACGGCCTTGGAGTGCCATGTCGGCACCTCCGCGGGCGGGCGCGGGCGCGGCCAGCGGAAGCGGCCAAGGATGGACCGAGAAGGCAAGGACTCAAGGATGCCAATGGGGAGGTTGCCCACCCTTGCTGCGCGGGTTGACTGTAGTCTCCCAGCGGGTGCACGCTGACCGGAATTCCGGGGCGAGTCCGGCGGCGGCGACGAGGGCCGCCCGGGAGGCCTGGCCGTGCGAAGAACGAGGCGACGGCAGCCGCGTCCCCAGACATGCGACGTGTCCGTTCCCCCCCGCGCCGGCCCTAGCTACGTCCCGCACGTGAAATCAAGCGCCTCGCCGGCCCTGGAGCCGCCGACGCCAGGGGTAAACCTACTACTATATATATATATAAATAAATAAAATAAATATATTTTTTTTTTTTTTTTTAAAAAAAAAAAAAAAAAAAAAAAAAAAAAAAAAAAAAAAAAAAAAAAAAAAAAAAAAAAAAAAAAAAAAAAAAAACGGGCCCTGGGCCCCCGCCCCTTCCTGGAAAAAACACGATCGATCCACGATCCCGGAGAGGAATAAAGAAATGTAAGGCGTGGCAGCGCATCCAAGACACCTGATTGGGCGACGGGCAAATACAATGTTGAACGTATCGGTCTTGATGTACTGTGCCGAGGGCTGTGCTGTGCTAAGCCGTGCTGAACTGCGATGTGCCATGCCGCGATTGTGTTCATACAGCGTCATGGATCGAGTCCTCCCTGGCATCCGAGTCCAGACCGAACTGATCCGGATCTTAAGCTCGAGCTGCCTGAGCAGCTACGGGTTGCGTCTGCAACCACAGCGTTGGGTGCGCGCCGAAGCCTGCGCCGCGCCGAGAGGGCGCGGGCGCCACGAGGCCTCGGTGCTGGTCGCAGCGCGACCCAGCAACGGGCGAGAAACGGGGCGGGCACGGGCGGGTCAAATCCCGAACGCGGGGCGCGCGCCCCAGGCACACACACACACACACGCACAAACCTGTGGTACCTGCGCGCGGCCGCGGCGGGCAGCGGCCGCGCGCGGGGGCGCGCGGGCCTGCCCACGTCGCCTGCGGCGCGCCGCGGCGCGCGCGAGCCAAGCGGCGGCGCGGCGACTGCTCGCGCCTGCGTCCGCCGCGAGCGCCTGGGGCCAGCGAATGTGTGCGATGGAACCAGGGGCCGAAACTCGTTCCATACACACAAATTCGCTGAGCACCCCGCTCACCCGTAGCTGGGTTGCGTCTGCAACCACAGCGTTGGGTGCGCGCCGAAGTCTGCGCCGCGCCGAGAGGGCGCGGGCGCCACGAGGCCCCGGTACTGGTCGCAGCACCTCGGTGCTGGTCGCAGCACGACCCAATGCAACGAGGCGACCAGCGCCGTGCGCCGCTCACCCGCTGCGCACGCGGAGCGCGGCGCTCGTGTGCGCGCCGGGATGTCGCAGCCACGCTAGGTGTCTGAGCTGCTGTCAGAGCTGTCCGAGCAGTCGGACGCGGCGCTGCGCGCGGCCGCTACCCTCTCACTTTCGACCCGGGCGCGGTCGATGTAAGCCAGGTAGGCGTTCGACGCCCAGCCTCCACGTTCCTCCGTTACTGCGGTCGGTGCACCCGCGCGATCGATGTCATCGGCGTGCCCCCTTGTGCGCGCGAGAGGGGCGGAGGGATGTGCGCGCCGAGCCGCGCGGGCGGTCGCGGGTCGCGACCTTCGTATGTCGTGGGTGCCGAATAGGTTGGCACTGTCCACGCCTAATTATCCTGGACAATAGGGACCGAAGGATACGCCGGGCATCCGACCCTGAGAACTGCGCGAACGGCTGAGTGCCCACTGCTGTGCCGCGCAACAACGGCGGCAGCGCGTGCACGGCGCGCGTCGCGGCGCGCGCGCGGCGCCAACACCTCCGGCGGAGTATCGACGCGCACGGCTTGTTCTTCCGCCTTGGCAACCAGAGGAGCGCCTCGTCTGCCGATATGGCCAACTCCGCCTAGCGCGTTCGGCGCGTGCGCGGGTGCCCCAGCGCGCGCGCTTCCAGACGGCGCGGCCCGGCGCGCGGCCGCGCGACAGAGTGTTGCCGCACCGCCGGATGGGTAAACATTCGGATGGTAGGCGAAGCAGGAATATGTACGTAATTAGAGACATGGTGGATGCCACCTGCGCGACCGCTGGGTTGACTGGCGAATGCCGCGCGGCGGCCCCGCCTTTTCTTCTTCGCTGCGACCATGTAGGCCACGTAATTGCGCAATCATAGTGTCACGAACGAAGCGCGGTTCGCGTGGCGTGTGTCCGCCGCGCCGCACAATGGCTGCCTTGGCCTTCCTGGGCGCGCGACGCGCGGCCTCGCGCGCGCGGTGGCGCGGGGGGCCGACACCGGAGCAGCCGTCTGTTGCCGGAGGCGCTCGTGTCCAGGCGTAGCACTTCGCACGCTGTCTGCACGTGCCCGCAATAATTCCGGAACGTGCCCGCGCAAGAGAAAGTGCCCGACCAGCGCAACAGATCGTCCTGGGCGCACGCCGCAGATTATAGGAGTCTGCGGGCCGCGCAGGAGGGGTTGCGCGGATGGGTCGCGCCTCGCTGGGCGGCAGCGCGAGATGCCGGTCGCGTCCGAGTACGTCTATCGCGAAATTGAACCAGCACACCAACGAGCGGCTTGCATGCCAAAATTATAACCACGTTTAAACATTAAATAAACATGCGCGTTTTCTAATCCGAATATGTGCGAATGACGGTGTGGAAGTTCTAATCTGTGTAACCCCAATCCTGTAAGTACCTTGGTTGTTGCCTCAGGCCGTCGTCGTCGTCGTCCTCGTCGTCGCCCCCCTCGTCGTCGTCCTCGCCGCCGCCGTCGCCGCCGCCGCCGTCGTCGTCGCATTGGTTTTCGCATTCGTCGCACTTCTCTCCATCGCCGTCGTAGTCGTTATGCTCGACATCATCGTGTCCAAATTCCTCCCGCACCCTCTTCCTCTTCTTGCTCCTTCTCCTTCCCCCTCCTCCGCTTCCTCCTCCTGGCGCGATGCGGGTGTGTCTTTTGCGGGACAACTTGCTTGATCGTGCGGGCAGTGATGTTTAGCGTTTCCCCCGTCTGGGTCGCGGCTGTGGACTAGCCACGATCAGCCACGAAATAGCCACGGCAATAGATCGATTTTAGCAACGAGTAGCCATGTTTAGACACGGGAGCCGGAAGCCGGAAGCAGGAAGCCGGAAGCAAGAAACCGGCGGGCGAGGGGGGGGTCGAACCGGTGACCCCCCCCTCCTTTTCATGATGGACTGGGGGGGGGGAGGGGTTCGAAGCGGTAGTGCCCCCCCCATGGTTTTCGGGAGGGGGGGGGGTTTGAATGGGCAGTGACCCCCCCCCAGTTTTCCGCCAGCAGCGGTAGAACACGCTCTTCCTGATTTCTTCAAGACGGCGTCCCCGGAAGTCCCGACCCGACTATACGAAACCAAAAAGCGAAAAATACGTCTACGATCGACCCCTCACACACTTGAGCTATCAACATGCATTGAACACCTTCGTAACCAAAATCTTCCCGAGATGATCTCTGAAATCGCAACCATATTATCAGCTTTTGAAGCCGAGTCATAACAACAAACATAAACCGTAACCAAGTCGTCACCAAATCGTAACCAAATCGAACAGAGCGTGTTCGACATTCTGGGTTTGGGGCTCAACAAGGCGGCGAGGGTGACAGCCGAGAAGTAAACAGCGGAGAAGGGAGCTGGAGCAGAAGCAGGACCTGGGGCAAAAGGGGCGCCGTGGAAGACGGCGAGGAGAAGCAAGCGAGGAGAAGGGAAGACTGATGGGGAGGAGGAGACAGAGCGCTATCAGGTGGAGCAGGACGAGGTGGGGGAATTTGATCCGGAGGGCTACACGGAGCAAGGCACACGCAAGCACGAGGAGGATCGAGAAGGGAGGGATTAGGAGGAGGAGAAGGAGGAGGAAGGGGAGGGGGAGAAGGACGAGAAGGGGAGGAGGACAAGGAGGGATAGGAGGAGGCATGGGCGGAAACATGACGAGCACGAGGGCCGAGTAATGGTATTGACACATTGATGATTTGACGCCAGGGTTCAAGGTTAGAGCCAGGAGGGTTGGAAGGAGGCTTTTAAGGAGGTCAAAGTGGGCAAGAACGAGGATGAGAGTTGCAGGAAGTGTCATAGGAATGACAGAGTATTTCAGATAAAGCTTGGAGGGGAAGAGGGAACGAACGAGGAGGAAGTGCGGGGACAACTGTTTGGATTTCCAAACGCTTCGCGTAAGCCCACCAACCCATCTAGAAACGATGCCCAGAGGAGTAGCCTCTAACCGGGAAGTGGGTAGCACACATATGACCCCAGTGGAGGCCTCCTGGAGCGTCTTGGGGGCATCTTGGCGGGCCCAGGGCAGTTTGTGAGCGTCTTGGGCGCCTCGGGGATCTTCTTGAGGTTTCTTGAGGGTCTCTTGGTAGCCTCTCGGCGGCCTCTTGGGCGCCTCTTGGGGCCGCCTGGGAGCCTCTTGGGACCCTCTTGGGGCGCTCTAGGGAACTTTCGGGGCGCTCTTGGGCCACCTTGGAGGACATCGATCTTAATCTGCGAGGAAGTTCAAATCAAGTGCAGATCGTCCTCGCCATTCCTCCTCCTCCTCCTCTTCCTGCTCCTCCTCCGCATCCATCCTCCTCCTCCTTTTCCTGCTCCTCCTCCTCCTTTTCCTCCTCCATGTTCTCGTCCTCCTCCTCCGCCTCCTTTTCCCCACTCGCCCTCCTCACTTGTCATCCCCTTCCTCCTCCTCCCCCCTCATTCATCATTATCTGTGTCGCTCTGCTCCTTCCTCCTGCTTCTCCTCCTCCTCCTCCTCCTCCTCCTCCTCCTCCTCCTCCTCCTCCTCCCCCTCCTCCTCCTCAGCACACCTCCTCATGACTCCGTCGCTCGTCCACCTGCTAGTCATCCTCGTCCTTCTCCTCCCTGGCTTTTGAGACCGTCCTAATAGGGTCCTCAAGGGCTCTGAGAGGGTATCGACATGGCCTTGAGAGGGTCCTGTAAAGGTGTGTCGGGTGGATCCTGTGAATCATTCTGACGCAGCACAGCGCAGCCTAAGACCAATGCGCGTGGAGGGGTTGGGCCCAGCTGGGGCAAGAAACGGCTCAAGTCTGGTTGTCCCGTCGTGCCCCCCTCGGATTCGCGAGCCAGTCGCCGTTGCCCCTGGCTCGAGATGTCACTGCCTGCCCACTGCCTCTTCGCTGCGGAGGCGCAGGGCGAGCGGCAGGGCAGAGATGGCAGTACTTCTAGATTTCGCACGGGGTAAAAAGACGTACGAGGATGCGAAGGCCGAAGCACAACGATATGTGCTTGAAGCTCCGATTCTGGGTAACCGGATGGGCCGAAACACAGCCAGAACAATACAGAAGAGACGGGAAGCACTGACCGGCATCAACACATATTCTCTTGCATATTTCAACATCAGGAAGAAATGGACATGCGAAGACGAACCGTTGCAGGCGAAGCGCCACCCATTCAATTTGATAACTTCCACCATCAAGCAACGATTAAAACCATGCCCGCATTATCGAAGACGCCAACGGCGAATCACCGCCGCCCCCTGCTTTTTTAGAAGCGCCTATGTGGCCGAACGTTGAGGCCAGAGGCCTGCCAAGCTATCGGACCATGTGTTCCCCGAGTCGGTTTGGAAAGCCTTCGGGGAACACGTGGGCATGTTGAAGGTCATCTTGGCCGCCTGGAGGCCATTTGGACCCTTTCGGGCCTTTTCGGAGGACGTCTTGGAGGGCTCTTGGGCCGTCTTGGAGGCCATCTTGAGCGTCTTGGAAGCCTCTTCGGCCGTCTTGGGGGCCTCTTGGGGCCGTCTTGGGGCCTCTTGGGCGATCTTTGGGGGCTCTTGGGCCGTCTCGGGCCGTCGGAAGGCTGAGCAAAAAGCAAATGCCAAAATCCTTCAAAAACTGATGGGAAATCAAGGATTTTGGCCTTTTCGGGCCTTCCTGGAGGCCTCTCGGGCCGTCTTAGGCCATCTTAGGGCCATCTTCGGCCGTCTTGGTGGGCCCCTGGCCCGTCCGACGCCGTCGGAAGCCGTTTGGAGGGCCTCTCTGAGCCGATTTGGGGCCCTCTTGGAATGCTCCAGGGCCGTCTTGGAGGCCATCTTGCGCGTCTTAAAGGCCTCCTGGGCCGTCTTGGGGGCGTCTTGGGGCCGCCCTGGGGCCTCTTGGGCCGTTCTGGGGCCATCTTGGAGGCCTCGTGGACGATCTTGGGGGGCTCTTGGGCCGTATCGGGCCATCGGAAGGCCGAAAAGAAGCAATGTCAAAATCCTTCAAAAACCTTAGTCAAAGCGAATTTGTTCCCGTGGCTAAACATGGCTGTACGTGGCTAAATATGGCTAAACGTGGCTAAAAATCATGCCGTGGCTATTTTGTGGGTATTCGTGGCTAAACATGTTTATTTCCGTGGTTACAAATGTTTAAACATGTCTAAAACGCTTAAAATATACACCGTGCCCATCATAACGCGAACGAAACATCGAAAAAACATATGATGCGCGGGACATGGAAATAGACACGACCAGACACTTGAAAATCGTCGACATTTCCACACCAGAACGGCCCAATAATAGCCACGAGGCTTTGTCTTCCAGGTCCGGCTTCTGGTTTCCGGTTTCCGGCTTCCAGCTTCCAGCTTCGGGCTTCCGGCGTCCGGCTTCCGGCTTCCGGCTTCCGGCTTCCGGTTCCCGGTTTCCGGCTTCCGACCTCTTTCCTGATTCCGGATCCGCCCTACTTTGGGGGAGTTCGCAAGTAGGGCTTGGAATTTCCGCCTTACTTTTCAAGCCCCGCTAATGCCAATGTCCGCCCTACTTTTCTGTTGCTGTTTCCGTCCTACTTCTGTGGATTTCCGCCGGTATACTTTATGTTGGGTGCAGAAATTTCCGCCCTACTTTTTCGGCTTCTCATAGGTGGATTTCCGACGCAATTTTAAGTTGGGGAAAAAGCTATGGCGGATTTGGAGTCAGGGCTCGGCTTCCGGCTTCCAGGTTCCGGGCCCCGGCTTCCGGCTTCCAGTTTCAGTTTCCGGCTTCTGGCCTCCTGTTTCCGGCTTAGCTTCCAGCTTCCGGTGTCCAGCTTCTGGTTTCCGGTTTCCGGCTTCCGGCTTCCGGCTTCGGGCTTCCGGCTTCTGGCTTCTGGCTTATAATCCAGCTTAAGGCTTCCGGCGTGCGGTTTCCGGCTTAAGTTTCCGGCATCCGGCTGCCGTCTTCCGGCTACCGGCTTCCTGCTTCCGGCTTCTGGCTTCCGGCTTCCGCAGCTTCTGTATGGCTTCCGGTTTCCGGTTCCCGGTTTCCGGCTTCCGGTTTCCGGGTCCAGCTTCCAGCTTCCGGCTTCGGGCTTCGGGCTTCTGGTTTCAAATGGCTCCCGGCTTCCGGCTCCCGGCTTCTGGCTCCCGGCTCCCGGCTCCCGGCTTCCGACTCCGGCTTCCGGCTTCCGGTTCCCGGCTTCCGGCTTAAACCCGGCTTTCGGCTTCCGGCTTCCCGCTTCCGGGCTCCGGGTTCCGGCTTCCGGCTTCCGGTTTCCGGCTTCCTGCTTTCGGTTTCCGGCTTCCGGTTAACCGGCTTCCGGCTTCCGGGTCCGGCTTCCGGCTTCCGGCTTCCGGCCTCCCGCTTCCGGTTTCATCCGGCTCCCGGCTCCTGGCTCCCGGCAACCGAAAACAAGAATAGACATTTTTAGAAATTCTGAGCTTCCCTCTGAGGCGCCGTGCGCACAGTATCTATTAGTATTTTTTTTTAGAAATAGACGTTTTTAGAAATTATCGTGCTCCCGCTGAGGCCCGGTGATCATAATATCTAAAAGTATATATTTCGGACAGTGCCTATAAATATTGTTGTGCATCGGCTATGTTGCAAGATTTCCGTGTCTATTAGTGTCTAACTAGTATCTATTTAGTATCTATGTTTGAGCAACAGTATCTATTTTTAAAGCACGAAGTGGCGACCATAGTAGAGCTGAGAAGACCAGCTTCAAACAGTCCACGACATTCAATCGAAGGTGGCGTGGATGCATGCACGTGAACGTCTGCATTGCCTTGTATGCATGTGACGATGTGTGCATGTGTATGGGTTCGCGCGGAAGTGTATGGCGTACGTGCGCGCGCGTGTGTGTGTGTGTGTTAGTGTGTGTGTGTGTGTGTGTTAGTGTGTGTGTGTGTGTGCGTGTATGTGTGTATGTGTGTGTATGTGTGTATGTGTGTATGTGTGTATGTGTGTATGTGTGTGTGTGTGCGTTCGTGTTTGTGTTGTGTTGTGTTGTGTTGTGCTGTGTTGTGTTGTGTTGTGTTGTGTTCTGTTCTGTTGTGTTGTGTTGTGTTGTGTTGTGTTGTGTTGTGTTGTGTTGTGTGTGTGTTGTGTTTGTGTGTGGGTGTGTGTGTGTGTGGGGGGGTGTCTGTCTGTGTGCGTGCGCGCGTACGTTTGTGTGTGTGTGTGTGGAGGGCCTTGAAGGGCCCCAAGAGGGCGCCTGGGGTGAGTAAACACAGCTTCGAGTCATATACACTGCTAAGGCCCTCTTGGGCCCCTCTCGGACCCTTTCTTCGGCCCTCTTGGGGTACTCAGGGGGCCCTCCGAGACCCTCCATGAATCTCGAAGGGCCCTTAGACGGTTCCAAGAGGGCCCGAAAGGGTTCACCCCTTGAAACCACAGCCTCGAGTCATGTACACCGCTGGGGCCCTCGTGGACTCCTCTTGGGTTCCTCTTGGGGCCAGTTGGGGCCCCCCGAGACCACGCTGGAGAGCCCCGAAAATGCTTTAAGAGGGCCCCCACGAGGGCTCCAAGGGGGTCAACCCCCAGTCGAAATAAAGGCACGCGACCAACTCGCCAACTCGCCATCCTTCCTCCTCCTCGTCCTCGTCCAACTCGCCATCCTTCCTCCTCCTCGTCCTCCCCCTCCTCCCTGCTCCTCCTCCTCACTGCTTCCTCCTCCTCCACCTCCAGTGCTGTCTCGCAGGGCCCCAATAAGGCTCCAAGGAGGGCCCAGGAGGAGTCAAACCGAAGTCACGCGAGTGCCCTTCTTGGGGCCCTATTGAGGCCCTCTCGGGGCCCTCAAATGCTGTTACGGAGAGCCCCAAGAGGGCTCCAAGGGGGGCCCCCAGAGATCCAGGTGTGGCCGTGTGTGTCTATATACATATAACGGCGCACCGGGTCCGGGGGCCCGGGGCCGGGACCCCGACCGCAAATGTGCACCCCGGGGGGCCCGGAGGCTCGTCGGGGCTTGCCGGAGGCCTCCCCAGTCAGACAAGACGGCCCAAGAAGCGCCCAAGACGGCCCAAGAAACTTCCAAGAGGCCTCCAAGAGGGCTCCGAGATGCTGAAGATGGCCTCCAGACGTCCAAGGACGCCCCCAAGAGGCCCCAAGAAGCCTCCAACATGCGTCCCAAGAGGGCCCCTAGACGCAAAAATTGGCCCATTCCCTTCGTAAAACGTACATTTTCAACAAAGTTGTCTTTTGGGTTTTCCGACGTTACAGGACGGCCCAAGAGGCGCCCAAGACCGCCCCAAGACGGCCCAAGAAGCTTCCAAGAGGGCCCCAGGACAGCCCAAGAGGGCCCCAAGACGGCCCAAGAGGCGCCCAAGATGGCCCAAGAGGGCCCCAAGACGGGCCCAAGAGGGGGCCCAGAGGGGGACCACGAACCGCAAGCTCGAGCCCTCCGCCCCAAGAGGCCGCCAGGAGGCCCCCAGGAGGCCCCTCAAGAGGCCCCAGGAGACCCCAGACGTCCAAGGACGCCCCCAAGAGGCCCCAAGAAGCCTCCAACATGCGTCCCAAGAGGGCCCCTAGACGCAAGAATTGGCCCATTCCCTTCGTAAAACGTACATTTTTAACAAAGTCGCCTTTTGGGCTTTCCGACGTTACAGGACGGCCAAGAGGCGCCCAAGACCGCCCCAAGACCGCCCAAGAAGTTTCCCAGAGGGCCCCAGGACAGCCCAAGAGGGCCCCAAGACGGCCCAAGAGGCGCCCAAGATGGCCCAAGAGGGCCCCAAGACGGGCCCAAGAGGGGGCCCAGAGGGGAACCACGAACCGCAAGCTCGAGCCTTCCGCCCCAAGAGGCCGCCAGGAGGCCCCCAGGAGGCCCCTCAAGAGGCCCCAGGAGACCCCAGACCTCCAAGGACGCCCCCAAGAGGCTCCAAGAAGCCTCCAACATGCGTCCCAAGAGGGCCCCTAGACGAAAGAATTGGCCCATTCCCTTCGTAAAACGCACATTTTCAACAAAGTCGCCTTTTGGGCTTTCCGACGTTACAGGACGGCCCAAGAGGCGCCCAAGACCGCCCCAAGACGGCTCAAGAA
>CAUYUJ010014859.1:291669-302421 GCA_963575745.1 Prorocentrum cordatum | reverse complement strand
GGAGGAGGAGGAGGAGGAGGTGGAGGGCGAACAGAAAGGGCAGAAGCCTCTTGCATGCCTCTCGAAGTCTCTTCGGATGTTTGTCCAAAAGTTTCGTGGAGTTTTCTCTGGGTGTCTTGGGGGTCTGTCTCTTGGCACTCCCAGGAGGGCTTCCACGCTGCAAGACTCACCGGGCATGTTTGAATGACCGCTGAGAAGGAATGAGGCCCGTAGAGGGCTCAAGAGGAGACGCTCCAAAAAGAGAGGCCCACGAACGCCCTCAGCGCGGCTCAGTACGGCCCACAATGACCCCAAGATGGGCCCGAGACGGTCCCAAAACAGCGTCAAAAGACCCACCGGCGGCTCAGAGGCCAATGGCTCCTAAAGGCCCTCAAGGCTGCCACGGAGGCCTCGAAACAGCGGTTCCAAGAGGTCCCGAGTACGGACCCCACATTCTGCTTCCAACAGGTTCCACCGCGGAGAAACACGGATCTTCCTTGCGGCCTCCAAGTTTGAAGATTGCGATTTCGGGATTCAGGGCGTCCACGCGGTTCCAACAAGCGCCGCAACGCGAAAGCGTGTTATTGATGCGGGCCTTGCTTGATTGCGTCCTTGTTTGATCTCCCCCTTCCAATCCCAGACGCCCGACAAAGTTCGATTTCGACTACGAGCCTCGGGAGCTCCCTTCCGTAGTAGTCTCAAGAGTGATTCACCACTTTTGCAGGCATACGCACATCCGGTACACTCCGTACAAGTGGCAATGGATCTCATGATGTATTTCTATATGGGGCTCATCAGTGTTGCGTCTACTATGGCAGCAGAATCAGGCCCCCTCGGCTCGCTTGAGCGCCGCCACGTCGACGTTCATTTGATGCAGCAGCATCTCAGGAAGGAGGACCCTGATGTCGTGCAGAGTGAACCTGCACCAATGCCCCCCGTCGTCGTCCACGAAACGGACGACGGTGTGGGCCAGGTGAAAGTTGTGGTAGAATTCGACGAGAACAGCACAGAACAATCACGCCAGGCGCAAAACCCACACACCGTGTATGGTACCTCGGGCCACTGTTCGCTTTGTGGCAGATCAGGGTACAACTGCCTCGGCCAAAACGGCGCAGGTTACGATGTGGCATGGGCTAATGTGAACTTCGGTGGCGTTAACCTGGGCACGGTCACCAGTTGGACTGTAACGGCATACGGGGCGCTAAGTGCAGTGCTGGGACTCTCTCAATGGTTTTGGCAGGCACGACCGCCTCAGGATATTGTGGATCGCCGACGAATTGTGCTTGCGGCGTTTGCATCGCGTGCACCGCCTCGAGCGCAACTTACCCGAGTGGCATCCCGAACTGGAATTGGGGTAGCAACTCCATTAGTCCTTGTTATTCTGTGAGCACTTATTGTACTTCCAGGTTGGAGATCAACATTGAGTACACGGCGGCGACGCCTAACCCGACACCCAACCCGACGCCCAACCCGACGCCCAACCCGACGCCCAACCCGACGCCCAACCCGACGCCCAACCCGACGCCCAACCCGACGCCCAACCCGACGCCCTACCCGACGCCTTACCCGACGGCTTTCCCGACGCCCTACCCGACTCCCTACCCGACGGCCTTCCCGACGGCCTTCCCGACTACTTACCCGACGGCTTTCCCGACGGCCTTCCCGACGGCCTTCCCGACTGCTTACCCGACGGCCTTCCCGACGGCCTTCCCGACGCCCAGCCCGACGCCGAGCCCGACATACCCTCCAGGTTGGCCGACGCCGCATCCTACATTTCCTGCCGGTTTCGCTCCCCCGGCGATGGGCGCGGCTGGAGCCGGCGGAGCTGTGGCTGCTACTGGCGATCCGCACTTGCAGAACATCTTTGGTGAGCGGTTCGACTTGATGCAGCCTGGCAAGCACGTCTTGATACAGATTCCACAGGGAGAGCCTGCCGAGAAGACGCTGCTTAACGTAGAGGCCTTGGCACAACAACTGGGGGGGCACTGCTCAGACATGTACTTCCAAGAAGTGAATATTACAGGGGCTTGGGCGGAGGCGAGGCAGACCGGCGGGCTTCGTTTCCAAGTTCAGAGTGAAGGGATGGGCTGGACAAAATTCGGGGTGCTAGAAATGAAGATTGCCCGTGGGCACACACAGCAGGGCACTCAGTACCTCAATTTCTACATCAAGCACCTCCATCGTGCTGGGTTCGCCATCGGAGGGCTGCTGGGAGAAGATGACCACACGCAGGCGTCGATGCATACGGCAGCTTGCGTTCGGCACTTCCCCGTTTGATGCAAGCCTCGAGTGATTTCCCATGCTCAGGATGAGCACGATCAGCAGGGATCGGGCGGTTTGCTTTCGCTGTCCATGTTCGGCCCGCAGAGATCATGCCTTTTGCTGCAAGTTTTTGTTGATGATTTCTGTGATGTGGAAAAGGTACAAGCCCCCAGAGCTGTCCACCTCAGCCTCAGCGTCGGTTCTCCCACGCCAAGTCCTGTGGCGGTCCAGGGGCCGCAGATGGCTTTACTGACATCGGAGATGGCGACAAACCAGCAGCACTGAAATGCCTTGCGCTTAGCGTATCCCCACCAGCCCATCCAAAAAGAATCACCAGGCGAACCGGCCTGATCAGGGATTTGTAGCAGCATGCAGTCACGCTCGGGAAACCTCTTGGAGCCATCGTGTGGGCGCGCTTGAGGCCATCCTGGAGGCCGTTGATCAAGGAACGGGGGTTCTCAATGACGGTTCCACTCCCCATCAAAGGCCGACAATTTGTTTGTTGGGGCCCTCTCGGGGTTCGTTGGAGGCCGTCTTGGGCACCGTTTGGGGCTCTCTTGGGCCATCTTCGAACCATCTAGAGGCCTCACGAGACCAGACGCGAGACGGCGAGAAGGACTGGGCCTCTCGGGGGGGGGCCTTTGGCAGGCTCACGCGTGGCCACTTTGAACCGTCTTGGGGCGCTCTTAGGGGCTTGCCATCTCGGGCTATCCGAGGCCCTATTGGGGTATCTTGAGCCATCTGGGACGCGCTACCTCATCGCTGCGCCCATCCTTCCAGACCCAAGGAGAGTGGGCACGGGGAGAGGTAAATGTTTCTCTCCGAAGGGGAAGAAGGTGTGTGTGTGTGTGTTTGTTTGTTTGCCGCCTATGCGGAACGCCGTAGCTTCGCACCGTCTCAGCCCAAGCCGCGCGCCAAGGCAAACGATGCAGGCGGCGGTGGGTGAGGGGGGAAGTACGTGGGTGGGGCGCGGTCCGCTGCGCAGCCACCCAACACCGACGTACATACCCAGCGCGCTGCTCTTGAAAGCACTCAACCGAGAGGACCAGCCCCTTTCCCGTACTGGTGGACCCAGCCTACGCGCAAACACACGCGATGCTGGACAACCACGGTGTTGCAAGCCGAACGCGGCATGCAGTTCGTGCTGTCTGTGTGTATGTTTGTGTGTGTGTGTGTGTGTCTGTGTGTGCGCTTTCAGCGTCTGTCTTTCCATGTGCGGGAGGGGTTGGTCCATAGCCGTTTCGGCTCCAGCGCCCGAGCGCCCGCCCGGCGCCCCATGGACCAGGGCTTGGCTGGGTCTTCTGTTCTTGCCGCGCTGGTGGGTTGGGTCGGGCACTGGGCGTTCGGCGACGTCCACTGGCCGACGTGGTTCCTGCCGCCGGTGGGCCACGCGACGTGGGACGAGCCCGACGCCGCGCCGTGCGAGACGTGCGCGGCCTGTACTTGTGAGGAGGAGTTGCACCAGCTCCTTAGCCAGCAGGCCGCTCTGGAGCGGTGGCGGCTGGCGGCGGCAGTGCTGGGGGTCATCGCTGGGGTGGCGGGGCTGCTCGTGCTCCTCCTCGGCCTCTGCCTGGCCGGGGGGCGTGGCGGCTGCTGCCGCCAACGGGGTGCTGCGGGGGCCACCCGCGACGGCCACGCGCCCGCGCAGGCGGCGACCGGCGGCGGGCGGTGTGCGTCAGCTTGTTCGGCGTAGCGACGAGCTGCTGGCCACGATTGCCTCGCAAGAAGTCCGTCGCTTATGGAGCGAACCCTGAGCACTGAAGAATCCCAAGTTCCTGCTGCGCTGGAAGGGTACCCCGAGGCATGGCAACATCGCGCGCTGCTGCGACGCATCAAGCAGGCGAGGTGGGTCCCGATCGGACCTGGCGGGGTGCTCGAGGTGCTCGACCTCGCCACGTGCGAGCTCGTCCCCCTGGCGCGTGGCGCGGCAGTGCCGGCGCGGGCGGCAGGGGACTGCGCGATGCTGGCGGCGATCGGCGACGCGGGGCTCCTCGGCTATCACGCCGCTGCGACCCGCCTGGCGGCCACCATGGGCGCCGACGGCGCCCCAGCAGCGCCCACCGCGGGCAGTGGCAATGCCTGGCGGGTGGCCGACACCAGCGCGCCCGAGTTTGGACAGGAGGTGCCGGCGGACGAGGTCGCGAGCTCGGGCACGGTCAATGGTGCTGTGGCGCTGGCCGAAGTACTGGGCGAGCCGCGGCGCTGGCTGTTCGCGGAGCCGTTGGCTTACGCCTCAATCACACAAGTGTGGTTGATGGCATATGTGGTCGTCTTTCTACAACGTGTCCAAGAAACGACCAACATACAAGCGCGACGATTTAATGCGATTGCCAAACAGCTGCAGGCCTGCCCTAAGAAGATCATCTATCAATCGATGACTCCAACGGGCGACGTTGACCTGCACAGCTTCTCCGGCTATCGACGCGTGAGTGAAGACGCCGATGACGAGGTCAGAGGCTACGGCGCTCGCGGGGCAAACCTGCTACGGCGCGGAAACACGCCATCCAGTAAGCCCGTCGTCCACTATCGATGCGCACTGCAAGTCTCACCGCTTGCAGGTCCGCTCGAGCGACTCAGCAGAAACACTTGCAGCAGTCCACAACCTGTAGGACTGCGATCCCACGATCGTGATTCTGCACGAGCTCCATGCAGGTTCACTGACACCCACTCAGTGGAAAGAAACGCTGGAATTTTGTGGCCTGAGCATCAAGGTCATTTTGACCATAGATGCCGAGTATATGTTCAAATTCTTGCCAAGCAAAGACCTGTAGAAACCGACTGATTGTACTCTTTTGGGACACATCAGTTGGATACGACAAAGGATGGAGCGAGGAATCGTGCATAGCATTCAGTGGTGTGTCTCTCGCGATATGGCCGCGGACGGTCACACAAAAAGGAGCATCGATAGAGATATGCTCCTACAGGTCACGGGAGGCACGCGATCCTTCAAGCATGACTTAAAGCTTCATGCTCTTTATCGGACTGGCCAGACAACTTCTTCTGAGGCCGCCTGAGGAGTAATCGCGTGCACAGCAATGTACTTGCAAGGTAAGTTGCGTGCGGGCCCACCTTCCTTTTGGACCCGCCTTTTGCTGTCTTGTTGTACGTAGCGTTTGCTGTATAGGGGCGGCGGACTCACGCCTCGTGTTCCTCCCCCCCGAGCGTTTGTCCGCGGCCGTTTGTGTTCAAGCGGCCGGCCGCCAACATATGATCGCGCCTCAGTGCGAGGCATACGATTCGCCATCGAGACCGAAAACATCCTTCGCTTGAGATGGCCCGTCGCTCCCGCGACGACCTTCGACGACTGGGACTATCGTTATTACTATACAACAGAGCAGGAGCTGTGCTGCGCCTGAGGCGTAGCTTCTGGTCGGGCCTACTGGTCCCCTTCAAACTCTTAGGCCCATCTTGGAGGCGATCGGTCAAAGGAAGGGGGTCCTCGATGTGCGTGCCTCCCTCGGGGGCCACGATCCTACTGGTGTCAAAATTGGCCCTCCCAGTGGCCGACAAAGGAGCTTCCGACACCTCGCGAAATCGTCGAACAAAAACCTCACGGAGGGGAGGGGGGGCGCTCCTCTCCCGGCAGGGGAGAGGAGGGGTTGTGGGCCACCTTAGGCCACCTGTCGCCCAAAAGGCTGGTGGGATAATGGGCTGGGTAAGACGTCCTACTCCAAGAGGCGGGAGGACGGAGGAGGAATCGGAGGAGGAGGAGGAGGAGGCGGAGGAGGAGGAGGACGATGGAGGAGGAGGAACGGGCGGATGAGGACAATGCAGAGGAGGAGGGGGAGGAGGAGGACGATGGAGGAGGAGGAGGAGGAGGAGGAGGAGGAGGAGGTGGAGGGCGAACAGAAAGGGCAGAAGCCTCTTGCATGCCTCTCGAAGTCTCTTCGGATGTTTGTCCAAAAGTTTCGTGGAGTTTTCTCTGGGTGTCTTGGGGGTCTGTCTCTTGGCACTCCCAGGAGGGCTTCCACGCTGCAAGACTCACCGGGCATGTTTGAATGACCGCTGAGAAGGAATGAGGCCCGTAGAGGGCTCAAGAGGAGACGCTCCAAAAAGAGAGGCCCACGAACGCCCTCAGCGCGGCTCAGTACGGCCCACAATGACCCCAAGATGGGCCCGAGACGGTCCCAAAACAGCGTCAAAAGACCCACCGGCGGCTCAGAGGCCAATGGCTCCTAAAGGCCCTCAAGGCTGCCACGGAGGCCTCGAAACAGCGGTTCCAAGAGGTCCCGAGTACGGACCCCACATTCTGCTTCCAACAGGTTCCACCGCGGAGAAACACGGATCTTCCTTGCGGCCTCCAAGTTTGAAGATTGCGATTTCGGGATTCAGGGCGTCCACGCGGTTCCAACAAGCGCCGCAACGCGAAAGCGTGTTATTGATGCGGGCCTTGCTTGATTGCGTCCTTGTTTGATCTCCCCCTTCCAATCCCAGACGCCCGACAAAGTTCGATTTCGACTACGAGCCTCGGGAGCTCCCTTCCGTAGTAGTCTCAAGAGTGATTCACCACTTTTGCAGGCATACGCACATCCGGTACACTCCGTACAAGTGGCAATGGATCTCATGATGTATTTCTATATGGGGCTCATCAGTGTTGCGTCTACTATGGCAGCAGAATCAGGCCCCCTCGGCTCGCTTGAGCGCCGCCACGTCGACGTTCATTTGATGCAGCAGCATCTCAGGAAGGAGGACCCTGATGTCGTGCAGAGTGAACCTGCACCAATGCCCCCCGTCGTCGTCCACGAAACGGACGACGGTGTGGGCCAGGTGAAAGTTGTGGTAGAATTCGACGAGAACAGCACAGAACAATCACGCCAGGCGCAAAACCCACACACCGTGTATGGTACCTCGGGCCACTGTTCGCTTTGTGGCAGATCAGGGTACAACTGCCTCGGCCAAAACGGCGCAGGTTACGATGTGGCATGGGCTAATGTGAACTTCGGTGGCGTTAACCTGGGCACGGTCACCAGTTGGACTGTAACGGCATACGGGGCTAAGTGCAGTGCTGGGACTCTCTCAATGGTTTTGGCAGGCACGACCGCCTCAGGATATTGTGGATCGCCGACGAATTGTGCTTGCGGCGTTTGCATCGCGTGCACCGCCTCGAGCGCAACTTACCCGAGTGGCATCCCGAACTGGAATTGGGGTAGCAACTCCATTAGTCCTGGTTATTCTGTGAGCACTTATTGTACTTCCAGGTTGGAGATCAACATTGAGTACACGGCGGCGACGCCTAACCCGACACCCAACCCGACGCCCAACCCGACGCCCAACCCGACGCCCAACCCGACGCCCAACCCGACGCCCAACCCGACGCCCAACCCGACGCCCAACCCGACGCCCAACCCGACGCCAGACCCGACGCCCAACCCGACGCCCTACCCGACGCCTTACCCGACGGCTTTCCCGACGCCCTACCCGACTCCCTACCCGACGGCCTTCCCGACGGCCTTCCCGACTACTTACCCGACGGCTTTCCCGACGGCCTTCCCGACGGCGTTCCCGACTGCTTACCCGACGGCCTTCCCGACGGCCTTCCCGACGCCCAGCCCGACGCCGAGCCCGACATACCCTCCAGGTTGGCCGACGCCGCATCCTACATTTCCTGCCGGTTTCGCTCCCCCGGCGATGGGCGCGGCTGGAGCCGGCGGAGCTGTGGCTGCTACTGGCGATCCGCACTTGCAGAACATCTTTGGTGAGCGGTTCGACTTGATGCAGCCTGGCAAGCACGTCTTGATACAGATTCCACAGGGAGAGCCTGCCGAGAAGACGCTGCTTAACGTAGAGGCCTTGGCACAACAACTGGGGGGGCACTGCTCAGACATGTACTTCCAAGAAGTGAATATTACAGGGGCTTGGGCGGAGGCGAGGCAGACCGGCGGGCTTCGTTTCCAAGTTCAGAGTGAAGGGATGGGCTGGACAAAATTCGGGGTGCTAGAAATGAAGATTGCCCGTGGGCACACACAGCAGGGCACTCAGTACCTCAATTTCTACATCAAGCACCTCCATCGTGCTGGGTTCGCCATCGGAGGGCTGCTGGGAGAAGATGACCACACGCAGGCGTCGATGCATACGGCAGCTTGCGTTCGGCACTTCCCCGTTTGATGCAAGCCTCGAGTGATTTCCCATGCTCAGGATGAGCACGATCAGCAGGGATCGGGCGGTTTGCTTTCGCTGTCCATGTTCGGCCCGCAGAGATCATGCCTTTTGCTGCAAGTTTTTGTTGATGATTTCTGTGATGTGGAAAAGGTACAAGCCCCCAGAGCTGTCCACCTCAGCCTCAGCGTCGGTTCTCCCACGCCAAGTCCTGTGGCGGTCCAGGGGCCGCAGATGGCTTTACTGACATCGGAGATGGCGACAAACCAGCAGCACTGAAATGCCTTGCGCTTAGCGTATCCCCACCAGCCCATCCAAAAAGAATCACCAGGCGAACCGGCCTGATCAGGGATTTGTAGCAGCATGCAGTCACGCTCGGGAAACCTCTTGGAGCCATCGTGGGGGCGCGCTTGAGGCCATCCTGGAGGCCGTTGATCAAGGAACGGGGGTTCTCAATGACGGTTCCACTCCCCATCAAAGGCCGACAATTTGCTTGTTGGGGCCCTCTCGGGGTTCGTTGGAGGCCGTCTTGGGCACCGTTTGGGGCTCTCTTGGGCCATCTTCGAACCATCTAGAGGCCTCACGAGACCAGACGCGAGACGGCGAGAAGGACTGGGCCTCTCGGGGGGGTGCCTTTGGCAGGCTCACGCGTGGCCACTTTGAACCGTCTTGGGGCGCTCTTAGGGGCTTGCTCGAGGCATATTGCGAACTAAATGTACCAGCCATCTCGGGCTATCCGAGGCCCTATTGGGGTATCTTGAGCCATCTGGGACGCGCTACCTCATCGCTGCGCCCATCCTTCCAGACCCAAGGAGAGTGGGCACGGGGAGAGGCAAATGTTTCTCTCCGAAGGGGAAGAAGGTGTGTGTGTGTGTGTGCGCGTGTGTGTGCGTGCGTGCGTGCGTGCGTGCGTGCGTGCGTGCGTGCGTGCGTGCGTGCGTGCGTGCGTGCGTGCGTGCGTGCGTGCGTGCGTGCGTGCGTGCGTGCGTGCGTGCGTGTGTGTGTGTGTGTGTGTGTGTGTGTGTGCGTGTGTGCTTCCCCTCCCAGCATGGTTTCCCCAGGCTGTTAGGAGTTCTCAGGCGTCCCCCCATGGGCTGCCCTGGGTCCTCCACGTGGCTGCCTTGCGCTCCTTCCTGGGGCCTTCCTGGTCGCCTTCCAGAAGACAGGGGGAGTCGCCCTGCATGCACACCTCTGGCGCGAAGTCGTGCTGGGCGTCGCCTCCATTAGAAGTGTGAGCCGCGTCTGGTACAGTATGTCGTGTGCGATTTCTGAGATTTCCTGGAGGACTTGCCCTGGGATTCTAGGATGTTGCAAGTGACTAACATGCGTGTATGCAGCGCCGGCGCTTGGGCTCGAGCAATAAAGGCGGCTTCCCTCCCCCACAGCAGCAGCAGCGGGGTAGAGGAGCCATCGAGGGTTTGGCAGAACGGACAGAGTTCGAGTATGTCGTGCAACATCTTGACGATTCCCAGCAAGGCACAGTTCGACCCAAGGCATTCCCAATGCAGCGCCCGATGCGGCTTCGACTGAACTTGGCAGCCCTTGGACAGTTTGAGCTGCTCCATATCATTTGCGCCCAGGGTTTCCAAGGGACCTCCCAAACACCTCCGAGATAGTCACAGGGGCCCTCTGGACGTCCGGAAGATCTCCAAGACCGCAAAAGGCGGTCCACAGGCCACGAAACTCCCGAAGCCTCCCAAAGGTTACCTTCGGGCAGCTGCTCGGTGTATCTGCTCAGGGCGGCAGGATCTTTTAGGGCCTGCTCATTCAACGACTCCTGGGGCGCCCATTAGGGAGTACGTTCCCAAATTGTGATCTTTGCGGGATGATGTCCATCCTCATCCAGTCCAGTAAGTTGACTTGGGCTGCGCTATATATACACACACGCACACACGCACGCACGCACGCACGCACGCACGCACGCACGCACGCACGCACACAGACAGACAGACAGTCAGACAGACAGACAGACAGACAGACAGACAGACAGACAGGCAGGCAGGCAGGCAGGCAGGCAGGCAGACAGACAGACAGACAGACAAACACACGCACATACACACACTAACACACACACACACACACACACACACACACACACGCGCACATCCCTTAGGGATCCTTAGGGAATCCTCCGGAATCCCCGAGGAGTCCTGCGGAAGCCCTAGGGGATCCTGAAGGAATCGCAGGGAGTCCCTAGGAATCCTTTCTGGGAATCCTTCGGAATCCCTGGGGAATCCTTAGGGAATCTTTCGGGCACCATTAGGGAATCCCGTAGGGAATCCCGTAGGGTATCCTAAGGAATCCTGTGAGAATCTTTCAGGAATCCTTTGGGAATCGTGAGGAATCCTTTGGGAACCCTGAGGAATCCCTAGGGAATGCCAAAGAATCCCCAGGAAGCGTCAGGAGATCTTAGGA
>CAUYUJ010014859.1:281669-284169 GCA_963575745.1 Prorocentrum cordatum | reverse complement strand
ATATATATATATTATGGCCATTACGGTTGAGGGAAAAGTGAGAGAGGCTCGGGCAGGTGCCTGGGCACCTCTCTTGTTGGCGACGGGTCTTGGCTTCTATTGTTAAAGCTCGCGTGCGACACAGCTCGCACATCTATCTACCTCTTAGCCAGACCCACTTGTGGTGCTGCCCTGGTTCTCTCAGACCACGGGAGGCCCCAGCAGCGGCCCCAGGACCCACGGGGGGAGGGGGAGGCGGAGGCGGAGCAGGGGCAATTAGGGCAGCACCCACAGGGGGCTTTACAGCTGGCTTGGAAACGGGTTTCCCGCATGCTTTTCCCCCTGGCTTCGGCGCAATGGCGGGCCATGGAGGAGGAGGAGGAGGATGAGGAGGAGGATGAGGAGGAGGACCAGGAGGACGAGTAGGAGGATGAGGGACAGGAGGATGAGGCGGAGGAGGAGGATGAGAAGGAGGAGGAGGATGAGGAGAATGAGGAGGATGAGGATGACGAGGATGACGAGGAGGAGGCAGAGGAGGAAGAGAAGGAGGAGGAGGAGGAGGAGGAGGCGACAATATCCTCCTCCTCCTCCTCCTCCTCCTCCTCCTCCTCTCATTCTCCTCCAAGCCTCCACCACCCCATAATCGAGCAGACAACTCCGGGGGAAGAGGCACGGGGAGGGAGGGGTACATAATGAGGCAGGAAGGGAGAGGAAGGCTAAACGGGAGCAAACCGCTTGGCCATCACATCCTTCTCATTGTCCTTGCTCTTGGCAGGAGGCGCTCCAGTACTGAATCGAGCAAGACGTTCTTCACGAGACACATGGCGAGCAGCAGGGTCTCGCACCTGGGCCCGCGAGTCATGGCCATCTGCCCAGGCGTCCCGACTGGCAGAGGGGGCGGCAGCATCGCCAGGAAGAGCTCCAGGAAACGGCGCATGTCCCGCCTGGCTGGCAGCGCCTGCAAAGGGAGCAACTCCA
This sequence comes from Prorocentrum cordatum, assembly GCA_963575745.1. NCBI lineage: Eukaryota > Dinophyceae > Prorocentrales > Prorocentraceae > Prorocentrum > Prorocentrum cordatum. The sequence continues at coordinate 283,212 of CAUYUJ010014859.1, read as the reverse complement.
CTGCCGTGAACAGCTCCAGAAGCACGAGGAGTGGGTGAAGCATCAGCAGCAAGAGGAGAAGCAGGAGGGTTGCCGGGGGGCGCACCAAAGCCCTCCTTGGCCTTGCCCTTGCCGTTCCCGATGACCTTGCCCTTGTCCTTACCGGCCTCGGAGTAGTGCCCATCACTTGGGCCTCGGCTTTCGCGAATTGCACGAGAGTAGCCAGGAACGCCAGCAACAACATGGGGCTCAGGATCTTCACCGAGACCGTGAACAGCTGCCGAGAAGTTCAAGTGCCCAGCTGACGCGAGCAGCATGCGGAGCTCTGCAATCTCCTGTTTCATCACGCTGAGCTCGCGCCGCAACTCGGAGACCTCCGAGGCCCCAACACTACCTGGAGCGGAGGTGTGATGCGCGGCACCGGCCTGGCGCAGCGACAGCAGCCATTGCACGTTGCGGGCAGTGGAGCGCTGTTTCTGCTCGCGACGGCGGCGAGCAACACCAGACGAGGCAGCGCCGACAGCTTCGCCAGACATGGCCGCGGCGGCGCGAGCGGGGCAGTCAACCTGGGGAGGTCGCCTGCCAAGCGGCCGCGGGGGTCGACCCGGGAGGTTGACCCGAAGCGGCAGCTTGAGGAGGAGGAGGAGGAGGAGGAGGAGGAGGAGGAAGACGCAGGAGGAAGGAGAAGGAGGCGGAGGAGGAGGAGGCAGACGAGGAGGAAGATGAGACGGAGGAGGAAGAGGACGAGAGAAAATCCGTAGCCATTTTGGCTCAAGCCGTCGGACGCGCCCCCGGGGCTCAAGCTGGCTTGTCATGTGCGACCGGTCTGCTGCTGCTGGAGGTGTTCCGGACTTGGGAATGGCGCGGGAGGGCGGAGCTTTTCTCCGCCCAGTGCGCTCTGCCGAGGCCCGCCGGGCTTCTCGGGCATGGGCGCGTTGGTCCGCTGACCGTGCCGTGGCCAAGCGCGTGGCGGAGCTGCAGGCCGTCCGCGGGCAGCTGGCAGCGGCGGAAGCGGCCCTGGACTACATCGTGGGGGATGCGGAGGTGGCACAGCGTTTCCGCGCACTTCTGCCTGCCTTCGTGGCCACGCTCCACGGGATGGAGCCCACCTGGCTGGAGAAGCTGCGGCGCAATGTTGCGCTCCACGCCGAGGCCCTCGAGATCGACGTGGCGTTAGCAGGCGCTCGCGAGCTTCGCCGAGCACAGCGTGGGCCTCGCCTCGAGGCACGGCGCGCGGGAGTCGGCCGCGCCCCCACCAGACTCTCTGCTGATGCGGCGGAATTCGTCCCTGGCACTTGGGAGCTGCTGCCCGTGGGGCCTTCCGTCCACGTCGTGCAGAAAGACTCCGAGATCCACGAGCTCTCGGACGCGGAGGCTGCGCAGTTTTTTGTGCTGGGGTCCCACCCCCCCAGTACGGACGGCTCTGAGGGTGGGGTTGCTGAGGCTGGGGTCAGCGCCGCGGATGCGGATCTGGCGGTGGTCCAGCAGTTGCGCGCCCAGACAGTCGGAGCCATCAGCGCCAAGCGGATATCGAGGAGGCGCAAACTATATCCACAGCCGTTCA
>CAUYUJ010014859.1:234169-276669 GCA_963575745.1 Prorocentrum cordatum | reverse complement strand
GAGATAGGTCTACCGCTCGTCTCGACCGTGTCTACATTGATATCCCTCCCGCTGTTTCCATGGATAGTGTGGTCGCTGCCTCAACGATCAGCATGCCTAGTAACTTGGAGAACCCTTCAGATCGCGTTCTCCTCTGTGGCTGCCATCCCACCGATGCCGCGGCTACTGGATGGCCCCCCTCCTATTGCTTCCCAGGCCCCGTCGACGTTTGAGCTCCAGGGGATTCTGGCTGATCGTCTGCAGGGGGTTGATCCTAGGCCCCCGATTCGGACTCGACCGTCGCGCGCGAAAGACGCGCACGAAGCGCGCGCCGAGTTTTGGGAAGTTCCATGGCGTCGTGGAGCCAAGTCTCCTCATGAGTTTCTTCACGGGTGTACTGCCGCTCTCCGTTCCTTTCGCGCCGTTGTGTCATATCTTGTGGCGCGTGTCGTTCGTGCTTATCCGCGAACCCCCTTCCTTCTTTGACATTGATGCTGGCGCCCTCTACTTCCATGTGGGGCTGCGCGCGCGCGTTGATGCTGTGAACAGCCGGTTCTCGGACGCCGAAGAGGGAGCTGCGCAGCAAGCGAGCGGCCTTCCCGAGCACGAAGCTGCGCGCAGACGTGCGCGTATTATGCGCAATCGTGAGGGCTGGCGGCCTTTCAAGAGGTCTGTGCGTCTGGGGGAGATTCATGTCGAGGATTCGGGTGTTCCATGCCCCTCGGTCCAGCATGCCGGCAACGAGCTTGCTCCTGTCTGGGGCGGCGCGTTCGCTGCGCGCGAACCCGGCCGCGCGCTCTGGGGCGCGCCCCGCCCGTGCATTCAGCGTGTAGATGCGTTGCTCCCTGGCGTGGAGCGGGCTCTCACTCGCGAAATGTTCGCAGGGCTTGACCGCGCAAGAAACCACCGCATCCGGATGTTCTGGATATATATATATATATGGGGGGGGGGGCTGTGTTGCTGCCGTTGTTGTTGCTATCATGCGCGCATTTTTCGCATCTAGCGTTCTTGTCAGTTTGCGGTTTTGTTTCATGCAGAGAGTTCCCCGCGCGCAGTTACCTCGACGCGTTGGTGCGAAACCGAACGGCGGGTATTCGCAACGTTCCCCTTTTTCACGAGACGCGCTCGCGCGTTGATCAGGGCCGGTTTCTCTAGTAGCTGTCTGGTTGCTGTCGTACTTCAGTGTGATTTGCCAGGCGGCGCGCAGCGCTTGTTTTCGCTTACAAGCTTCGTGTTTTGCATTGTTTCGCGGCACTTGCGCAGCGATGTTTCGCGGGGCGTGGTTCGGCTGGTTTTGCGCGACGACGCGCCCGTCGATGCGGGCAGAACGCGCCTCTGCGCGACGTCGCCACCGGAAGCGTTTACTACGTCGCCTGGCAAGTTATTTCTAGGCACTCGGTGCCCCCCCCTCCTTCCTTTGCGTTGCGATGCGCCGATATGTTTGGATGCAGTTTAGTTCTGGTCGCCCAGCATTCGCGCGCCCATTTTTTGGTTTGTTGTTTCGGTGTACTTATCCTCGTGCATGCGTGTTTGTTTGCGCCGTTTCCCTAATTGATTGGCTTTGTATCGCTCGTTTGCTGATATTAGCGCACATCCCAAGTGGGGCGCTCCATTGGGCCGTGGAAGGCGCGCCTCCATGGTTTAATGAATCGCATCGCGTTTGCGCGTGCGCATGCAACAAAACATGTCATGCCAATATTGTTGCATCTAGTCCTGCGCACCGCGGGTGCACAACAGCCGGCGTAGTGAGTTTTCCATGGTTGCCCGGGGATTCCTAACGCGAGACATATAAACGCCCATCGTTTTGAAAAGGCCGCATCATGTGACATGTTCGTCCTCTTTGTTCCGGTGTATATTGCTTCGTCTTCGTCGTTGCCCCCTCCTCCTTTCCCCCCCCCTCTCGTTGCATTCCCACCTCTTCTATTTGATTGCCGACGCAAGGGTTGCATAACAGGTTTCTTGTGCGTGTCCCATGAGGCGCTGAATGGGCATGCCGAGGATTCGCCACGTTGCCTGCCGTGCTGCCTGGTGGCCGCTCTCCGGGTGCCCCCCCGCGTTTGGGGGGCATGCCGAGGTTGTGTGCCTTGCCGCCCGTGCCGCCCCAAGGCCGCCCCGCGGCCGCCTTGCGGCTTCCCCCCTTTCCTGGGGATCTGCCGACGCTGCGCCATTTTGCCGTCCACGCCGATCCGTAGCCGGCCCGCGGTCGCTTTCTGGTTGCTCCGAGGCCGCCCCGTGCGGTGGCCCCAGTTGATTGCACCACTTAGCTCCACATTGCGCTGACCACAGGATGAACTACAGCTTCGGCGGCGATGGCGGCAGGGCTGCCTTCGAGTCTCAGCAGAACAGCTGTTTCGCGTTCCTCAATGGGGTCGCTGGTTGGGGGCCGCCGACGGCCACGCCGGGGCGTCGCCACTTTGGGTCTCCATCGCTGCAAGAAAACATGGTCGACGCAAGGACCCCGCGGGGTCTTAATTAAATCGCCCCCGGGGGGCCGTGGCGGCCCAGGCGCGCGAGACATCCGTGCAAACTAGAAATTTACTAAGGACTTTCCGGGGTGCCAAGTAAGGGCCTTACTTGGGCCTCCGCTGGGATGCCAACTAAGGGCCTTAATTGGCCGCCTGGCGGCCCCCAGGGGGCCTGGGTTTTGGCTCTGTGGAGTCCTGGGTCCAGGAGGCCCACGGCGGCCAGAGCAGAAGACCCAAAGTGGGGCGGCGCGAAGAGCCAACGGGGCGTGCTGTCGGCGCATGTTCCCTGGTCGCAGCGGGCGGCCACGCGGCGGCTACAGGGCGGCGCGCGCGGCGACGCGGCGAATCGGCGCGCCCCCCCCCGAAAAAACAACTTTTAGTGGGTGCGAGTGGGGACCTTTCAGTTCAAGCGCTGCTTGGGGCTTCGTGACAGAACGTGTTGTTCTTGGCTGCGCGAGGCAAGGGAAGAGGGCAAGGGGGGGGAGAGGCGAGGGGGGGGTGAGGGAGAGGGAAGGGGGGCGGGGAACGGGGGGCGGCGGCGGAGGACGCGCGGAGGGACGAGGAGGGAGAGGAGAGCGAGGAAGAGGATTTGTTTGCGCAGGCGGCGAAATAAACACGTGGCCGCCCCGCGGCCCCACCCTGCCACCCTGCCCGGGCGCCGCGCGGACAGTAGTTTGCAGCGATTATTTGGCGCGCCTGGGCGCGCCCATCCACGAGGAGCCCCCGGGGGCCCAGCTGCGAGTAGGAATGGGTAGCGCGCGCCGCACACAGTTGCCAACTCGGCCGCTTTAGCTCCACGCTGGTCCGTGCCAGCGCAAGTTTCAGGAACGAATTTCAGCGCGCGGGCTCTGCGGAAGGTTGGATTTGGCAGCTGCGGCAGCTATGTGGTTGAGCGCGTTCACGTTTGCCGGTTTTTTCCTGCCCTTACCTTGAGGGGGGCAGGGCTCGTCCGCCGCATTTGTCTTGCGCTCGGGTTCCTCTTGCAACCCGCGGCCCTCCCCACATGTGGGGGCGCTAGATTCGTCGGCGGCGGGGCTTGCCAGCCCGCCTTGTCGATATTAGCGGCGCAATGGGCCAACCAAATGTTGGACAGATGGCGCCGCAGCCGCTGCGCCCCCACCCATGGGCAAACAATTTGGCCGTTTTCGCGTTGCAAGCCGACGCGCGCCAGCCCCGCCACAACATGAACGCGCGGCGCTTGCTGAATCCGCAGCGCCGCATGCTCGCTGCGAGCGCCGACGCAGCGATGCGTGGCGCGTCCCCCATATTGGCGTCGGGGGTAGGCTGCCGTTTTTTATGTTGATTTCTCGGTGCCGTTCGGCAGCGCATTGGCAACGCCAGCGGGGGACCTTGGCGCATTCACCCTGGGCGCTGTTTATAAACGCGTGAGATCGTCGGCCTTGCGCGCCTTGAGTGCTTGTGCCGTCGTCGGCGTCGATGTCGGCGTTGCTTGTTGGCTGGCGCGCGCATCCAAGATGGCGCCGGCCCCTTGGAATGTCTGTGGCGCCGCGGCCGCGCTTGTTTTGAAGGACCGGGCGCGCGTGAGCGCTGTTGTTGCGCGCGACGCAGAGCGAGTCACGATCGCTCGCGCGAGACGCTGCTCCACAAATTTGGATTTTGGCCCGTCCTGGAATTTGTTGTGAACTTGCGGACGCGGTGGTTTCCATCGTGGTCAGGGCTTGTGAAGCGAGCTGGGGGTTCGATGCCCGGCGCGGGTGGTCTGCCGTGCAGTTGTGGGCTTCCTACCGCCATTGTATCTCTCATCCTGGTTGTTTCTCTTCCAGCCGACTTCCACGAGGTGCCTGTGGTTTTCATAGCGAAGGGCGAGCGTCCCTCTGCTGCCTCTGCTGTTCCTGCTCGCAAGTCACCCTCTACTCGTCCGCCCTCCATGGGGTGCTCTGATTGCAAGCTGATCACGGCGGCCGTCGCTTGCCCTCTTACCAGTGTCAGCGCGCAGCCAACTCGCAGGCTGCAGCCTGGGGGCGTTCCAGAGAGATCGATTGTAGACAGCGTCGTCCACTGCGAAGCCGATTTGTGAAATGGGCCTTGCGTGTCCTCGTGGAGATGGGCATTCCGTCATGGGCGGCGAAGTTCTTCGGAAACCTCCCTATGCAGACAGTGCGGCGAGGGTTCATTTCTGCGGTGTCTCCTTGGCTTTCTTCAGCGTGGGTCGCGGGGTCCGCCGGGGGTGCCCCGCCCGCGTGCCCCTGTTCGCCCTCGCCCCGGGCCCTGTCTGCAGGTGGCTTCTCGAGACAGGCCCCCCCCCTAGGCTTGGGCTCTCTCTCAGGCTGTGCCGACGCTGGATGGTTCCTCTCAGAGAACGCGTCTACCGATTTGCCCCCCACCTTCGATGAGATCTGCCTCCTATCGGCGAGCTCAGGGCTCGAACTGCGTTTTGGGAAATGTGTTGTTCTGGTGGGAAGTTCTCGATTTGCAGGGCTGTTATGAACTTTCTGGCGCCTGCGGGGCGGGGCTGCGAACGTTTCCAGGTTGTTCGGGGGCGCTGCCATCTTGGTTTCTGTTGGGCCCGAGGCGCATTTCCGCAGCTTCTCCCGTGCCAGTGAAATTCGCGGAGTGGAAGTGGGCTTGACAGAACCGATAGTTGCCTACAATGCGCGGGCTGTGATTGTCCTCAGCCATGTGTTCCAGTTCCCAGTTCCACAGCCCCACCCCGTCGATCCTTCCTGCTAGGAGACCGCGCCCTGCAAATTGTTCACTCGGGCGCGCGCTGCAGTTTCATTGGCAGAATGATGCAATTTCTCGACGTCGCAGGACGCGACGCTTTCTGCCATTCGATGGCCTTCGTTGCCATCTGTGTTTCGAACGGCCATGGGTTCTAGTGCTTGGGACGAACACGTGGAAGCGTTGGCGGAGATTCGCCGTTCCTCGAACGACCTGGTCCCCGCCGGATTGGTCTCTGGGTGGTTTGCAGACTCGTTTCTCTCGTATATGGCTGATGCGTTGGCCGATCCCTCACCGACAGCAGCCGCTACTGGCCCCGACCCAGCGCGGGTGACTCAGGCGAGATGTGACAGATGTCTGCGCGACGCTGCTATGCCTGGGGCGATGATCGGAGAAGTTCCTAGAAGGGTGCTGAAGTGGCTCCCTCTCCCGCTCGACGGCGCCGCATTGTCTCCGAGTTGTCAGGTTCGGATGCGAACAGCCGGCCGTTCCGTTCCCATGATTTTAGTTGTTGCAGCCCTGCGGGTCTTCTGCCGCGGGGCTTGGACCTCTGCGAGGTTGCGCGCCGGACCGAAGCCATGCCCTTTTGGTTGTCGCCGCGGCTGCGATGACCAGCGTGACCCTGCCCAGCGTCCTCGTGTGCTCAGTCTTTTCTCGTTCTGGGCTCCTCTTGTCTTTCCTTTCGGCTTTGCTTCTCGTTCCCCTGTTCTGTGTCGCGTCGATGGCCGTGCGCCCGATGTCAAACGCGATGTCGCCGCCTGCGCCCTGGTCGACGGATGCGTTCAAACGCGCTCGCAATTTCGTCTTTGGACAGCTCTCGGTCGTGCGTCTCCAGAGCAAGTCTTCGAGGGTCGTTTACGTTGTCTGATGCAGAGGCATCCAGCGATTCGGGTTGCTGTTCAGCATCTCCGCAACCCTGATGGTTAGCTGTCTGATCCCCAATCAGAGCTTGCCTCTGTAGGGGCTCTAGCGGATTCATATGGTTAGGTTAGGTTTGCCGCCGATTTTCGCCGCGCGCCCGGGTGCCCGGGTGCCCGGGGGTGAGGTTGGCCGCCGATGTTCGCTGCTTTGATCGTCGGGTGGCTGTAAGTGCTGTAAGAGCGTTCATCTTACATAATCTTAGTTAAGCCATAGAACGTACACTTGTTGATCGCGCATCTCATGTGTGCATATGCAATACTTATGGTGTTTGTAAGTGTAGATGTAAGTAAAGTACTAAGTTAGATATCTCTGCTAAGTCGATGGGGCTGAACATATTCGTGCTTTTGTTAATGATTTGCGTATTTTTCCCCACATCCTAAGTGGGGTTCTTGTTTTCTCGGCACACCCTCCGCGCAGGATCTCTCGTCCTCCTCCCTCTCCTCTGTTCCTCTTTGCTTCCTCCTCCGCATCATCATCACCATCACCATCACTCCTCACTCATCATCATCATCACCATCAGCATCACCATCACCATCGCACGATCACTCACCATCATCGACATCGAACGATCATCATCATCATCACTACTCGCTGACTCACCACTTCGTCCCCGTCATCATCACCACCGTTTTCCATCCGAATCGCACGATCACTCACCATCAGCACTCATCATCACCACCATCATCATCATCACGTCGTCATCAGCACCACCACCACCACCATCATCATCACCATCATCAATCATATATCATCAGCAAACACCGTCGTCATCATCCCATCACCATCATCCACCAAGAGGGAGCCTCGTCTGTGAGTGAATTGTGAGGAAGTCTCAGGCGGGAGCCCCCTCCCTATGGGGCCCGCAGATCATGTTACTAATCCGAGCGGGTCATCGGGTTCCTGTAATTGTCGTTACTTTTGGGCTCCTTAGGTCTGAATTTGGAGGAAGTATCACGCGGGAGCCTCGTATGTGAGTGAATTGCAAGGAAGTCTCAGGCGGGGGGGCCCTCCCTATGGGGCCCGCAGATCATGTTACTAATCCGAGCGGGTCATCGGATTCCTGAAACTGTCGTCACTTTTGGGCTCCTCAGGTATGAATTTGGAGGAAGTATCAAGCGGGGGCCTCGGCTGTGAGTGAATTGCGAGGAAGTCTCAGGCGGGAGCCCCCTCCCTATGGGGCCCGCAGATCATGTTATTAATCCGAGCGGGTCATCGGATTCCTATAACTGTCGTCACTTTTGGGCTCCCCAGGTCTGAATTTAGACGAAGTATCAAGCGGGGGCCTCGTCTGTGAGTGAACTGTGAGGAAGTGTCAAGCGGGAGCCCCCTCCCTATGGGGCCCGCAGATCATGTTATTAATCCGAGCGGGTCATCGGATTCTTGTAACTGTCGTCACTTTTGGGATCCTCAGGTTTGAATTTGGAGGAAGTATCAAGCGGGAGCCTCGTCTGTGAGTGAATTGTGGGGAAGTCTCAAGCGGGAGCCCCTCCCTATGGGGCCCGCAGATCATGTTATTAATCCGAGCGGGTCATCGGATTCCTGTAACTGTCGTCATTTTTGGGCTCCTCAGGTCTGAATGTGAGGAAGTATCAGGCGGGAGCCTCGGCTGTGAGTGAATTGTGGGGAAGTCTCAGGCGGGAGCCCCCTCCCTATGGGGCCCGCAGATCATGTTATTAATCCGAGCGGGTCATCGGATTCCTGTACCTGTCGTCACTTTTGGGATCCTCAGGTCTGAATTTTGAGCAAGTATTAAGCGGGAACCTCGTCTGTGAGTGAATTGCGAGGAAGTGTCAAGCGCCCCCCCCCCCCCTATGGGGCCCGCAGATCATGTTATTAATCCGAGCGGGTCATCGGATTCCTGTAACTGTCGTCACTTTTGGGTTCCTCAGGTTTGAATTTGGAGGAATTATCAGGCGGCTCGCTTGTCAGTGAATTGCGAGCAAGTCTCAGGCGGGAGCCCCCTCCCTATGGGGCCCGCACACTATAGAGCGATTCTCGCCCACCGGCACCACCGGCACCGGCACCGGCACCGGCACCGGCACCGGCACCGGCACCGGCACCGGCACCGGCACCACCGGCACCGGCACCGGCACCGGCACCGGCACCGGCACCGGCACCGGCACCGGCACCGGCACCGGCACCGGCACCGGCACCGGCACCGGCACCGGCACCAGCGCCGGCACCGGCACCGGCACCGGCACCGGCACCGGCACCGGCACCGGCACCGGCACCGGCACCGGCACCGGCACCGGCACCGTCTTGAGACTCCAAGGTCGATCTATAGTGCGGGGTCGAACTATAATGCGGGGGTTATACTTTTCTGCGGGTCGATCTATAGTTCGGGCGCGCCGAAAATAGTTCGACCCGCCGTTTTGGGGCAAACGGGGCTTCAGCGCCCATGCTCGCGCTCACCCCACTGGGAGGGGTCCAACATATATTTGAGCCGACAGCAATGAATGACAACGATACACACAGAAGCGTTCTTTTCAAAGCATGCGCACAATCGGCTGGCCGCAGAACTTAGAGATGCATGCCACCGAAAACGCTCTCATGGACCTCCTTTGGCCCCTCCTTCGGCCAAATGCAGCTACAGATCCACCGAAATCCTCATCCCTATAGTTCCAGTGCTTCGCTGGTTCACCGCCGCCCATGCACAGCTCCAGAAACATGTGCATTTTAGGCTTCACTTTAAAATGGGCAGGAAGCGCGTCTTGCAAAGCGGCCGTCTGCGTGGCAAACTTACTCGAATGCTCTCTAAGAATGTCCACAGCAAATGGGTGATTGTCAGAGAGTGCCTCGTAACACCGACATAAGCTTTTCATCCCTGCGTGAATGGACGATTCTACAGCTGCCCGCTCGTCGACGCCATTCCTCCTATCAAGGAAAGCCTCCGCCATCTCCAATGCCCATGGAACCATGTGCCTGAGCATCCCCGCGCCGCACCTCATCTTAGCCGTCGTTGCTTTTTTTCCTTTCACAACGCCCCGCGTCAGTCTCGATAGGCGGCTGGTCTTCTCACCTGGCGGCTGCCTGTCGTAGAACGCCATCAAATGACCATGTAGTGTGGAGACGCGGCCTTTCTGGGTAGTTCCAGCCACCTTTTTGTGCGTTACAAGATACCATAGCAAACCCCCTATGAAGTCAGCCGCTACTCCAAGATCAACAACGTGTAACCAATCTAGCTTCAGCAACTTTTCGTTCGCATACGGCACTTGGAAGAGAGGGCACACCTGCTCGCCTGAAACGATAATCTTCGCAAGGACTTCTGGCCATGTGCGTCGGTGCGTTCTCCACGGCGCGTCTCTCCCAGTCTGCGATTTCACCTGCGGGGAGTAGCCAAAAACACTCCTCCTCCTCCTCCTCCTCCTCCTCCACCCCTCCTCCCCCTCCTCCTCCACCCCCCCTGGAAGGGGCCGCAAAACGACGACGACGCACCCCCTCCCAGAGGGGATTTCCTTCCTCCCCTGATGTGTTGCGCTCCCATGGCCTCGTCCTTCTTGATGTTGCACAGGAAGCATACTTCGTCATCTTGCCAGCCAGGTAGCTTGAGCACCTCCTTCATCATCTTCCAGTCCCCTTTGATCTGGCAAAGCACTCCGCCAATTGGTAGGGTTGCATCGGCCACTTGTCGGCGCTTCCTCCAGGCGTCCTGCGCGCCGAAGGGAGAGCCGTCGTGCCGTGCCGCCGGCCAGCGCTTCGCAGCCAAGTGAACAAAGCTCCACTGCACCACTGCAAAAACATCATCAAATGTGTTGGGGCCCACGTGCTCTTTGAGGAACGCTGTGATTGGGACCCGCAGGTTTTTCCAGCGCCCCGCAGCCCCTGGCAACATGAGGCTGATGATCTCTGCGCTCATCGATCGGTCCCAAAAGCAAGGGACCCCGTCCTGCCACACGCCCAGGGCCACCAGGTCGTTGCAACCACTCTCCGCCCTGGCTCTTTGCACGTGGCGCAGAGACACGCCGTCGAGACTCGACGTCTCCAGTAGCACGCTCCGCTCGCCAAAATGATGAAGTTGATGAAGTATTTCGTGAGGAAGCATCATCGCTAAGTCCATCAGTTGTTCTGTTTCAGACTTGGGGTCCCAGCCCCTCACCTGGCAGTGATAGAGCGGAGGCCACCCTTTCCTGAAGAAATCCCGCCTGAACTTCCTGGCAGCGTTTTTCATGCCCGACGTTGACTCCGTAGTGTGCAGGTCGGAGAGACCTGTCGCAGATGCAGAGACGCAGTCATTGATCAGCTGAGCGCCGCGCTGCCCGCTGACCACGTTGCTGCTTATCAGGTCCTGCACGTTCGCTCTCAGCCGCCTCTCCGGCGGCAAGCCCAACCTGTCATAAGGCAACCGCCGCCTGGAAAGCATCCCGCGGGGCCCGCGGGAGACAGGCGCGAGCGCGGCGGCCTTGAGCCACTGCAGTGGCTACGGACATGCGCGGCTGAGGCAAGGGGCCCTTGCCCTTTCCCGCGCCCCTCCTCCGCGCCCTCCTTCAATCCCTTTCATGCCCCTCCCCTCCTGCTACTCCCCTCCTGATGATACCAAGCCCCCCTCCCCCCCGCCCCCCCCTCCCCCCGCGCCCCTGCGATGAGGGGGGCTTCTTTACTGGCAAACCCAGAAACACGCGGCCCCTCACGAAGGGGCACCCCTGGCAGAGGAAGCGGCAAGTTCTCGTTTTCCCACGGGCGTCGGAAAGGCAGCGCTGCATGCGCGTCGTCGGGCGAGGCAGAGCATCTCAAACCCTACTGCATATATGCATGTAAATACTGATATGTAGATGTAGATGTAGGGCCGCAGCTCAATTGAGGAACTTCTTGAAGCGCTTGACCGAGAGCTGAATGCCCTCGTACATGTGCTCGTGTGTGTTGTAGGCGGCCTGGACCTCATTCTTCAGCTTATCGTACATGTCCGTGTCCTTGCCGACAGAATCAGCGCCCTCAATTTTCGCAATCAGAACCTCCATCGCCGTCTCGTGCTGGTCCGCATTGTCCACGCACTTCTTGCACTCATCGGCCCAGTTCTGGAAGCTCTGACGGTCCTTCTGATCCTGATCCCCAGCCTTCGCGAGCAACTGATTCTTCGTGTGCTTTAGGAACTTCAGCTCCTTCTGATACTTGACCAGCATTTGCCTTGGTAGGGATCATAAACAAGCAATGCGCCGACATGCTTTTCAACGCAAACAACGCACGACAGAACGGATACGAACCAGTTTCTATCGCCATCCCCTCCAGGAGGGGCGGCGGGGGCGTGGCGGGGGAGAGGGCCCCCCTCTGGGAGGGGTCTGGCAGAGCACCAGAGATGGAAGGGCAGGGGGCGGCTGCCGAGGACGGCGCGCGATCTCGTCCTTCTTACTCACGATCTCTGGCCAGTGCGGATTCTCGATCTTCACCTCGCCGCCCCCACCCGACCCCGAAGCGCTGGACGACGGGAGCTCGGCCATCCTGATGCCTGCAGCTTCGAGTTGCTTCAGGTTCTTCAGGTTGGACGTCCCCTTGAAGGTGCGCGAGTCCTTCGTCACCAGCTGGTCATCGTCCATGTTGCGCTCGACGAAGTACCACTCCTTCCACAGAGGCCTGTCCTTGACATCTTCCTTGATGGGGAATTCTTCTTTGGTGCCATGCTCTTCGCTGTTCTCCTCCCACCATTCCTGCACGAAGGCAGTGGCTTCCTGGATGTTCGCAAAGTCTTTGATGGTGAGGTTCTTGAGGGCCAGTGCCTGCGATACATTCCGGTGCCCTTTCTTGGCAGAGCGCGTGTGCACCTCTTCATTCGCGCATCTCTCTTCGAAGGTGGCCAACCAGTCAAGTGTCTTATCCTTGTCACTCGCGAAGGTCTGCAAGAAACGCTTCCGATCGGCTGGGTCCTTCATCCCGTTCCAAAGCGCCTGGGCTGCTCTGGCGGATTCTGCTGTGCTCGTAGGTTTCCCGCTGCCGTCCTTCTTCTCCGACTGGTACTTGAGCCACGCCCTCATCTTGTCGGCCTCCTGCTTGTCGAGCCCGTGCCCCTTCGGGGCCGCCTTCGACTTCTTCGCCGCTGGTGCGCCCTGGCCCTCGATCTTCTTCTTCGGCGCCATGCTGCACAACGGTGTGAGGAGAGTGCCCAGCAGGAGCAGAGGAGAGACTACTCCTGGGGCGGGCATGGCTGCCGCGGGACTGACCCCTGAAATTTGGGATACAGCAGCAAAATCGAAATGCCCTGCGGCAGCCGAAACGCCTGCGAATGGCAAGTAGATCGTCGGGGGCCTTCCCCGCGCACTTCAGTGGTGCGTGTGGGTGTGGTGTGGTGCTGTGGGTGTGGCGTGTGTGGTGGTACATTTCAGTATCGTCGAGCCTTCCCCTCAGCCAGGGGTTCGTTTCTCTCCCCTCGAAGGGGCTCGCAACCCACGCGGTCGCCTCCTCCCCCTCGAAGAGAAGGGGTGCTACCTCATCAGCGGTGAGGCGGGGAGGGGGAGGGGATGTGCCAGGGCCTCCCCCTCAGTAAGGGGTGCGCGCCCCCTCAAAAAGGGGCACCCCCCTCTCTGGATTGCTTTGCGCGGCAGGCAAGCACAGGGGCCCGAACGACTCACCCATGATGCAATGCTACTGCTCCCCCCTGCTGCCCCTGCTCACACTGCCCCCCCTCATTAAAGGGGCTCACCCTCAGTGAAGGACGGCGGTGCCCCTCCGCAAGGGGCCCGTCAAAGATGTTTCAGGGGCCCCCCTCAATCAGGAACACCGCGCCCCCCAACCCCCCTAGGGGGCCCGTCAGATACGGCCCAGCCCCGCCCCCTCCCCCCCCCCACCCTCAGCCAGGGGCGTTTCGCCCCTCAGCGGGACTCGTCTGGCCCCCATGCAGCGAGGGGGGGTGCACTGCAAGCGACCTTGAGAGAGATTCTCTTAAGAGAATTCTCTTAAGAGAATTCTCTTAAGAGAATTCTCTTAAGAGAATTGTTGGTTTTGCCTGAGACATCCACACAATTCTCTTAAGAGAATTCTCTTAAGAGAATTCTCTTAAGAGAATTCTCTTAAGAGAATTCTCTTAAGAGAATTCTCCAAAGAGAATTTCCCCTTAAGATAATCGGTTTCGTGATCGCCCGTCCCCTCTGCCAGGGGCAGCCGCGCGCGCCCCTGCAATGAAGGGGCCACAGTCAATCAGAGTCCCCTTAACCCGTGCCGCCTCTATTCTGGCGCGAGAGGCCGCGCAAATGTATATGGATGTCGGCGCCGTCGCCGACGCGGTCGCCCCGCGGCTCAGGGCGCGCCGTCCTGGGGCGGATGGGGGTGCAGGAGGAAGATTGACAAGGAGGAAGAGCAGAAGCAAGAGGGATATGGACAAGGAGGAGGGCGGGCGACAAGCAGGAGCAGGAGGAAGAGTGACCAGGAGGATGGAGAAGCGGTCCTAGCCCCTCTTAGAGGTCGCCTTCGGGCGCTTGCCCTTGTCCTTCTCAGTGTCCTTGTCCTTGTCTTTGTCGCCCCTCCCTCCTTTCGAGGGTCTGCCCCCCGCCTGGTCCGCGCGGGGCCTTTTTTTTGCTTTGGGGTCCTTCTTTTTGTTGTCTGCGTTCTCCGCGTCCGCCCTGGCTGCGTCCGCCGTTGCTGCGCCCGTCTCTGGCTGCTCTGGTGTTGCCGCTTCTGGCGCTGCCGCCTCTGCCGCCTGCCGCTCCTCTGCCTCTCGTTTCTGTTTCTGCTCCGCTTCCTCCTTGGCCCGCGCTGCGTCCTCAACATCATTGGCAGCCTTGGCCGCCTCTTCCGCCCTCCGTGCGGCCGCTTCGGCAGCCAGCAGCCTCGTCCTCGCCTGCGCTTCGGCGGCCTCTGCTGCCCTCTGCAGCTCCAGGCGGGCCTCTGCCTCCCGCCTCAGCGCGGCGTCCCTCTGCTGTTGTTGCGCCCGCCTCAGGCGGATGATCTCCTGCTCTGCCCTGCGCTCCTGCTCCTGCCGAAGGCGCTCTTTGTGCCTTTCGACGCACCTCTGCGCCGCCTCCGTGCGATTCAATGCCCGCAAGAGCCTCCGATGCTGCCTTGCGTGCTCTTCCTCTAGCCTCATCAGCTCATCAGGCTCCTCTGACTCCGCTTCCTCCTCCATGCCCTCTTCCTCCTCGCCCTCATCCTCCTCTTCTTCCTCCCCCTCTCGGGCTCCGTCGTCGGATCCGTCAACCTGCATTGCTTCGGCAGGTGCTGCCGCTGCTGCTGCTGCTGCTGCGGGCGGTGCTGCTGCTGCTGCTGCTGCTGCGGGGTGTCCAGCCGCTGCTGCTGCTAACAGTGCTGCGGGTGGCGGGCCGATCGGTGGCGTTGGCCCCCCCTGCGGGGGCGGCGGCTGCGCTGCTGTTTCGTTCTGCTGCTCCTGTCGGGGAACGACGAAGTAAGCTCACCCCCATGAGAGGGGCCTCTTCTTGCGTTTATTCGGTCCCCCCTCGTTTATCCCCTCAAACAGGGGCCCTCCCTTCTTGGCAGCGCGGGGCAGAGGGGGGGGGGTGCGGTCCTGCAGCAGGCCGACCAAGACCGCCTCCCTGGTATCGCACCTCCGCTGCCAGTGCCTGGCAGGCGCAGAAAACTGACCAGGATAAACATTGAGAAAATCAAAACATCAAACCGACATAACTTCATTCCTCAATGTTTGAGGGTTCCCCCCTCCCCACCACTTGCACCCTTGCGTTGCCTGGCTCTGGCGACCTCGCTCTTGCCGCCCCTCCACCTCCTCCCGTTGCGGTCGCGGTCGCCGTGCTCGTGGAACCACTGGGTCGCGTGGTGTTCCTGGCACGTCTTGCCAACGCACACCGAGAAGAAGGTGTGTTTGCCGCACTGCCAACACTTCTTGCAGTTCATCTTGCGAAGCCACAAGCGGTGGGACGAGCGGGTGTACCGCTTCCTGTGGTCCTGGAAGTCCAGCATGAATTCCTCCTCCGCCTCGCTGTCGTCGTCGTCGACCTCAAAGACAGGCGCGTGCCCGTCCTGCAGGGTGTCTCTGTAAATCAATCCCTTCAGGAAGGGTCACGGGTCTCTGTGAATGAATCCCCTCAGGAAGGGGAGGTTCTATCGATAAATCCCCTCTGGCAGGGGTCTCTGTAAACGGATCCCCTTCTCTGTAAACGGATCCCCTCAGGAAGGGGCGCCTTAACCACGTGTACCCCCAGCTCCTCGTGAGGCCGCTTGCCGCCGCCACCGCCTTCTGGAGGCAGCCCGCCGCCGCAGCCGCCCGACATCATCATGCCGGAAGCCTGGGGTCCAGAACGGTTGCGGCCGAAAGTTTTTAGTCAGATTCAAAAGGCTAAAATCTGGGGGCCTCGTGGGAGGCCCTTCGGGGGGGTGAATGTAATGGAATTTCATAGGAATTCGTCCAATTTTAGACCCCCCCTTTTTTTTGCTAAAAAAGGTGGGTCTAAAACTCGGCTGCTGGATTGATTTTTTATCGCCCAGATGGCCAAACAAGTGGCCGTCACTCTTACTTTTCTCCTCATCCTGCCCCAGCTCCCCCCTTGCATTCTGCTTCCGCGCGGCCTGGAGCGCCGAGAGGCACGCGATGAGCGCCCGCATGGCCGCGAGCTCGGGGCGGGGGGCTGGCCCCCAAGCGCGCTGGGCGTCAGCTCTGTCGAACGGTTGCGGATGAAGAACATGAAGGCAAATGGGAGAGGGATGGAACGAGGAGGAAACGCAATGCCACACACAATGAGTAAGCAGACTGCCGCACCTTTGATCCCCTCCCCGAGGGGTCCCCTCTCGGAGGGGGCCGTTGCCCTGTCTTATCGCGAGTGTGCTGGAGCCCCTCTTAAGGGGTTCCCCTCTTAAGGGGTTCCATCACTCGCCAATCCATCGCGCGGTCCCCTCACGGAGGGGCGCCCCTGCGACGAGGGGGTGTCGTCTAGCACTGGAGAGGGCGCTCTGCCAGCGGGTATGGCGATGGCAATGGCGATGAAGACGGTAAGGATGATGATGATGATGGATGCGATGATGAGGATGGATGCGATTAGTCGCCCAAGCGCTGTGCCACTAAGCGCTCAGCCTCCGCCTTAGCAGCTTCCTTGGTGTCAGCCACGGTGCCGTCGACCAAGGCCTTCTTCAGCTCTGCGCCGATCTCCCTGAGCGTGGCCTCGTCCAAGGTGTCCTTGTACTTTTTCCCGCCGAAACTCACAAACTGGTTCTTCTCACCGTGCGTCCGCTTCAACCCGATAGAGTGGTCCCTCTTGTAGTACATCACGCTGTACCCGCGGTCGGCGTGGCCAGCGGGGGGCCCAGCGCCGACCGAGGGCTCATCTGCAGCATCCACGGGCTCATCGGGTTCCAGCTGCTCTTCCTCCTCCCCCTCATCGTCCTGGTCCGTCTCCGTGTTCGCGGCGGCTGCACTGGGCTTTCTCATTGCAGGCTTCTTTGCCACTACATGTCCTGCTGGCTTCCCTTTTTTGCACGCTTTCGCCTTCGCCTGCGCGGCTGCCGCTCTTGCTGCCAGGAGGGCGTTGGGCTGCTCCGTCTTCTCCGTCCTGCCGTCGGGAAACACGGCATCCAAGAAACCATCGCCTCCTTTCGTCAGTGTTCCCCGCTCCTCCCTGTCTGCGAACTTCATCACCATGCACATCGGCTCGGAGTTGAAATCGAAATACGTGGCCAGGGGATCCTGGGGCGGGTCTCTCACTTGCCCCTCCCGAGCTCCCCTCCCGAAGGGGTTCGGTTACGCCGTGAAAAATCAAAACTGCCCCCCTCCCCCTCCCACCCTGCCCGCCCCCTCCGATCCTCCTTCGGGGCCGCGGCGGGCGGGTCAGCGAGCTCGACGTCCTCCTGCGACGAGAACACCACCATCGGGCTCCACGTGGCAACCTTCTGTTTCTTCCCTGCCGGTTTCGGAGGCGGGCTGATGCCGAAGGCGTTCTTGATGACATTGCGCCTGCTGCCCCCATCTGCGCTGGACGACGCGGCGGCCGTGGAAGATTTTGGAGGGTTCATCTCTATGTCGGAGCTGCTGTCGGCGCGTTTTTTGCTCTCTCCTGTGCTTGGGCTTGCCCTGCCAGGCTGCAGCCCCATTGCCACCCCAAGCATTTTTGTGTGCGCCTCCAGCTTCCCCCCCGTCTTGGCGATGTAGAACTTGTTGCAAACATGGCTGAAAGCGTTGGCCACCTCCTGGCAGAAACGCCTACACTCTTCCTGGTGCATGTTCGGCTTCTGCTTCAACACGACGTCCTGGAGGTTCTTCCATTTGACGCGTGTGGTGAGCTGCGCAAGCGGCAAGAGAAACGGCATGTTGTTCTTCATGAAGTCATCTATGCCCCCTTGCAGTTGGCATTTTTCGATGAGATCAATGTGCTGTTTCACGAGCGGCTTCAACTGTTCCTCTGTCACAGAAGAAGCCCGTATCTTCACCTCCGTCTTGCCCTTGACCATTGCCCACCCCCAGTGCGCGCAAGCAAGAGTAGCGCTATGTGCCCTCGAGCCTTCGCAGCTGCGGGATGTTGTAACATGCGCGCAATGTGATGCAGCCGATACCCCTCGCTCAGGGGACGCATGCCCCCTCACTCAGGGGATCCTTAACAATGCGCGAGCGAAGAAAAGTACGACCTGGCCAAAAATCATGGGTTGGACTATAGTGCGACCCAAGGAAAGTGCCAGGTCGATCTATAGTTCGACCCCGCACTATAGATCGACCTTGGAGTCTCAAGGCGGCGCGCCGGCACCGGCACCGGCACCAGCACCGGCACCGGCGCACCGGCACCGGCACCGGCACCGGCGCCGTCGCCGTCGCCGGCGCCGGCACCGGCACACCCGCAACCGCACCGGCACCAGCACCGGCACTGGCACCCGCACAGGCACCGGCTGATGAACATCATTGAACATCATGACATTTCCCAAACAGTGTTTGCATTTAGGGGGCCTTCTTTCTTTCCTAGTAGCTGGGTCTGAGGGGCGGTCTGGCGGCTCTCTCCTCGCCGTTGCCGCCCTGTCGCTGCCCGTCGTCTGGGCTTGAGGGGCGGTCTGGTTTTTCCGTCCTTGCCGTCGCCCCCCCTTGCTGCGTCGTCGCCGCCCGTCGTCTTGGCCTGAGGGTCGGTCTGGCGGTTCCTTGCTCGCCGTCACCGTCCCGTCGCCGCCTCCTCGTCGCTGCCCTGTGCGCCCCCCCAGCGGTTCCAGTCCAATCGATTGCAAGCCAATCAAGTGCAAACCCAGTGGAATCGATTGCAGTCCAATCAATTGTAAAATTATGCAAACGGAGTTCCCCGCATAAAGATAAACGGTTTCGTGGGACCCATGGGGTACGACAGCATCAACACGAAGGAGAAGCTCATCGAACGAGTAAGTACGCACGAAAAGGGCAGACGAAAGAAAGGAGGAGGGAGGACAGGTGTTCAGGAAACGAAGTCTTGTAAATAGTACGGGTTCTTGATACCCTCCTCGCTCTGGCGGGGCCCCGCTGGAAGGGGGGAGGCCTACGAAACCTGGTAAAGAGTAATGTTGTCCGCGACCCTCCTCCTTCAAGCGAGTCCTCCTCCTCCTCCTCGTCCTCCTCCTCCTCGTCCTCCTCATCCTCGGCATCATCATCATCATCATCCTCATCATCATCATCATCATCATCATCATCATCATCACCATCACCATCACCATCACCATCACCATCACCAGCATCGTCGTCGTCATCATCAGCGTCATCGTCATCATCATCAGTATCATCATCAGCATCGTCATCATCATCATCGGCATCATCATAACCATCATCATCATCATCATCATCATCCTCATCATCATCAACATCATCATCATCAGAATCATCATCATCATCGTCAGCGCCATCGTCATCATCATCATTGTCGTAGCCACCATCGTCATCATCATCAGCATCGTCATCATCATCACCATCACCGTCCTTGGCATCATCATCGTCCGCATCATCGTGGACGTCACGATCATCAACATCATCGTCGTCATCATCATCAACATCACCAGCAACGTCAGCATCAGCAGCAGCATCGTCATCATCACCAGCATCTGCATCATCATCATCATCATCATCATCGTCGTCGTCGTCGTCGTCGCCATCGTTGTCATCATCGTCATCATCATCATCGTCATCATCATCAGCATCATCACCATCATCATCATAATCACCGTTATCGCCATCGTCCATCACCATTATCGCCATCGTCATCGTCGTCGTGAACAGCAGTATAACCATCGTCATCACCATCATCATGATGAAGCCTTCCTCATCGCAGAACTCCCCCTCCTCCTCGCCCTCCTCAGTGGGAGGAGTAAGACGTGAGATGGATAGGTAATGTTCTCTTCCTCCTCACCCATGTCAGTGGGAGGGGCACAAAACCATGTAAATAGTGTCGGTTTCCGATACCCTCCTCGCTCAGACGGGGCCCCCCCGGAGAGGTGGTAGGGGCACGAGACAGGCGGGGCCTCCTTGGAGGGATGGGAGGGTTTCGAAACCATGTAAACAGTATGGGTTTCCGATACCCTCCTCGCTCAGGCGGGGCCTCCCTGGAGAGGCGGGAAGGGCACGAAACCATGTAAATAGTATGGGTTTCCGATACCCTCCTCGCTCAGGCGGGGCCTCCCTGGAGGGATGGGAGGGGCATGAAATAATGTAAATATTTGGGCTTCCGGTACCCTCCTCGCTTAGGCGGGGCCTCCTTGGAGGGGTGCGAGGAGCACGAAACCATGTAAACAGTATGGGTTTCCGATGCCCTCCTCGCTCAGGCGGGGCCTCCTCGGAGGGGTGGGAGGGGCACTGGGAGGCGGGAGGCGGGAGGGAGAAGGAGAGGATGTTCTGGGAAAACAAAACCCCCACTCAGGATGTGGGGAACGACTCGATTACAGCCCAATCGATTGCAGTCCAATCGATAACAAATTACTGCATTGCAAGAACACGGCGACAAACATTACCAGTATCATTATCACCACCACCCACTCCGCGCACAATATGTTTCGGATCGAGGCGGCCCGTCATGGGGCCTCCCCTGTGTCCGGGCTGCTCCAACCACGCGTGCACTGAACTTCGCAGCTTGGAGCTGCGGCAACGCTGGGCCGCGGAGGAGGGCCTCAAGTGGACGTGGCGCACAGACGGCCAGGCGTACTGGAGGCCATGGCTGTGAAACGCAGCGCCTTTCCAGTGCTGCGTTTGGGGCCACGAAGGACAGCCAACTGTTTCACCCAACGTTGATTCACTCACAATGTGCTGTGCCATTTGGGCTGCTATACCCGGACGTGTTTTGCTCGGCGCAATCCCACCCGACTCTTTTCCACGCAGAGAAACGGTTCACCCAAGGGTGCGCCATGCCAGCGGGTGAAACAGCCGTCTTCCCCGCGTGGCCCCAAGCCCGGCGCGGCGCGGCGCCGCGCTTCCGAGCTTCCGCAGGCTGTGCGACGCCTGCCACAGGGCGGCCTGGCCGACAGACCGCCGGACCAACAACCGGTGGTCTCGTCCGGCCTGGCAGGTCGCCGAAAGCTCCTCCTCGGCCCGCGGCCGGGCACGGCTTGCGCGTGGGGATTTTTTCCTCACGGACCCGGTGCCGGAGGTCCTGCGCGCCGCTGGCCGCCCGGCGCCAACGGCTGCCGCTCCGCCCGGGGCGCTGGCGTCCGCGCCGAGCGCGGTCGCCGCTGCTGCTGCCGCCGCAGTTGCGACGACGCCGCCGAGCGCCCCGTCTGCGGCGCGGCGGGGCGTGCACTACTTGGAGGCGGATGTCAGCGAGGTGCGCGAGATCCCGTGGGTGCCGGGCGCGGACCGCTGGCCTGCCACCTGGGCGGCGCCCGCCGCGTGCGACGGCTGCGGCGGCGCCCTGGGCGGGCCCCCGCTCACGGCGCGGAATGCCCACTGCGTGACCACTGCGTTGGACGTGGAGAGCGAGTCGCTGACGCTGAAAGTGGACCGCGGGGGGAAGGGGCAGCGAAAAGGTGCCGCGCCCGAGGCGCGAGTGTAGGAGACCATTTCTTTATTGCTTGGGGTGTGGCGGGCGTCGCGGCCCCCCCCCCCCCTCTCCCTTACGACGCAACGCCCCCTCCCCCAGCGCGCTCCGGGCTCTGCCGCCGTGCGCGCTGGGATCCGCGTAGGTGTCCGCGCAAGAATCCGCGTAGGAGTCTGGTCCGCACTCGTCGTCGTCGTCGTCGTCGTCGTCGTCGTCGTCGTCGTCGTCGTCGTCGTCGCTCGTAGCTCGTAGCTCGTCGCTCATCGTCGTCGCGCGCGCGGACGCGGCTGGGGCCTGTTATTTGTTCCGGGCCGATCGCGGCAATCAACTGAGGGGGTGCGGAGGGGGTCGATGACATCACGTTTCGCGCCGGCGGCGTCAGGGAATGCCTTGGAACGACGGAGGACGGGAAGCACAAACATGTAGGTGGCGATCTGCGCCACAACGCCTGTATGCACCACAGCGCCTGCGTGCACCACAGCGCCTGTGTACACCGCGCCGCCCACGTACACCGCGGCAGCCGCGTGCAACACAGCGTCAGTTTGTGCCACCGTGCTCGCGGGCACGACAAATGTTGTGTACACCGCGGCGCCTGCGTACACCACATCAACCGTGTGCATCGCAGCTCCAGTGTACACCATGATCCCTGCGTGCGTCGCAGTGCCTGTGCACGCCGCGGTGCCTGTGTGCGCCGCAGCAACCGCGCGCAACGCAGCGCCACGCTTGCAGATCGAATGTTGGAAGGAATCCGTATGACAAAACGGAGCGCTTGTGGATTCCAACAAAAAACAACATAAAAGGAATCCTTATGGACAAAGGAGCGCCGCTGGAACCTACGAGTTCCCCCGAGTCCGCCCGCGCCACCCTAACTTCTCCCATCTGCGTCCACGAGGCTCCAGCGAAATTGGCCGTGCGAGAACCAAGAGGACCGATCCAGTACACTATTATGCTGTGCGCTGCGCGCTGAATTTCGCGAGCGCGCTGTAGCGCCGCCCCGCGCGACAGGCGGTAAAGAAGAGGAAAAGGAGGAGGAGGAGGAGGAGGAGGAGGAGGAGGTGGAGGTGGAGGCGGAGGAGGAGGGGAGAGGGAAGAACGTCGCATTCGATTATCAGCACTGTCCTGCACGCAGGCACTGGTGTAGAGTCGCGCTGCGTTGCACGCGGATGCTGCGGTGTAGACAGGCGCCGCGGCGTGCACAGGCGCTGCGGTGCACGCAAACATTGTGGTGTACACAGGCGCTCTGTTGCACATGGTTGCTGCGGTGCACACGTGTACACCGGCGCTGTAGTGTACGCAAACACTGTGGTGTACACAGGCGTTGCGTTGCACACGGTTTCTGCGGTGTGCGCGAATTTTGTGGTGTTCGCGCGCGTTGTGGTGCACGCGAGCGATGTGTACAAAGGCGCAGTGGGGCATACCGCCACCTACATTTTGCTCGCGTCGTCCTCGTCCTCGTCGTCGTCGTCCTCGTCGCTCGTCGCTCGTCGCTCGTCGCTCGTCGCGTCGTGCGCGCGGGCGCGGCTGTGGTGCTGGAACCACACGGCGGGGGGGGGCGTTACGTCATACACCCCCTCCCCCCCCCCCTCCCCATGACGCCCGTCATCGCCGAGCATAAAGAACGTTCTCTAGTCGCCCCCACGTCCGAGGTCCGGGTGGTCGGGTTTGTCCAGTCTGGTTGGTCCGGTTGGTCCCGTTTGTCCGGGTGGTCAGGTCGGTTTGGTTGGTCCGGTTGGTCCGGTTGGTCCAAATGGTCGAATTGGTCCTGTTGGTCCGGTTGGTCTGGTTCGTTTGGTTGGTCGGTCCGGGTGGTTCGGTTGGTCCAGTTGGTCGGTCTGGTTGGTCCGGGTTGTCTGGTCGGTCCAGTTGGTCCGGGTGGTCGGTCGGGTCGGGCCAGGCGGGCGGGTGGGACAACAACGTAATAAAAGTGGTCCATGCATGTGCAGGGGGCTCTGGTGGTCCCGGTGGTCCGGTTGGTCCGGTTGGTCCGGGTGGCCCAGTTGGTCCAGTTGGTCCACTTGGTCCAACTGATCCGTCTGGTTTGGTCGGTCCGGTTGTGGTCCGGGTGGTCCGGCGGTTGGTCGGGGGACGTTGGGGCGCTTTATAAATGCGGGGCGCGGCTCGACGCTTGCTGGCGTAGGGGGCCAGTCGTCGAGCGCGGCGCCTTTTCGCGTCCCAGGTGGTGGCGTTTGCCTGCCAGGGCTGCCGCGCGCGCCTGCGCGACGGGGAGGCGTTGGACTGCGCGGGCTCGCTCGGCCAGCTCGGCGAGCTGGCGCGCCAGCGCTGGGCCACAGAGACGGCGGGCGCCCGCTTGGCGAGACTCGGCTTGCCCAGCGGGCGGCGCGGGACTAAGCGGGGGGCGCCTTGAGCGAGGGCTAGGCGCGCGGCGGGGCAGCCGCGCGCGCCGCGCTGACGCGCCCCGCCGATCCCCGACGCCCCCAGGCTCGCGCTTCCGGGCGCCGAGACCGCCCGAGAGGGCTCCGAGACGACCCAAGAGGTTTCCGAGACCGATCTGGAGGGGCCAGAGAGCCCCGAGAGAAGCCTCCTAAGAGAGCTTCAAGAGGGGGCCAACGCCCCCCCCCCCCCCCCTACCAGTCCGTGGACCAAGGAGCGCCAACAGAGCGCCAAAAGAGAGCTCCAAGGTGGGCCAAGAGGGGTCTTCGCCCCCCTCCCCCCCCCGTCCCCGGACCCAACCGGCGGCTTCCAGGTCGCCCCCGAGAGGCCCCCAACAAAGGTCCCCGAGATGCCCTCGAGCTGCCCCAAGAAGCACCCAACAGATCTGGAAGGCGGAGAATCATCGCGTCCCCTCCGCTGTGTGATACCTGTTCGAGTTGTCGTTTTTCCGGGCCCGATAACCCGAGGCGGCCCCATGCGCTCGCAGGACGCCCCCGAACGGCCCGAGAAAACTTGGGGGCCCAAGAAAGTTTCATGTATCCATCGGCCCTCCACCCATCGGTTACAATCGGGTTTCGTTGGGGGCACTTTAATTCTTGGCACACCCAGGGCTCAACTCCCCCCCTTCGCCCCCCTCCTCCGTTCCCCCGCCCGCCGCTCTCATTATCGCATTTCCGCCCTGCCCTTTCGATTTGCATTTGGGGTTTATCCACAAGCCGGGGTGTTTCGAGGCACACTATTGGTTATTTCTTTTTGTTTCGTTTCAAATTCCCCTCCCCCCCCCGTTGCGTCTTCGTGTAGTTTCGCCAGAAGCTGTTTTTTTTTTTTTTTTTTTTTTTCCAGGCACAACGCTGGCTCAACTGTCTCCACCCTCCGTTTTCCCTCCTTCCCGTTACCTTCCCCCCCCGCCGCCCCCTTCATCATCGCACCCCCTCTCCTCCCTCTTCCTTCGGTTTACAATTGGTGTTTTCGCCAACAGTCCGGGAGGAATTTAAGCGCAACCTCGTTAACTCTACCTGGCTTCGTTTTCATTTCCCTCAGCCGTTCCTTTCGGTTTGCACAGGGTTTCACCGAGGGCTGGCTTGTTTCTAGGCACAACCTGCCTCAACTTCCTCATCCGCCTTCGCCCCCCCAGTTCTCCTCGCCGCTTCCCTTCATCCCGTATTCCCTCCCCGCCCCCTCGGTTTGCAAATGGTGTTTTCGCCGAGGGCCCGGGTGTTTCTAGGCACAACCATTGTTGCCTTTACTTTGCTTCGTTCTCATTTCCCCTCAGGCCCTTCCCCCATTCGGTTCGCATGGGGTTTCGCATTGCCTGGTTTGTTTCGGGGCACATCATTGGTTCATCTGCCTCATCCGTACTCCCCCTCCCCAGTCCTCCTCGCTGCTTCCTTTCATGCCATATTTCCCCTTCCCCCCATCCTGGTTTGGGATGTTTTTTTCGCCGAGGGCCGGGGTGTTTCTAGGCACAACCTTGCCGCCTTTTACTTCGCTTCAAGCCATTTCCCGATTCATTTCGCATGGGGTTTTGCAAGGGGCTGATTTGTTTCTAGGCACAACCCTGGCTCACCTTCCCCCCTCCGCTGTCCCTCCTTCCCGTTCCTCCCCACCGCTTCCCTTCATCCCATATCACCTCTCGGTTTGAAGCGGGAGGTTCTCCACAGGCCGGGGTGTGTCTAGACACATCCTTCCCCCTGCCTTGCTTCATTTCCATTTCCCCTCGGCCCTCCCTGGCGCCTCTAGGCACAGCCCTGGCTCAACTTCCTCGTCCTTTCGTTTTCCCCTTCGCAATATTGCCTTCCCTCTCGATTTGTACTTGGAGTTTACCCACAGGCCGGGATGCTTTTTGTTGTTGGGGGTTCTCTTTGATTTCCGACGCCCTTCCCCGGTGCATTTCCGTGCCTGCAGTTTCGCAAGGGTACGTGAAGTTTCTAGGCACAACCCTGGCTCAATGTCTTCCTCTGCCAGAGCGCTTCTAGGCACAACCTTGGTTCCTTCTTCTTGCTTCACTTTCATATCCTCTCGGCGCGCCCCGCTGCGTTTACAGGCAGTTTCGCTAAGGGCTGGGTTTTTCTACGCACAACCCTGCCTGACCTGCCGTCTCCTTCTTTTTTGTGCCCCTTCCCACTCACGCCCCGCCGCCCCTGCCCCCTCAAGTCTCCCTCCTCCATCTTTATTCGGCGTTTACCAACACATGCTCGGTTTAGTTTACTTTGCTTCGTTTTCATGTATCCATCGGCCCTCCACCCATCGGTTACAAACGGGTTTCGTTGGGGGCACTTTAATTCTTGGCATCTCCAGGGCTCAACTCCCCCCCTTCGCCCCCCTCCTCCGTTCCCCCGCCCGCCGCTCTCATTATCGCATTTCCGCCCTGCCCTTTCGATTTGCATTTGGGGTTTATCCACAAGCCGGGGTGTTTCGAGGCACACTATTGGTTATTTCGTTTCGTTTCGTTTCAAATTCCCCTCGCCCCCCGTTGCGTCTTCGTGTAGTTTCGCCAGAAGCTGTTTTTTCCAGGCACAACGCTGGCTCAACTGTCTCCACCCTCCGTTTTCCCTCCTTCCCGTTACCTTCCCCCCCCGCCGCCCTCTTCATCATCGCACCCCCCTCCTCCCTCTTCCCTCGGTTTACAATGGGTGTTTTCGCCAACAGTCCGGGAGGAATTTAAGCGCAACCTCGTTACCTCTACCTGGCTTCGTTTTCATTTCCCTCAGCCGTTCCTTTCGGTTTGCACAGGGTTTCACCGAGGGCTGGCTTGTTTCTAGGCACAACCTTTCTCAACTTCCTCATCCGCCTTCGCCCCCCTAGTTCTCCTCGCCGCTTCCCTTCATCCCGTATTCCCTCCCCGCCCCCTCGGTTTGCAAATGGTGTTTTCGCCGAGGGCCCGGGTGTTTCTAGGCACAACCATTGTTGCCTTTACTTTGCTTCGTTCTCATTTCCCCTCAGGCCCTTCCCCCATTCGGTTCGCATGGGGTTTCTCATTGCCTGGTTTGTTTCGGGGCACATCATTGGCTCATCTTCCTCATCCGTACTCCCCCTCCCCAGTCCTCCTCGCTGCTTCCTTTCATGCCATATTTCCCCTTCCCCCCATCCTGGTTTGGGATGTTTTTTTCGCCGAGGGCGGGGGTGTTTCTAGACACAACCTTGCCGCCTTTTACTTCGCTTCTTTTCCATTTCCCCTCAAGCCATTTCCCGATTCGGTTCGCATGGGGTTTCGCAAGGAGCTGATTTGTTTCTAGGCACAACCCTGGTTCACCTTCCTCCCTCCGCTGTCCCTCCTTCCCGTTCCTCCCCACCGCTTCCCTTCATCCCATATCACCTCTCGGTTTGAAGCGGGAGGTTCTCCACAGGCCGGGGTGTGTCTAGACACATCCTTCCCCCTGCCTTGCTTCATTTCCATTTCCCCTCGGCCCTCCCTGGCGCCTCTAGGCACAGCCCTGGCTCAACTTCCTCGTCCTTTCGTTTTCCCCCTTCGCAATATTGCCTTCCCTGTCGATTTGTACTTGGAGGTTACCCACAGGCCGGGATGCTTTTTGTTGTTTGGGGTTCTCTTTGATTTCCGACGCCCCTCCCCGGTGCATTTCCGTGCCTGCAGTTTCGCAAGGGTATGTGTAGTTTCTAGGCACAACCCTGGCTCAATGTCTTCCTCTCCCTGTCTCCACTCCTTCCCAGTCCCCCAGTCTCCCCCCCCACCGCCCCCCTCATCGCATCTCCTTCCCCGTTTTTTCTAGGGCGTTTCCAGGCACACACTCGTTGCCTTTACCTTGCTCTGTTTTCATTTCCACCCGGCCCTTCCCTTTTCGGTTCCCATGCGGTTGGGAGGGGGCGGCGCTGGCCGGCGGCGGCGGCGGAGCCCTAAGATCCGCTCGGGATCCTGCATTGCCATCGCATTGCGTTGCAACCGCATTGCATTGCAAACGCGTTGCGTTGCATTCCGCGGTCGTTGTTTTTGCACACGCTGGTATTGGGGGCCTCTTCGGCCGTGATGCGCCGATATTACAGGCCTGTTGGGCCGTCATGGAACGTTGGAAGCTCGCAAAGGCAAAAATGCAGTACACGTGCTCTTGGGGCTCTCTTGGGGCCTCTTGGCTCTCTTAGGGGTGCTCTTGGGGTTCTTTTTGCCCGACCTGGGGCGTCTCGTTGGGCCCTCTTGGGGCACTCTCGGGACGTTGTGCGGCTCTCTGGGGCCGTCTTGGGGCGTCGATGGGGCCATCTGAAGGCCACTTCAGGCCGTGCGCGGTCAGATTGCCGACTCGCGGCCTGGGTGCGAATCCAGCCCGCGGCAAGCGTGGCGCTCTGCGCGATTGCCCCGCCTCCCGCGGGCTCGGCAGGGCCGCGCCGCAGCGGCGTGCCCAGGGTTCCAAGCCCCAGAGGAGGGAAGGGTACCGGTATTGCACGTTTTTTTATTCATCGTTTTGCCGATCGGCACGGGCCCCCAAACCCCCCGCCCCCCCCCCATTGAGTAGATCTTGGCTGCTTTTTGGCGCTTGTTTCCGGCAGGTGGAGGCTCCCCCAGAGGCCGCCTTCTTGTAAACAGTCGCACCACAGAGGTCCAGAGCCAGATCCCCCCCCCATCCCCCCTCTTCCGCCCAATGTCGAAACGCCGAGTAAAAAAACGCTCACCATACCCTCGCCTCATGTTTGCCTTTTTGGGGGGCTCCTGGGAGGCCCTCGTCGCCACGGCTGCGCCCGTGCCCGGGCTGCCGACGGTCGATTTTGCGTAAGGGTGGCCTTTCGCCGGAGAACCCCCTGGTGCGGGCCCACGGGGGCCCCTCGATCGCCGAGCGCGGTGCGACGGCAGCGTCCTGCGCGCTCGTGTTTGGCCCCCCTGCGGCCCCCACAAAGCCGCGCACCAAAGGTCAGTCATACCCAGCCAGGAAGATCATCATCGGGTTGGGAGGACGGCACGGGGACAGGCCCGACCTAAGGTTGGGGGAATGAGGACATCCTCGCCCGTAGGCGGCCGAATGCATCGTTCGTTGCACCAGAATGCTGTTGCTCGTGCCCTTCATCCTCCCAACCCCTTCGCCCCCAACACGAGACAAGCGCGGCTGGAGTCGAGACAAGCGCGGAGACAAGCGCGGCTGGAGTGCGGCTCCTCCTCGCCCCCCCCCCCCTGCGCCGCGCTCCCCGGCGCCCTTCCTCCCCCCGTGCTTTCTCTGCCGCCCCGGCGCGCCCCGCCGTCGCTCGACGGGGCGCGTGCTCGCCGTTCGCCCGCGGACCGAAGTCGGCCACGTGCAGGGGGAGTGGTGCACTTAAGTTTGGCCTGTCCCTCTACAGGAGGATATTCCAAATTAGGAAAAATGGTCTGGGGACTATTGTTTTACAATGTTGCGCCATTCTGTTTTTTGGGAATTATTGCGAAGGCCTTACGGCCAGTGCCGCCGACCTTGCAGACGGAAACGACGAGTCGGATAAGGACGTTGAGGAGCAGGAGGCTGAGGACGTCAGGGAGCAGGAGGGGGGAGGAGGAGGAGGAGGAGGAGGAGGAGGAGGAGGAGGAGGAGGAGGAGGAGGAGGAGGAGGAGGAGGGGAGGGAGGAGGAGGAGGAGGAGGAGGAGGAGGAGGAGGAGGAGGGGAGGAGGAGGGAGGATGAGGAGGGAGAAGAGTAGGAGTGAGAAGGAGGAGGAGGAGGAGGAGGAGGAGGAGGAGGAGGAGGAGGAGGAGGGGAGGAGAGGAGGACGAGGAGGAGGAGGAGGAGGAGAAGGAGGAGGAGGAGGAGGAGGAAGAGGAGGAGGAGGAGGAGGAGGAGGAAGAAGAAAAAGAAGAAGACGAGGAGGAGGAGGAGGAGGAGGAGGAGGAGAGTGGGGGAATGAATAGGAGCAGGACGAGGCGAGCAGGGCCGCATGTTGCAGGAGTGATCCTGGGTTGCTGGGGCCTGGGGCCTGGGAGTCCTGGACTTTTTGGGGGGCTGGTTCCTGGTGCTGGGTCCTGGGAGGAGGTCCTCGGGGCTGGGTCTCGGAGGGTCCCGGGGACCTCGGAATTCTGGGTCCTGGGGTGCCCCGTGGCCGAGCGTCCAGGAGGCCGGTTCGGTTCTGGAGGGGGGGCAGAGGAAAGAGGAGAGATGAGGATGGAGGGAGGAGGGGGGAGGGAGGAGAGGTCGTGGTAGAATGCTTCGGGACCCCCAGGGGGGGAGTCGTATCTGACGCGGGCCACCCCCCCCCCGGGAACCTCCCCGGGAACCCTCCTGGGACCCCCCCCGTGCAGGGAAGGGATCAAAGGGAAGGGGGTCCCCTTCGACTCAATGACAACGTTGGTCTTGAGGGGGAGGCCGTGGAAAAGCGGGGGGGGGGCGGCGACGGGCCCAGGGAAGTGGGGGAACGGGGAGGAGGGGAGACGGGCCCAGGGAAAGGGGGAGCGCAGGGACAGGAAACGACTGGTCCAGGGAAAGGGTGGGCGCAGGGACAGGAGACGACGGAGACGACGACGAACGAACGATGAGAACGGACAAGCCCCTCACACACGCCGACACAGGGTCGGCGAATTTTTTCTTCGCCCAAAAACCGCCTGTAGGGGGGCAAGCCCGACTTCAGGGTACACGCCGGTGGTTGGAAGTACAGTCAAACCGCATAGTAAGGATGGGCAACCTTCCCAAGGGCACCCTTGCGTCCTTGCCCCTTCGGCCCCAAGGGCACCCTTGCATGGCATCCTTGCCCTTTCGGCCCGTCCTTAGCGACTTTCGCTGGCCGACCTCGTTCGGCACGCGTTAACGTGGCCCTCCAAGGCTCTCGCATCCTCACCGTGCATCCTTATGATACGGGTTGACAGTAGGTTTTTTTGATGTGATTTCCAGAGCCCAATCTGCTGCAAGCGCCGTCCTACTTCAAGAATCGAACTGCTTGTGCTGTTTTTTGCTCTTCTCATGGAGGGTCTGGCCCCAATCTGCTTTGTCCGCCTTCCTGCTTCATGTTTTTGTTACAGCCAAGACGCTGAGATAAGGAACACCTCGGGTGCGGATGGGGCTCGCTATTCCTTAAGCTCTTCCATGGCTCCTTCTCCATCACTCCTCGTGCACCTATGCGCTTCTGGGGCCAAGAAGGGGCTTCGTTCCTTATCGAGCGTTCCTTCTGATCGTACCTCGACTGTACCTACTTCCGGCCGACGTGTAAGGGGGAGGGGGGGAGGCTTCATGGAGGCACCCCTGCTTAGAGGCGGCGGCCTTGTCTGTAGATGCAAGGCCAGCGCCTTTTAAGAAGCGGCCTCCTTCTAAGAAGCCTTCCCCACTCCCCCTGCCTCCCTTCTGTGCGCCGCCGATGCCGACCTGGGCACCGCGAGTCCAGGCACGACAAGAGCCACATCAGAGCCGAGTAGATTTTTCAGGAGGGCCTCTCGGGGGAGAGCCCACCGACATCGACATGAGCACTCTGGCTGTGATTGTGGTCGATCTGGCCGTCCTGGGACGCCACATCGACCACAAAAATAGTACGAAGCTGGGTTCGGTGCTCCGACATTTCTTGGCATGCGCAAGGTGCGGACCCCGAGAATTTATACCACCACCACGTCGATTCCCCCTCCCTCCTAAACCCTCATCTTCCTCTCCTCTTTCAGGGAAAAGGGAGGGGATGAGGGAGGTTGTGGTGGTGTATACCCCTTTGGGCCCCGTACAAGAAAACGTCCCACAGGGTATGTCCTCGATGTGGTTGTGGTCGCTTCCCACACATGCGACGTTTGGATTGTTCAGTACGGGGCCTCTGGAGGTCTCGACACCTT
Organism: Prorocentrum cordatum; assembly: GCA_963575745.1. Taxonomy (NCBI): domain Eukaryota; class Dinophyceae; order Prorocentrales; family Prorocentraceae; genus Prorocentrum; species Prorocentrum cordatum. Next base: position 245,678 of record CAUYUJ010014859.1, on the reverse strand, counting down.
CCTTGGGACCAGATTTCCATCCTCAGTCGTTTATTGACGGTCCCGAGGCCTGGTAAGGGCTCCCCGGGGCCGGATATGATGAGCAAAAACCTCCCGTCTTTAATTTTTCGCCGCGCGGGCATGTCGGGGCTGCTGTCCCCGCTGCGAGGGGAGCCTCTTGCTGTCCCCCCACGGAAGAGCACAGTCAACCCGCATTTAATGCCCACCCGTCGTTCGAAGAGCAGTCCATCGCCTTCTTCCTTCTCTGTCTCCCCTCATTCCTCATCATCATCCTCTCATCCTCCCCCCTCCTCTTCATTCCCCTCCCCTTCCCTCCCTTCCTTCCTCTTTGATGCTTCCTCCTCCTTCATTATCTCCTCATCTTTCCCCTTGCCTCCGCCCCACCTCCCCCCTTCCCCTTCCCTACCCCCTCCCTTCTCCCCGCTCATTCCGCTTGCATCTAGCTTCTCCCCTCTCCTTCTATCCCGCCTCCCTCCCTTCCGTCCTCCTTCACCCGTTCCGCCGATACTTAACTAATATATTGATTCCCGCAGCCAGTTCACATCATTGCGCACTCCATACTGCATTCTCTGTCGCGACGTTCTTTAGTGGTCATGGCTTCCGTCGGCCTCGGCGATGACAACACTGCGTTTGGGGCAGCGCTGGCTGAAGCTGTCCAGGAAAGCGGGGTCGCGCGGATGTTGCCGCCTGAAGCGTTGTCTTCTCTCGGCCAAGCTTTGGTGCACCGCGTGACGTTCGCTATGCCGTGCGTGCTGACGTCATGCCGGCTGGTCTGCCCACGCTGCGGCGGGGAGCTTACTTCAAATTCTTCAAAGCCGAGGCGGGACCCCCATGCGACGTGTTGGATATATGCAGAGCCAGAAGCGCGCCAGCTCACACACAAACCTCGCTGGTGTTCCCGTTGTTTCGATGTGATGACGGTGCAGACTGCCAGCGGCCAGACAAAAGAGGTGAGGCGCCGAACACGGTATTGGTGCGGCTTCCTAGAAGAGCCTGTACCCGGCGACGCCAGGGCGTACAAGAAACGTCTCGATGTTGATTTCAGTCATCGGGATTTTTGGCTGTTGTCAAAGAGTTTCGGCGTTTCCGTTTTGTGGCTGCGGAAGTGGCGGTACCGCCTGTTGGTTCACCGTTCCTCCTTCATGGGCGAGGCTACCATCTTCCGCATGATGCACGGCCCAGGCGTGCTCGCGCGGGCAAGGACGAACTTGAGTTCCACTTGGGTGCGGCAGCTTTTGTGGAAGCGATGCCAGGAGGGGGCACCCGAGAAACTTGACGAGTTGGCAGAAGATTTGCTGTGTCTCTCCGTTGAGGCCCTGGTGCAGAAGAGTTGGCGCTGGTACGGGCCGTTCCGCCGGCGTTTGGAGCAGGTCCGTTTGTCTGGAGACCGCGCAGACATTCTTGCCATCGATGGCAACGCGAAGTTGTACCGCCGAACATGCGGCATGCCTTTCTCTCACGTGGTCTACTGCGCCGAGCTGGACAAATACCTTTTGCGAGGGTGCCCAGACCGTCCGCATGGGAAGGGGACGATGTGCTGCAAGCATGCCAAGGCGTTAGTGGCTGACCCGCCGGCGCCGCACGAGACTGTATGCAACCACCGGTTGCGCCGAGCCCTGCATGGGCCAGATGATTGGTCCCCCCTGGAGGTGCAGCTGAAAGGCTTTGCGCGTCGCTGGCAGCCCGCGTGCACTGTCTCTCCAGATGCGCTGGCTTCGTATTTCGGCACTGGGGCTGACGCGCGCATCCAAGCGCGCCGGGCTCGCCGCATGGCGCTTCGAAAGCAGGGCGCGGCTGGCAAGAAAGGGCGCAAAGAAAAGAGCTTCATGGCATCCTGGAGCTCGAACGGGCCACGCGCCGCTTCCGAGTGTTCCACGCACAAGGAGACGGACGCGCACATCGTTGCAGCCGCCCGCACAGCGGGCTTCCTGACGGCCGTATCCGCGTCTGGCATTGTGGCGCACGTGGACGAGCTCATTTGCGCTGAGTCCCTCAGCCAGCGGTACCGATTCCTCGCCATAGTGGCGGCCCACATGCCCGACCTCAAGATTGTCGTCCACGACGACGCGTGCCACCTGCGCCTCATGGCGGAGAAGAACGGGGAGGGCACCGCCATGGCTGCGCGGTTGGCTACCGAGATGGCATACATTGTCGACGATTACCATTCCAGCGGGCACGTGGGCAAGTGGTGCAGCGAACATTGCCTGCCGGGGCTGGAGGCCAACAAAGCCTTGTTGAGCAAGTTCCCCACAAACATCTGCGAAATCATGAACAGCGAGTTGTCCCCGCTGGGCCACGTGATCCACCACGTGGGCCGGTGGACCTCCCAGTTCTACGTGCAAGAGATGGTGGACGCGTTGAACATGAAGACGCTGGGGCGCATGAGGGACGCCCAGGCCACTGCCGCCAGGAAGGTAGCTCGGGCGAGCGAGGCCGCCTCGGCCGCGGCCGAGAAGAAGCCGAGACAGCGCTGATGCACGGGGCCTCTCGCGGCCTCTCCTTCCTGCCAACGTTCGGATCATGGGTCGGGCGAGGGGCGCGGGGTGCGACGGGGGAAGGGGTGGGGCGAGGGGCGAAAATGCATTCGAAAGCTCCTGGGGCTTCCTCGGAGCTTCGCGGCCCTGTCTTGGAGATTTCTGGAGGCCGTGGGAGTTTCGCTGCGCGCGTCGCGCTTTCCGTCGCCCTGCAATAGCCAGGGCCTCGGGCGCGGTTTTGGAGCGTGCAGCGGGGTTATCCGCCCCCCCGCAGGTTTTGGGAATTTGGCCGATCGTGAAAAAAAGCGTGGCAGACGGCCCATGAGAGGGGCTTAATCGGCTACAAGTCGGTAAGTAGTGCCAGGTTCGCCCCGTCGTTCGTCCGCCGCGCGGCGCCAGTGGGTAAGTCACCCAGGTTCATGCCGTCGTTCGTCGCGGCCGCCACTTGACCTGCGGTAAAACACCAACATGTCAGAAGGAATGCGCGTAGGGCCCCGTCGGCCCCGAGTCCTACTGGACAACCAATGTTTTGTTTGACCAGTTCTCTTGATCTGGGATTCTCGCATACTTTTTGTTTTTCGTCTTCCGATCCCGGCTCAGACAAAATCGAATCCAAGAGGTAAGCGCCAACATTTTGGAAGGAATGCGCGTGGGGCCCCATCGGCCCCCATTCCTATTGGAAAGCCCATGGCTTAAATACCGGTTCTCTGGATTTGGGGCTTTTGTGTGTATATATGTATGTATGTATGTATGTATGTATATATGTACACATATATATATATATATATATATATATATATAGGTGTATGCATATAATGTATATACACTCGTCTGGCGATCCTTGCTCGGAGAGCGAATCGAATCCAAGAGGTAAAGCGCGAACATTTCGAAAGGAATGCGCGTGGGGCCCCACTGGTTCTGATTCATTTCAGGATGTGTGGAATGCTTGTTTCGCGAATTCGCTCAGGAATTTATCCATCGAAACTTCGCAAGTGTGCGTGGAAGTTTTTGGTTTTAATATACAAATCATCACTTTTGTTTTTTTTTTTCATCCCGAAAAGTTATTAATTAGAGGTTGTTTGGTGTGTTGTTCGTCGATTGAGTGGGGTAGTTCACGTCGAAATGCGAGTTTGTCTGTCGTTGTTCGAGAAGGGTGCAGATGTTTCTTCATGTCGCGTTGTTTGTCGATAGAAAAGGGGCCTCAGTTTTTAGGAAAATCAATTCGTTTGTCGTCTTTCCCCAGTATGTAGTTCTACCTTTAGACGCCCCCGTCCTGACGGCCCATCGATCTGACGCGGCGGGCGCGAGGAGGTCGGGCCGCTGCTTTTGCACCCGCGCGAAGATGCCGATTCGAATGCGAGACAAAGGCCCCAGCTTCGCTGCCCCGCTGCGAGGTTCCATCTGCCAGCCTCGCACGCAGCGCCCTGGCTCAAAGGTCCCCCTTCGTGGGATTGCCACAGCGAGTCTTGCAGGTCATACTCGCGACGCGACCGCGCCGTCACGCACTGCGCGGCCATGGCAGGGAAGAACACGGAGAGTCTGTCCCAGAAGCAGGTGAAGAAACTCTTTGCGAGGGCGATGGCTCATGTCGCCAGTGAGTTCAGCCCGGCGGAGCACCTCCCCCCTAAGGTGCGCGAGTGCTTGGAGCCCATCGTTAACACAACGTGCCAAGGGTATTACACGAGCGCCTTGATGGTTGGAGGCTCCATGGCGGCTCTTACAAATGGCGCCGCCGTCAAGATATGGAGCCAGAAGCCTACTCCATTAATTGCACCAGTGTTCCAGATAGGGAACGCACAGGCGGGGAAGAGCCGGCTTTTCAGTGTGTGCGAGGAGATCTTCGACACGTGCGACGACGTCATTGGCGAGCACGTCGACTCGCTCCTCGACGACGGCCCCCCCGTGACCGCGAAGAGTATCTGTCTCCAAAGCTTCACTTTCACGGAATTCTTCTACCGGTGCTCCAGCGGCTTCCCCCTCGTTGATTTTTCGGAGGGCGACGGGCGGGTTGCCGAGTTCAGGCAATCAGATGTGTGGGGCGGCAGGGCGTTCAATCTAGACGAGGCGTGCGAGTTCTGGGACGGCCTCGGCCTTCTCGCTACCGGCCGCGGAGGAGGAGGTGGAGGAGGAGGAGAGAAGGATCGGGCGCCGACGGTCCACGCGTCCACCTTGAACACTTTGATCGCGAGTGGCAAGACGAGACGGGCAACTCGCACAAGCGCGACCTTTGGCGAGTCTCGCGGCAAACGCGTCTCGGCGTCTCTGCTCGGCAACGGACATCCTGGGAAATTCATAGCCATGGACAGGGGGAACGTGGGTAACCACACGGCGTGCACTAAGGAGCGCTTCGTCGTCTGCATTGACCGGGCCACTGCGCGCCACGCTGCGCTGCCCGCGGGGAGTCGCCTCCCGCGCGGCGTCTCCGCGTGGGCGTGGCTGCCGCTCACCCCCCAGCAGGCGCAGACGTTCAACTGGGAGACATACCTTGACGCCCCTGAGGCCGCGGCCCAGTATTTGGAGAGGGACACCGAGACGGGCGAGGCGTCGGCAGCAAATTCCCAGGCTCGCAGTTTCGTGGGCCCGGCTGGCGGATGCAAGGTGGAGTTCCCAGATGGCGAGGAGTCCCGGTTGCGATACCTGCGGGTTGCCCCGTCCGACGTAGGCGCCGCGCAGTTGCGGACCGAGTTCCGCATTTCTAACAGGGGGGACCTGCCGGACCCCACGGGCCACATCCAAGCGGGGGCCAGGAGGGTTGCAGAGCTTTTCGCCAAGAAGCCGCAGGCGATCTTGCCGTTCGAGGAGGAGGCGCGCAATATCATGACGGGCAACCAAGTGGCACAGAGCATCCGCGCGCAGTTGCGAGGAGATCAGAGAGCCAAAAACGTTCAACCCCAGCTGCGAGTGCAACCTGGGGTGCGGGTTTCTCCTTGCCACGAAACCATCACCCTGGGTTGCACTCATTTCGGTTTTCGACAACCGTCATGCGTGGTTGCACATCTTTCGTTCGTTGTTTTTCGACGTAGGAAGGAACCTTCACCCTTGGTTGCACGTGTAATTTTTCAGGTGGTTCACCTGGGGTTGCACATCTAGGTTTCCCCAGGAACCTTCACCCCAGGTTGCGCGCGCATCTGGGGTTGCACGTTTTTCGCCACCCGAGGAGACGACGATCCTACTTTGGCTGCGCTGGAGGCCAACGCCGCGGGCCAGCAGGGCGTTCAGGCTGCTCTCGTTGCCGTGCTGGATTACTCTGGAGGCGGGGGCACCTTGGACGCGGCCTCGGGGTTGCCGCTCATCACCACCCAGCACGTCCAGTGCGCCAGGCGCATGCTCGACATCAGCATTGCCATCCGGACCATATGGCGAGCTGCTCTGGACGAAGACGGTGCACCTGGCTTCTTTGCAAAGGCAGAGCCGACGCCCCATCCGCATCAACATATATACCGGAGAAAAGCCCAATCCAATTGTTCGGGGGCTATGGGGCTATGAGGGTATGGGGCTAGATGGGCTATATGGTCTATTGGGCTGCTGGGCTAGAGGTCTATAGGGCTCTTGGGCTAGAGTGCTATAGGGCTGTGGGGCCATAGGGCTATAGGGCTATTGTGCTATAGGGCTATTGGGCTATAGGGCTATTATGCTATAGGGCTATACATATAAGGTTATATGCGCTATGTGGGCCATTGGGCTAAAGGGCACTATAGGGCTACAGGACTATAATGCTATAGCGCTAAAGGGCTATAGGGCTATAGGGCTATAGGGTTAAAGGGCTATAGGGCAAGAGGGCTATAGGTCTATAGGGCACTATAGGAATATAGGGCGATCGAACTATATGGCGATTGTGCTATGGGGCTATAAGATTCCTGGGCACCCAGGCACCCTGGCCTGGCCACCGAAATCGGCGACGACGCACCCGGGCATCGGGACACCCGGGCACCCGGCCCCCTGCCACCGTAATCGGCGCCCCACCTCACCTAACCATATGAATCCGCTAGGACCCCTACAGAGGCAAGCTCTGATTGGGGAATGCGGAATGGTCGTGCGCGGGCCCCGGCTTGAGTCAGTGTGTTGGGGTGAGGGTGCGGGTGAAAGGAGCGGGTTTCGGGTGTTTGGGGTTAGGGTGTCAGGATTAGTGCGTTACGGTGTCTGAGTTAGGTTCATGGGGCTTCGGTTCAGGGTTAGGGTGTTAGTGAGAGGGTGTGAGGGTGTAAGGGTTAGGGTGTTTGGGTTTCGGGCTTATGGTTCGGTCTAGGGTGTTCGTGGTTGGGCTAAGGTGTCATGGCCAGGGTGCTAGGTTCGGGACTGGGATGTTCGGGCTCGGGTGTTGTGTTCAGGTTAGGGTGTGAGGGTTAGGGTGTTCGACTTAGGGGGTGTGGATGTTCGGTTAGAGTCAGGGTGTGAGGAAACGTGTGGTAGGGTTCGGGCGCTGGGGCCAGGGTGCTATGGCGAGAGCAAGGGTGTTCGGGTTAGGGTGTAAGGGGTAAGGAGTTAGGGTTCGAGTGTCAGGGTTCGGGTGAGGGCGTCACGGTTGGTGTGTTAAGGTTTGGGCCAGGGTGCGTTAGAACTTGAATGATATGGCTAGGACCATGGATACGGTGCTCGGGCTTTTTTGGGGTTCGCATTAGGGTGCGGTTAGGGTGTTCGCGTCAGGGTGTTAGGGTAACGGTGTTTTGATTGTGGTGCTGGGGTGAAGGTGGTGGGGTTATGGTGAAAAGCTAAGGATGTTAGGTTTCGAGCGTTACGGTTAGGGCTAGCGCGCTCGGGTTTAGGCGGGGTCAGGGTTCAGTTTCGGGGAGGGGGGGGTCGGGTCTTAGGGTTAAGGTGTTAGGGTTAGTGTGTTGGGGTTATGGTATGGTGCTAGCGTCAGCGCGTTAGGGGCACGGTTAGTGATAGGGTTACTGTGCCAGGATTAGGGCTTGAGGGGTTCGGTGTTATGGGGCCAGGGTTCGTGCGTCAGGATGAGGGTGTTAGGGTTCGGGTCAGGGTGTCAGGGTTACGGGGGTTAGGGTGGGGGTCTTAGGATTCGGGTGTTGGCGTTGGGGTGTTAGGCCAGGTCGACCCCCTCCCTCCTTGAATTGCGCGCCCGCAGGCGACGCTGCTGACGGCGAGAGCGACGGCGACAACGAGCCAGGGCGTTTGGCGCGCCCTGTTCGGGGTCACTATCACCCTCATGCGTACGCCGCGCCGCTCTCCACGCAGGTGCCAGCTTGCCCGGCGGCGCCCCAAGACCCGGTTCCCGCTGGCGGCCTGGTGGCTGACGTTGCGCGCCCTGCCGCGCGGGCCGGCGGCGGCAATGTCGACGTCTCGCAGCCCGCCAGTCCGGGCGCCGCGGAGAGCGATCTGGCCGGTGCCCCCCCGACAGGAGGCGAGGCGCCGGGCTCGGGCGAGCGCGCGCTGACGTTCGCGGACTTGGCGGGCGAGGCGCTATTCGACAATCAGGGCCTTGGCGAAGGGGGGGCAATGGTTTTCACGAAGGCAGCTTTCAAGGACAGAGAGCTCATCCGTCGTGTGCTCCTGACCGGGAAAAGCCAGATTTCCGTGAACGCCTGCGTCGACCTCTACAGCGTGGCCGTGTCGGACCAAGAGGCCCCCGCAAAGCGGAAGAGGCGAGCGCGCCCGTCCAAGCCCGAAGCGGTGGCGGTGCTTAAGGCGGCCTTCGAGCAGTTCCCGCGCCTGGGGGAGTGCCAGGAGCAGAACGGCGAGGTGTTTCTCAAGGGCTGGCCCGACTCAGAACTTGGGAGGACGCTCTTCCACAACGAGCTCATGCGCTGCTGCCGCGTGTCACTGAGGCAGCTGTCACAGAAGCGCGCCCAGTTCCACGGGGGGCGCCCGCAGCTCGCTGACGCGACGCCGAGCCGCGCGGCCGGGCCCCCCGCGCAGCCCCCGCCTTCGCGCGGCGCCCGGGCGAGTGACGCTGGCGCTGCCCCTGGCGCGCCGTCCAGTACTTCTGGCGCCGCGGAGCCGGTCGCGATGGGCGCTTCGCAGGGCTTGCGCCCGCCAGCTCCGAGCACGCCGCCCGGCGGCTTGCATTAGGCGGGGGGGTTGGGGACAGGCGGAGGGGCCAAGCAGAGGGGGGATGGAGCGTCGAGCCTCATCAGGCTTAGTAGGATGAGTCGGATAACCTCTATAAGATCAGTTTTGCTTTACCCGCAGGCGCCCGCTCATACGTATTTTGAGCAGGAGCACTAGAGCTCGAGTTCGAGCGCGCTAGATCAGGCGGAGTTGGAGACTCCAGGGCTGGATCTGTCCAGCTCGCCCACACCTGAGTAGCATTTAGCTTCAGATCTGCAGAATTACGTGCATGCTGCGCACGTTTTGCAACGCGTGCTTTGGCATATGTCGCGCATAAATCATGTTTGAACTAGTCCACCCAGGCACTTCTATGATTAAATAATGCCCTTCCCCTGGGGAACGGCCCCCGCCGCCCGTCGATGGTGCCCCCCGCACTTTAGGGCCCCGCCCACTTTAGGGCCCCGCCCGCCAGTCAATGATGCCCCCCCCACTTTAGGGCCCCGCCCGATCCGCCCGTCAAAGTCAGCCCGCCCGATTCGCCCGACCGCCCTGTAGGGCCCGCCCGCCTGTCCCGACTCGCCCGCTCATAGGCGCGTAGATTTCGAGGGGGAAAACGACGACGAGGAAGACGATGACGATGAGTTGGAGGAGGAGGAGGAGGAGGAGGAGGAGGAGGAGGAGGGGAAGGGGGAGGAGGAGGAGGAGGAGGAGGAGGAAGGCGAGGAGGAGGAGGTGCTTGCGGCAAGTCCCGCCACCGTGTCGCCCTAGCATTCTTGATTGCGAGTGTGCGAGGGGGCACGGGAGGCCGTCACGCGTGACACCTCGGGCCTTGGGGACTCCGCGGCGTCTTGGCAGCGTCCCGCGGGGGGGAACTTCGGGAGCTCCTTGGGGCCCCGTGGCGCGGCCGTCTGGCGTTTTCGGAGTCCGTCTTGGTGGGTTTTCTGGGTCGTCTTGAGGCTCTCTGGAGGCCTTCAGGGCCGTCTGAGAACCCCCTTGGGCCGAGTTGGTGTCCTTTTGGGTCCCTCCCTGGCCATCTTGGAGCCCCCTTGGGTCGTCTTGGATCCTTCTCTGTGTGGGCCGTCTTGGGGCCAGTGCCGGTGCCCGTGCCAGCGGTGCTGGTGTCGACACCCAGCACCGCGCACTGGCACCAGCACCGGCACCGGCCCCAGCCGCGGGCCACTGGCCACGGGCACCGGCCACAAGCACCGGCCACCGGCACCGGCACCGGCACCGGCACTGGCACCGGCCACCGGCCACCGGCCACTCGCCATTGGCACCCATACTGGCACCAGCACCGGCTACCGGCCACAGGCACCAGCCACCGGCACCGGCACCAGCCACCGGCACCGGCACCGGCACCGGCACCGGCACCGGCACCGGCACCGGCGCCGGCACCGGCACCGGCACCGGGGCAAGAATCGTTCATGCCTTGGCCCGCAGATCATGTTACTAATCCGAGCGGGTCATCGGATTCCTGTAATTGTCGTCACTTTTGGGCTCCTCAGGTTTGAATGTGGAAGAAGTATCAAGCGGGACCCTCGTCTGTGAGTGAATTGTGAGGACGCGGCAGGCGGGGGCCTTCCTATGGGTCCCGCAGTTCACGTGGTTCCTCCGGGTCATCCTCCGGCGCGCGCTTCCTCTGGGTCGTCCTCCGGCGCGCATCGGCTGGGACGCACGTCGTGCGCTTCCTCTGGGTCGTGTTCCGCACGAGGACGAGGAGGAGGAGGATTGCCAGGAAAAGAACGAGGGATGACGCAGGACGAGACAGGAAAGCAGGAAGAGGAAGAGGCTGAGGGGAGGAAGGACGAGGAGGAAAAGGAAGAAGAGGAATGCCCGAGGAGGCCCCAGTAGGTCCCGGAAGACCCAGAAGGCTCCAGGAGGCCCCAAGAGGCCCCAGGAGGCCCCAGGAGGGGGCAGGAGGCCTAAGGAGGAGGCAGGATGAGGAGGAGGAGGAGGAGGAGGAGCAGGAGGAGGGGGGGGGAGGAGGGGGGAGGAATATGGAAACGAGGAGGAGGAGGAGGAGGAGGAGGAGGAAGCGGATGAGGGAGAGGGAGAGGAGGAGGACAGGGGATGAGGAGGAGGAGGAGGAGGAGGAGGAGAAGGGAGAGGGAAAGCAGGAGAAGGAGGCAGGAGGCAGGAGGGGCAGGGGGAAATGGGGGGGAGGAAGCATAACGAGGGGGAGGGGGGGGAGGTGGAGGAGGCAAGAAGAGGAGGAAGAGGCAGGGGTTGAGGCAGGAGGAGGAGCAGACAGGAGGATAACGAGGAGGCAAGAGTAGGTGGGAGAAGGGAAGGGGCAGGAGGATACCCCCATGCGAGCTAAAGAGATTATCATGCGGGGTCCCTCCGGCGGAGTAATTATTTTTAACGGTTTTTGAAATCCCTTGGGTTTCCGTTGTTGTTGTTCGGTTGTTCAGGGCCGAGGCGCCGCAGGTGCTTGCTGCGCCTCGCGGCCGCGGCGCTGCGGGCGGCCCCGCATGCCCGCGGGGAGGGGGGGGGGGAAGGAGGAAAATGTTTATCCATGTGTCTTCGGCCCTCCCTTATCCCCCCTTTCCTTCGGCGGCGCACCGCCTTCTCCTCCGTCGCCTCGTCCTCCGTCGGCGGTGAACCGCCCCCCCCCCCCCCCATGCCGGCAATCCGCCTTCTCCCCCTCCGTGGCGGCAGACCGCCTACCCCTTCTGGCGGCAAACCGCCTTCTCCTCCTCTGGCGGCAAACCGCCTACCCCTTCTGGCGGCAGACCGCCTTCTCCTCCTCTGGCGGCAAACCGCCTGCCCCTTCTGGCGGCGAACCGCCTTCTCCTCCTCTGGCGGCAAACCGCCTTCTCCTCCTAATGGCGGCAAGCCGCCTTCCCCCCCCCGCCCTATCGGCGGCCTGCTTCGCCGCCTCCCTCCACCCCCTCGGCGGCAAGCCGCCCGCCCCCCTCCTCCCTCCCCTCCCTGGCCTCTCCTTCACTTCGCCCTCCCCCATAGCTCTCTTCTTCCCCCCCGCGCACCCTTCGGCGCCCCCTCCCCCATCCCCCCTTCGACACCCC
>CAUYUJ010014859.1:185000-234069 GCA_963575745.1 Prorocentrum cordatum | reverse complement strand
TCCTCCGAGGGCTTCGGGCGGCGCGCGCGCGGGAAGTCGCGCGCTCCGCTCGGCGCGCGGTCGCGCCGCATCGCTGCCGTGGAGGGCATCTTTCGAGGCCGTCTCGAGGAGGCGCGGGCGGCGTTCGTAGCGCGCGGCAGTGCGACGGAGCACCTTCCTGCCTGCGTCCAGGCGGCGACGTCCCAGCGCTGGTCGCAGCCCCAGAGTGCGCAGTTTGCTGCTTTGGGCCTTGGGCGGCGGCGCGGGGTGGGCGCAGTCCGAGCTGGGGGACTTCTTGCAGGCTCTGTCGTCGGGCAGCCTGCAGGGGGGGAGCTCCAGAACTATGAGGGGTTCGTTGAATTTCTGCCGCCTCAGTTGTGGGAGTTCGTGCTCTCGCCGCACTCGGGCTTCGCTGCCAAGATGGCGGCGTTCTCAGAGCACCTCGGGGCGCTTGGCTTGAGGCGTCCGAGCTGCCCGACGGCCGCCAACGTGGCAGTATTCTTGTTGCTGGCGTGCAAGCAGACAGGCGTGGAGACGGGCGAGATCACGAGGGAGCTGTTGCAGTCATATCTGGTCACAGTGAAATCCTCGTTCAAGAATCTCGCGGCGAAGATGCCGCCGCCCAGGGATGGCACCCAGGCTCTCCCCATCACGCCTGGGGGGCTCCAGTCTCAGTGCCCCATCACGTACGTCGACGCCTTCCCGCCAGGTGTTGGAGCGACGGCGCCGCAGATAAATCCCGTCGAGATGGTGACGATTGCGAAGCTGATTAATCTCCGTGCAGGGAAGAAGAGCGGCCACCTCGCGCTGCCTGCGCCCGCCCGCGGCGGGCTGCAGCCATCCCACGGCCCAGGCTGCGGCTCTCCTCAGCAGCGCCCCCCCATCGCGGCGGCCGGCTCGTTCTCTGGGCGCTGGCCGACGGCCCCACGGGGAATGACAGAACGCAGTCCCCCGCGGGGCACCTGGTATTGGGTCGAGGGGTGGGTTCCTGGATCGGCGTGGGGTGCGTTTCTGGATGCCTGGATCGAGGGCGTGGTGTGAAATTCTGGATGCCCGGGCCGGGTTGGAGGGGGATGGGGGCGCGGGTGGGTGGGCGGTGTGTGTGTGCGTGTGTGCGTGGTGGGGTGGGGTGGGGGGGGGGATATTTTCGTTCGGCGGTGATCCGCCTGATGTCAGGTGGGGCTTTCGCAGCGGCGGCCGCTGGTCCAACCCAGCCATCCAGCTGATCGGCCGCTCGCAGACGCAGCAGCCGCAGGAGCCGCTGCAAGAACTAGCAGGTTCGAACCACCAGCTTTCGATGGCGGCGGGGAGTTCGGATGCGCCGTCGACGCAGCAGCTGGCGGCGCAAGATGGCGGCACACCCGCCGACTGTCAGCCGTTATTGAGCACCGCCGCCGCCCAGACGGCCTCGATCAGCAAGAGCCGCGCGCCGAAGAAGCAGAAGAAGCATAAGCTGCCGATCGAGCTCGACTCCGACTCCGACTTCGACATCGTCGCCGCGACGCCGCCGCCCAGGGCTTAGAAGGTCGGCGTCGGCGCAGGCTCTCTGAGGACGACCCCGACGGAGGCGGCTCTGGCCATGGTCGCGGCCGTGGATAAGAGGACGAAGGCGGTCAAGACGAAAAAGAACGCCGAGGCGGTGAAGGCCCCCGCGCCTGCCACGGGCAATGCTGCTAAGAAGACGACGCCGCCTGGCAAGGACAACGCGGCAAAGAAGACGCCGCCTGCCACGGGCAACGCGGTTAAGAAGAAGACGCCGCCCCCCGCGGGCAAGAAGACGGACGGCGCGGCTGAGAAGGACAAGAAGCGCAAGTGGGCGAAGCCGAGGTGGGAGATGCAGACCACGCGCAACTTGGCGAGCGGGGTTGAACCTCCCACCGATGAGGCGTCGGGCGCGTGCGGCGATTCCCAGCAGCTCCGCTGGGGTCGCAGTTTGCGCGCCCGCCGCCTTTCAGGCGACTGTTCATCGTTGCTCCGCCCCCCAGGTGCAGTTCCGCAGCGGCAGGATCGGCTCCCTGGCAGCGGCGTCAGCCTGAAGTACATCGCGGGCGATGAGGCCGACAAGGCCAGATTCTCACCGACGCCCTTCTCGACGCCCTCCTCCGCGCTCTCTTCATTTTCGCCCCTGCCTCGACGCCCCCTCCAGCCCCTGCTGTCTCGTTGCGCCCGATCGCTCCGAGGCCAGGGCCATCGCGGAGGCGGAGGAGCTGGTCAAGAAGGAGCTCGCCGCCAGGGCGCGCGGCGAGCAATTCGCGCAACGACTCTTCAACTCTCCAGGCCAACGGGGCGGCCTCGGGAGAACAAAAAGGTCGTGGCGGATATGCCGCCTCGTGGCGGATATGCCGCCTTGTAGCTCAGCCTTCTCACCTTCCAACTCGTGGCGGATATGCCGCCCCCGCCCCCCCCCCTCTGCGCTCCTCCGCCCTTCAGGCGGACATGCCGCCGCCCCCCTCCCCTACTCGGCCCACTCCGCGCCCCCGCGCCACGCCCCTGCGCCCCCCTCTCCGCTGTCAGGCACGGGATCCCACGCCAACTAACGTCGGGGAGACGCCCACTGCTCGAACGGCGAAGGCGTTCACCCAGAATGGCCTGGGCGCGCGCGAAGGTACTGACGTTGCCACCGCCCTTTTAACGACGAAAACAAGTGAACCAAGACCTGCACATTCAAAGGGACGTCGGTTCACTTATATTTCTGGTGCCCAGTGCCACCCTCACTCTGCCAGAACGCCCCACCCGGACCCCCCCCCCCCTCCCCCGAGACCCCGTCGCAAGAACCAGCGGGGCCCTTCTGAGAGGCTCCCGAGGGCTCGAGGAGCTCCAAGACTTCAATGGGTCCATGGGCAACCCCCTCCCCCTCCTCCCGAAGTCTCGCTTCCGCGTCCGATTTCATTCGGTTCAAGCCCGCGGCCCGCGGGTGCCCGCGAGCTCGCGCGGGGTCGGCCCCCCCTTTCGCGCCGACGCGGGGGCTGGGGCCCGCGCGCCGAGGCTGCGCCGCAGCCACCGCGTCGCGCTCGGCGCCTCGCACTGCGGCCGCGGCCATGGCAGACAGCGGCAGCGCGTTCGACGCGTTGGAGGCAGCTGCATCGCCAAAACAAGTGGCCCCGCGTGCGGTCGCCAGGGACGCGCGCATCGCGCGCGAAACTGGCTGGCCGCTCTCGGTCGAACTGTTTTGGCGATTCGGTGCAGGAGATGTTCGGGCCAGCGATGCAGTTGCTCTCCGACCTTGCGGGCGTGGACAACAACGCAGGGGATCGGTCTTCCTCCGCCAGCGGCAGTCAGCCAGCCAGCGCGCCCACGTTGGCGGCGCAGCCAGCGCGATCGCGCAGCCCGCGGGCACCGAAGACGCCGCCGCGCAGGCGGGGGCCGACGTCGCCGCCGCGGGACCCGCGGCAGCGGCCTTTCCGCGCCACCCCGCCCTCAGCTCTTGTGCAGGAGCTCGCGACGCACATGCGCCACGCGACGCCTGTGGTGGAGGAGCCCCCCGAGGCGGTGGAGGCGCCTCCCAACGCGGTGGGGGCGTTCAGGGCGCAGCTGCGAGCATGGCTGAGCGACCCCGTTGGCAATCCCATCGATTGGCGGTCGGAGAACGTGCTCGCCGCGCTCAAGGAGTACCAGACGAAGTACGATTACAAGAAGTTCCGCGACCGTGGCCCGCCTGGCCCCGCCATGGGCGGGCCGCAGACGCGGCAGTGCCAGGCGTGGCGCGCCAGTGCGATGCGGGGCGCTGGGGGGACCGAGGTGGCGCAAAGCGCGAGATGTATGCGAAGCTACACGGCAGCAAGGCAGCGCCGCGGGCGCGCGAGGCGCACGCCCCCAGGCCTCAGCTGACTCCGCGGGGGCCCAAGGCGCCGAACTTGCCCAAGGCGCAGCCTCAGCAGGCGCCGTGGAGGGCCACTGGCAAGATGAACCCTCCAGCTCCGCCTCCGCCGCGGAAGGCCATGGGGCCGCCGCCGCCGAAGACAAGCATGGGGCCGCCGAAGACCATGCAGCCGCCATCAGGGAAGACCAGCATGGCGCAGCCGAGGGCAAAGAGTCGGCTGCAGCCGACAAGCAAGATGGCACCACCGCCAGCGAAGCCGATGCCGACGCCCGCCGCGAACCGCCCAGATGTCTTCTTGTAGGGTGATCGTGTGGACCTGCAGGCGGGCTGAGGTGCATAGCTTCCGTAATTCGAGCGCGGATAGCTGACGCGCCGCCTCTCCCCGCCTCGTCTCATCTCATCTCTCCTCCCCTCTCTTCGTTGCCGATCTATCTCATTGGCGGACGCGCCGCCTCTCCCCGCCTGGCGGGCAACCGCCGTGCAGATAAGAGCATCGGCGCATCGGGTTTGTTCTATGCGGTTGGAAAAAAAAAACACAAGTCCTTCCCTGAGCCATCCATTGGCGGCTAAACCGCCGTGAGGCCTCCCTTGGCGGCCACGCCGCCCTGAGCCCTCCATTGGCGGCTAAACCGCCGCCGCCGCCGCCTGCTGGCATCCCGAAATTTGCGATGCCACCGCGCCTCTCACACAGGTATGTTTTTGTTGTTGGGACGCTCACAGGCTCGCGGCCTAGCGGCTTCTGTGCTAGCCGCGGCTCGCGGCTCGGCGGCGTCGCTGCCATGGCAGGCCAGCAGAGCCAGAAGTGCATCATGTTCGGCTTCAAGTGCCCACAGAACAGCCTCTGCAAAAAAGGAGGCAAGTGGTTCCATGGAGAGACAGAGGAGGTGGCCAGGGACAAACTTGCGAACCACCTTCGCGCGTCGCCGTACCACGACTTGAGCGAGAGCGACGCGGAGGCAGCGGCTCTCGCAGTCGATCCCGACACTTGGGAAGTCGACATCGCGGAGTGGCGCGCCTGGGAGGAGGAGAAGGCCAACCGGGGCGCCTCCAAAAGGCGCAAGGGGGCGCCGAAGGTCGAGCTGGCGCCAATCCCTCCACAATCCCGCGCGGAGCGCTCGAACCAGCTGAAGGGCGCGTTCGCGGAGGGCGGCAGATCTTCAGGCGCCGCTTCGTCCGCAGCCACGGCGTGCATGAGGATGTCCACGGCGCGGGCCAGCCAGATGTCGCCCGATAGCATCGTGGTGCTCCACGGCACCCAGTGCCAGGCTGTGCTCGACTCGTTGCGCCGCGCGCGTGCTGCGACGCAGATGTGCGGCCAGATAGCGGAGCGCGCGGTGAACGCTTTCCGCCAAGAGGAGGCTTGCATCGCCGAGTGCGAGGACGTGCTCGCGAGCTGGCTGGTGCGCAACGCGACCTCGTAGTGACCTCCTCGTGCGGCGCAGGTGCACGGCTGGCAGCGCTGATGTCGCCTCAGCATCAGTGGCCTCATTCGCGCAGGCGGCGCGACGCGTCGGCCCTACACGCCCCCCTCCCACTCCTCCAACGTAATTTCAACCCACACCCCTGTGTCAGAACAAATTAGGACATCCTCAAACACTCCATCCGCACTCAATTCGTGAAGGCCGCCACGCCGATGTGAGTTTTGGCCATGCAGGCGGCCGAGTAGCCGCCCCCCAATGCAAGGCGATATGGGGGCGAGTGGACGAACGGAGCGGGAGGAAGGTGAGGGAACTTTGGCGGATAAGACAGGTGGGCGGGTGGATGGGATTTGGCAAAAGGGTTGGATGGAGAAAACTGCATCCGCATAAGAATGAGTGCGGCTATTTGTTGGATGTGCTGCGTCGCCATGTCCGCCCACCCCCCCATCGCCTTGCATATGATGACGCTCAGGCAGCGCGCCCCGTTCGCGCGCGCTCGCCCGTCTCTTCGCTGCCGCTCAGGCAGCGCGCCTCGCTTCCGCGCTCGCCCGTCTCTTCGCTGCCGCTCAGGCAGCGGTTTGAAGCACGCGGCGCCTTCCGCGGTCGGTAGCGCGGGGCGCCGCTCCGCCCCTGCTGCTCCGCTTAACGAACTCGGCGGACGTGCCGCTACGCCGCCGCCATGCTTATGTGGCAAAAAAAAACGTTGGATGTTATCATATGGTATCAGATGTTACCACGCGCCTGATAACACCTGATAGCACCTGATAACACCTGATAACATGTTATCAGGTGCTATCAGGTGTTATCATGGTGTTGTCACACGCTTGATAGCATATGATAACATATGATAACATGATGTCAGTGTTGTGTGGTTGGCATGCTACTCACAATTCATTTCAGAATCCGCATCACCTCGTGCGTCCGCCATGCTTCGAGCGGCTAGTCCGCTGGCGGCCAATCGCCTCCCTCGCCGCACCCCTGCGCCCTCTCAGGCGGCGAGTCCGCTGGCGGATATGCCGCCCCCTTCATACCTCCCTCCACCCCTCCCTCCACCTTTGAAGCGGCTAGTCCGCTGGCGGCTGCCCCGCCTCACTTACCGCGCGTTTTCTTCGCCATTGCTTCGCGTCCATCTCATCTTGACAACATTTCTCTCGACAGCACGCGGCCGCCAGTCAGCCGCGACGCGCGGCTTCTCGCGCGCCAAGGCGGTCGCGCAGCCAGTGGCGGGGATGCCGCCCGCTGAACATCACCAGCAGCATTCTCTGGCACTGATGTTCGCAGCAGCCAGGCCGAAACACAAGGGAGTGATGACCAGGGCGCCCGCAGCGAAGCCCCGTGGGAAAGCTGAGCCATCGGGGACGCAGGTGACACTGACTGGAAAGCTTGTGCCGCCGCTCGCATTGACCGATGCAGGGCCGCCGAAGGCATGCGGGAAAAACAAAGGCAAGGGCAAAGGTAAGCACCCCGCAGCGTTGAGGAGGACGGCTCGCGAAGCTGCGTCAGCCGCAGCTCCCGCCGAGGAACTGCCTCCTCGGCGCAGCGGCTTTGCCACCAGAGCCGGGCGACGCAGCGTCAGAGGCGGCATCGGGCTCCGAGGGGCGCGGCGACGAGATTGGTTCCGAGCTCGGCGTCAAACAGGAGTAGCTTGAGAGTGCCAAGCGTGAGCTTGGGGAGGAAGAGGCTCCACCGCAGGGCGCGGTAGCCAGGGTTGAGAGGCGCTCGCCCGATGCTGCCTATACGAATGAAGAGCGCTCGCCCGAGGCGGCAGCGCCGCAGGCGGAGGGGGAGGAGGCAGCTCAGGACGAACAGTTGGAGGGTGATCCGCCAGCAGGCGCTCGCCATGTAGGGGAGTTCGCGGAGGTGCATGGCATCGGGGATAGCATCGTGCGTTGCAACCGCTGCTGTCGCACGGCAAAGGAGTGCAACTACAGGATCAAAGCGAAGGGCCTGTCGACTTACCAGTGCGACGCGTGCAACACGAACGGGGTGCGCCTTTCTCGGAGGTTCGGACAGTGGCCGCCAAAGTGTTTCGCTAAAATGAAGAGTGAATTCAAGCAGCAGTTCTACAAGGATCTGGCAGAAGATCCTGGGCTGTCGAACCTCGATCGCATTGAAGCCTTCGTGGTCAGCTCAATCACTGTCCAACGGATGGAGGAGGAGCGCGTCCGCAAGGGTGGCAAGCACCTTCCGCTGAGGAAGCGGGCGCGCGACGGCTTCGACGCGAAAAAGATTGAAGATAATGTGCAGGATAAGAGGTGGAACCCTGATCTCGGGGAGTGGACGTACAGGCCGCAATTGGAGGCGGCCTGGAGCGAGACAGTGGAGGCCGCAGTGCGCAACGAGCTGTGCACCGATAAGAGGACGCAGGCGAAGCAGAGCGGCCCGCGGGCAGCGGCCTCGACGGGCGTCGCAGAGCACGGCGGCGACAAGGGCGACAGAAGCGACGAGAGCGACATGTCCAGATCCAGGCGGCGCCGCAGGCGCAGGTCTGACAGCCGCAGGAGGAGGAGGCGCAGCATGAGCAGGCGCGACAGCAGGGGCAGGCGCGACAGCAGGAGCAGACGCCGCGACAGACGTCGCGACACCAACCGCAGCAGGAGCCGCTCGCGCGGCGACCGCGACAGGAGCAAGAGCCGCCGCAAGGGCAGGAGCAAGAGCCGCGGCAAGAGCAAGGACAGGAGCAAGAGCAGGCCGTTTGGGGCTTCAACGCAGGGGTGTCGCCTGGGCTTCGCATTCGTGTTCGGTTTCAGTTCAACTCTTCAGGTTCGGATCGGGTTATTGATTTCGCTCGGCCCGAAGTGTTGTCA
Organism: Prorocentrum cordatum; assembly: GCA_963575745.1. Taxonomy (NCBI): domain Eukaryota; class Dinophyceae; order Prorocentrales; family Prorocentraceae; genus Prorocentrum; species Prorocentrum cordatum. The sequence continues at coordinate 226,045 of CAUYUJ010014859.1, read as the reverse complement.
TTTTCGGACAACCCCGAAGGCTCCGCAGGGATGAGGACGCGGATAAGGAGCGGATGCGGCAGGAGGCGAAGGAGAAGGCCGAGCAGGCCAAGAAGGAGACGCAGGATAATAACTTGGCGCTGATGCGGATCGGCACCGCAACGAGGCTCGAGACAGAGCTGGACGGGTACCTCGATCATGGCAAGGCGGACAAGGTGCCGTCATGGGTTGTGAAGAACGCGAAGGCGGCGAGGAAGTCTGTGGCAGTCATGAAGGCGGTGGCGCAGAAGCGCGCGCACAGCGGCGTGGCGTTGACGATCACGCAGGACGAGGCCAACAGCATCCAGAAGGATGCGAGCTCGGCGGCGAAGGCCATCGCGGGGATGCTCAAGGATGCGCAGAAGCACAGCAACTGATCGCCCCATGGTGGCCCAGTACCTCATGAAGTACGGCTTGGAAAAGGTGCCCTAGCAGGTGGAGTAGGACCCGAATGAGCCGTGGCCGCTTGGCCGCTCGTGAGCAGGGGCGGCAGTTGGGCCGCTCATGACGAGGCGTGCGATGTCGTGCAATTGCTATTGTTGGTGAAAAAACATTTCTTCGTTGTCATCGCCATCCCACTCGTTACCACCGCAGCCCTTCGTTTGGCGGGGATGCCGCCTTTCCACTCTCGCAAGCCCTTGGCGGACATGCCGCCTTGCCTTCATTTGGCGGAGATGCCGCCTTCGCTGCTCATCGCGCTCCGATGCCTCACTCGGCGAGGCGAAACGCTTGCAGAACTCCCTCCTGCTCGAGCGCGTCCTGCTCGAGATCCTACCGCGCGAGCTGTGGCTCGCGAAGGCCAGCGACACCGCTGGGAATCCCATCGGTTGGCGGTCGGAGACGAAGCAGAGGCGAAGCAGCTCCTGACGACGAGCAGATGGCCACCTGATGTCTCGCCGCGTGATTAAGAAGCCATCGGCCTCCCATAATTTGATCCAGAATGTCAGGGGTAGCCCAGAGCAATCGGCCCCCGCCGACGACCTGGAGATTCGCGAGTGAACGTTCTTGCTTCAGAGTTCATGGGGCCAAGATGGCCACCTGCACGTTTTGCTGCTCATCGCGTTCGCACCGTTCTCTCGGTTTCCCAATGACATGATCTGCCACCGTCCCACCCCTCACCCGTAGTCTTTGTGGCTCAAGGAGAGCCGCTCGAGGTCGTGCCCCCTTCGAGGTCTTGCGCCGCTATGGCGAGCATCGCGGGCAAGTGCGACTTCGATGACTTCGAGCTCATCGCGACGGATGGCAGTGCTTGGAGCTGGGCGATCATGGTGGTGCGGTTCATCGATTGGCGCAATCGTTGCCGACAGGCGCGCGCCGTTGGAGTCAAGGGCCAGATGCTCGTCGACCAGGCGCGGCAGATGATGGAGGAGGCGCGCCGTACCGAGGAGAAGGGCAATACGATGCTTGAGATGTCGAAGAAGACGGTGAAGGACATCCCAGGCAGCATTCGGCACTTCTGCCGCCCGCCGCGCAAGGGGAGCTGAGCGGCGATCGGAGCTGGGCCGATAGGAGGATGAGGAGGAGGAAGAGGAGGGAGGATGAAGAGAAGGAGGAGGGGGATGAGGAGTTGGAGGCAGCACGCACACCCGCATTCTGAGCCGCCAGCCGCGCCCGTCTCCGAGCTTGAAACCCGAGCTTGGCTCTAAACGGCTGCGTGCGAGGAAAAGAAATCCCCCTTGCAAGCTCCGTTGCTACGCTCACTTCGCGCCTCCGCAATCTCCCTCCCCCCCCCCCCCCTCCCCCATGCCCCCCCGCCCCCGCGCTCTTCGGCGGCTACTCCGCCCCTCCCGACCCTTCAGGCGGCTACGCCGCCATGCCCTTCGGCGGCTACTCCGCCCCGCGATCCATTCCCGCCTCCACTTCCGCATCTCTGGCTGCAACTCGTCTTTCTCAACCGCGCTGGGCCTCGCGCTGCCCCCCGCCCCCGCCCCTCCCGCGCGCGGGCGTCGGCGCAATGGGGAAGCGCGCCCTGCAGGTGGACAGGCAGGTGGAGCAGCGGGCTCGACTGCAACAATGTCTGGCCCTGCGCGGCGCGTCCGCGGCTTTGCTCAAGCGAATCGTGACTGCGCTTGGCCATGGCGACGACGCGGGCGATGCTATAGACGTGAGCGCTCGGGCCATGCAGCGATCGCAAACGGCATCCGTGGCCGATCTCATCAGCGCAGTGCGGCTGCAGCCCAAGATCGGCACGCCTTTCCGATGGAGGTTGGCGCTGCCGCATCGGCTGATGCCGAGGCTCCTGTCGGACTGCCCTCTCTGGAGTTCAATGTTTTGGGAAGCGATGCGCCGTTTCCCTGCGTCGCGCGATCGGCCGTGGAGGCTTTTGCTGTACTACGACGACATTGGCGTGGGCAACGCCTTGAAGATAGATAATCGTCGGAATCAGCTCGCGGTGTATGCGAGTTTCCTCGAGTTCGGATCCTTCTTGCAGAAGGAGGTTGCGTGGCTGCCGATCGGCACCTTGCGCGTCGTCGTGATGAAGAGCATCGGCGGCTCGGCCGTGGCGCGGGCATTGCTTCGCGCGCTGTTCCTGGGGCCAGAGAGTCTGTCGGAGCACGGTGCGCCAATCGGCGGCGTGTACTTTTTCGCCAAGTTCCACCGCTTGATTGCAGACGAGGCGGCTGGAAAGGAGACATTCTGCACCAAGGGCGCTGCAGGTCTGAGACCGTGCTTGCAATGCAAGAACGTTGTGCTGGATCAGGCGGAATGCCTTGCAGACTACGCCGACGATGATTACCTCGTGCCTCTCTGGCGCGCTGACTCGTCGCGCTTTGACCCGCTGTCGTCAGACGAGTTTTTGCAGCAATATGATGATTTGGCGTCGCTGCGGGACACGACGACCAGAGCGAACATCGAGAGACTGGAGCCAGGGAGGAAAACATTTCCATCGATCCCCTTCTGATGTTCCACCCCCTTCCCTTCTGATGTTCCGGCCCCGGGGCCCCCGAAGGAGACGGCAATGGGCATCACTCTGGATGACCGTTCTGGTGGCGTGCCAGGCGTTGCGGACGGTGGCGCCGCCGAGCACATACGTGAGGGGCCCCATGCATGCCATGCTGACCAGCGGCGGGACCTTGCAGGTCGAAATCTTTGCGCTCCTCAAGGCGGTGAGGGATGTCATCCCCGACGCGTGGGGAACGTGGCGGGATCGCTGCTCGGCGTGGCGGACTGGCAGACGCGGCAGGAAACCGCCAGCGTTTCTGTTCAGCGCGGCTCGGAAGAAAGCGCCCGGGGGCGCCGGGGTGCCCGGGTGCCCGGGCGTGCCCGGGGGCGCCCGCCGGGAGCGCCTTATAGCCTCGTAACCCTATAGCCCTATAGCCTTACAGCTCTATAGCCCTAAAGCTCTATAGCCCTATAGCTCAATAGCCCTATAGCCCTGTAGCCCCCCAGCCCTCCCTGATTGGATTTTTTCTCCGGTATCATTATTTTAGTGGCCTTCGTTTCGAGGGTCGGCCCTGTGGTCTGCCTCCTCGTCTCCCTGCCTGCTCGGTCCGCGGGCCGTCCGTCCTTCCCTCCTTGGTCCCTGGGGTTCCTCCTCCTTCGTTCCTCGGTTGTTCTGGCCGCTGCCGCTTGCTCTCTTTGGTGCTCTCGGCGCCGCCCCCCTCGTGGAGTTGCAGTTCGATGGAGTCCGTGCCGCCCGCCGCCCGCCCTGCTCTCTTGATTGATTCAGTCGGGCAGTCAAGTCGGTTGTGCGTGCCACTCTGGGTCGCGTTGGGGCTCGGGCCCCCGTGCCGACTTGGGATAGCGGTCTTGCGCCCTCTTAGTGCAGCTCAGCTGATGCGACTAAGCTGGGTCATCCCTTGTCTGCTCGTCGCTATCAGTGCTGCCCGCGGCCGTGCGCCAGGTCGGGGCAAGTTCAAGGCACGCTGCCCGCCCGCCGCTGCTGCTTGCCCCCACCAGCCGCCTCGAGATCTGCTCAGGTAACTAGCTTACTGGCGAGTTTTGGCCATGATCGAGCGATCGGCCCCCCTCCTCCCTCCCTCCCTCCCTCCCCCCCTTCCTCCCTGCTGCTTCTAGCCTGCTGTCTCCCTTGGCGTCCACCATTGCGGCAGTTTGGGTTCCACGGCGCCATGGGCCTCGAACTTGTTATGCCTCTGGTCGAATTTAGCGACCGCTTGACTGTGTTCTGTAGCTGACATCGGACTTGCGTGGACTCCTCGCGCTGGTTGTCATCGGTCGTTGCCATTGTTGCCGGGGGGAAATTTTGATCACCATCAACGTCGTCATCATACTATTATTATTATTATTATTCCTCCACCTCCTCCTCCTCCTTTTTCTCCTCCTCCTCCTCCTTCCCCTCCTCCTTTTTCTCTTATTCGCACTCCCCTCCTCCTGCTCCTCCTCCTCCTCCTCCTGCTCCTCCTCCTCATCCTCCTCCTGATCCTCATCGTCCTGCTCCTGCTGCTGCTGCTGCTGTTCCTCCTCCTCCTCCTCCTCCTCCTCCTTTTGCTACCCCTCCCCCGCCTCCCTCCTCCTCCTCTCTGATCTCTCCTCCTCCTCCTCCTCCCTCCCTCCTCCTCCTCCTCCTCCTCCTCCTCTCTCCTCCCCCCCCCCCTCCTAGCCCTTCCCCCCCTCTGGGGCCAGGGGGGCGGGCGCGCGTACTTGGAAAGGGCGCCGCGCGCCCGAGCTGATGTCGTGGCAGACGCAGGCGCTGGGCACGATCGTCACGGCGGCCGCCCGCGTGACCCTGCAGATGCAGGGGCGACAGGCGCCGCCTGGCAGCTGGTCGAAGGCGTTTGGAGGCGCGCCGATCGAGGCGCCGCCGGGCGTCTGGCGGCCCCCGTCGCCGCAGGCGGAGGCCCGCCCGCAGCCGCGGCCTCGGCCGACGGAGGCCCCGAAGGCCAAGGCGATGCCGCCGCGGCCCTCTGCAGCGCCGGAGCGGCTCGCCATCGCGGACGGCAAGGTGGACGACCAGCCCCGCAAGCGCCGCTGGACGCGGGCGACGGATTCGCAGCCTGCGGCTGGTCCGAGCCTCAACTCGCAGCAGGAGGTGGCCGTGAGCAACGTCGTGGACTCCGACGCGGAGGCGCGGGCGGAGCTCAAACGCCTCCAGGCGGGCATCGAGGCTGCGAGGCTCCGCAAGGTGGAGAAGAAGGAAAAGAAGCGGGCCAGGAAGGAGGAGGAGAGCAGGCGCCAGGCGACGCTCGGTTCGGCACCCTGGAGGAGGAGCCGCAGCAGGGGCAGTCGGCGGTGATGTCTGACAAGCAGTACGAGGAGGAGAAGGTGGAGCTCAAGGCGATCCCGCCTTTCCCGCTGTTCGGGGGCTCGGAGGTGCTGAACGTGGAGGAGAAGCTCAAGGCGCTCCCGCCTTTCCCGCTGTTCGAGGGCACGGAGGTGCTGAACAAGGAGGAGGCCGTGCTGCAGGAGGTCCGTCGAGTGGTTTTTCTTCGTGGCGTGGGCGAGCCGGTGGTCGAGCTGGCCGACGGCGACGAGAAGAACTACAAGGGGGAGGACAAGGATGACCACAATGAGGAGGTCGTGCCGCAGGACGTTCGGCAGCTGAACGCCGAGAGCTACCGCAGTTTCGAGGCGGTTGCGGCGGCGAGGCGGCTGGCCACAGACGTCGTCACAGGCACGATGCTCGAGAAGGGTGAGGTCGCGCCTGGCGAGGTGCGCTTGACGGGCACGGTGAAGGAGAAGCTGGAGAAGGAGGTCATGCGCCAGCGGGCGGAAGAGCGCCGGCAGATCGTGAGCGACCTCGCGACTGATGCTGAGGAAGGGCTCTTCGGCGAGGATGCGGACTTCCTCGAGCTCCTGCACGACGGCGTCGCGTACTGGGACCTCGTGGTGGACAAGTTGGAGGTTCACTGAGGGAGGAGGTTGGGGAGGGGGCCTTACCAGACTGTGGTTGGGGGCTCCCTGCCCCGCCCCCCCCGGCGTCCTCCGCGGTCTTGGGCCTCGGGTAGGCCGCCGCCCCCTCTGGTGGGCCTTGCGGGCCTGCGTGGGGGCGGCCCCGCAGTCTGGGGGGGGCCCTCTCCCCAACTGCCCTTCTGCGCCTGCGGGCGAGCGTGCATTCGGGCACGAGGTAGTCTCCAGTCTCCAGCCTCCTCCTCCTCCTCCTCCCCCCCTCCATTTCCTCCCCGCCGACCTCGCCGACCAGCGCGCGCCTCGTCAATTTCGGGTCGGCGGGCACCCGACTACGAAGGATCAGGGACTGCGAGACTGGAAGAGCCTGAAGTCAAGGCAAAGGGGAGAAAGAAGGCAGAGGAAATACGGGAAGAGAGGGCAAATACAGAACAGGCCTCAGTGTGTATCTAGTGCCTGGAAGGAGCCCCCTTAAAAGTTTGGAACGCTTCGAGCTCTTACGCGGGGGCTCACGCGGGTTGAGAAACCCCTCGGCCCTCAAGGTTGCAATAGCGCCACGCGAGACGCGCAAATCATCGGCACATTTGTCTCCGCCACTGGCCCAGCGCAGCCTGTGACGAGGGCCCCCCCACCCCGAGGGAACGACACCGGCGTGGGGTTGGGGTGAAAGCGGTCGGCGGTGGTCTCAGATGTGAGGAACCTCAGGCAACGCTTGTGTTTGAGACTTGGTCCATGTCTAACTGGGTCATGGGCTGACATTGCACGGGGGTGCGTTGACCGTGGGTAACCTCTGGGCAATCAAGAACTGCTGCTCAAACGGAGGCCACACCGGCAACGCAGCAATCAACCCAAGAGCGAGACTGCGGAATCCAATCTCCCCTTGCTCGAAATCGCATAATTCCTGAGGACTGATGTCGTGAGACTGGGCTCCCTTCTTGGCCCACACGCCCGCAGAAACCGATCCTGCAATAGCATTCCGATCTGCTGCGTCGACAGCGTTGTCCACACTCTTGTGAGCCTTTACCTTGATGAGGCGAGGCCAGACAGGGTCGCGACTCGCCGCTATCTTGCGGTTAATCCTTCGCCAAAAGAAACTGAGCCTACTGGTTCCCTCGGGAGCTCTGCTGGGGTCACGAATGCCTCCGATCAACGCAGCACAATCGAGGATCAGGAGGAGGAGGAGCAGGAGGAGGAAGAGGAGGACAAAGAAAAGGAGGAAGAAGGGGAGGAACAGGAAAAGGAGGAGGAGGAGGAAGAGGACGACGAGGAGGAGGAGGAGGAGGAGGAGGAGCAGGAGGAGCAGGAGGAGCAGGATGATGATGATGATGATGATGAGGAGGAGGAGGAGGAGGAGGAGGAGGGGGAGGGGAGGAGGGAGGAGGAGGAGGAGGAGGAGGAGGACGAGGAGGAGGGACGAGGAGGAGGAGGAAGAGGAAGAGGAAGAGGAGGAGGAGGAAGAGCAGCAGGAGGAGGAGGAGGAGGAGGAGGAGGAGGAGCAGGATGATGAGGATGAGGAGGAGGACGAGGACGATGACGAGGACGATGACGATGACGAGGAGGGGGGCAGGAGGAGGAGGAGGAGGAAGAGGAGGAGGAGGAGGAGGACGAGGAAGAGGAGGAGGAGGAGGATGAGAAGGAGGAGGAGGAAACGGAGGAGGAAAAGGAGGATGGGGAGAAAATGGAGGAGGAGGAGGAGGCGGAGGAAAAGGAGGTGGAGGAGGAGAAGCAACAAACATATTCACATCACACATAAGGGTAATATGACGACGAATACGAATACTAATAATACTAATAATAATACGAGTAATACTAATACTCATAATAGTAGTAATAATACCAGTAATGTTAATACGAAGTGTACTAATACTAGTAGTAATAATACGAATAATAATAATACTAGTAATGTTAATTCTACGAATAATACTCATATTTTTAATCGGAAGAAGATTAATGATATTAAAAAAAATAATTAACACACTCCTAACAATGATAAGACTAACCATGTGACGATCACGAGTAATACTAAGAAGAAGACGTATCATAAGAAGAAGGCGAGACGAAGAGTAAGACGCATAAAACCCCACATGCTAGTACTATTAAGAATACTAGTAATAAGAAGGAGCGTATGACTAATACAAAGCAGACGAATATCACGAATAGTACTAATAAGAATATGGAGCAGACGAATAATAATACTAGTAATAATGAAACACAGTAATACTAACATAAGTAGCATAACAATACTAATTCTAGTGAGACGCGGAAGACTAAGCCTCATACACACACGGGTAACAATGATAAGAGTAATACTACTACGAATAGTATGAGTAATAATAAGAGGAATAATACTAATTGAAAGAATACTACTGTAAATATGAAAATTAAACACACTAAGAATATTACTACTGATATTATGGATATGCAACACATAATACAATTACTATAGTACTACTACTACTACTAATACAAATAACAATAATTCTAGTCATAATGATAACACTACTTATATCAGTACGAATAACAGCACTACTAATAATACGATTACTACTAGTAATACTACTACTACTAGTTATTATTATATCAATAGTTACAGTACTTGTAATAATATTAATAACACGCAATTATAATAATATTAATAATAATATTAATAATAATAATATCAATACTAATATTATTAATAATAATAATGCTACTAATAGTAAGAAAACAATAATACTGATACCAATAATCAGACTCATAATAATAGTAATACTAGTAATAGTTCGAAGAAGAACGAGACACATAATACGAAGAGGCGGAGGAGGATGAATAAACTGACGATGAGGTGGAGGAGGAGGCGGAGGAGGAGGAGGAGGAGGAGGAAAAGGAGGACGAGGACGAGGAGGAGGAGGCGGAGGAGGCGGATGAGGAGGAGGAGGAGCAGGAGGAGGAGGAAGAGAGGAGAGGAGGAGGATGAGGAAGAGGAGGAGGAGGAGGAGGAGGAATAGGAGGAGGAGGAGGGGGAGGAAGAGCAGGAGGCGGAGGAGGCGGAGGAGGAGGACGAGGAGGAGGAAGAGGAGGAGGACGAGGCGGAGTTGAAGGAGGAGGAGGGAGGAGGAGGAGGAGGGAGGAGGAGGTGGAGGGGGAAGATGATGGTGATGGTGATGGGGAGGAGGAGGAGGAGGAGGAGGAGGAGGAGGAGGAGGAGGAGGAATAGGAGGAGGAGGAAGAGGAGGAGGAGGAGGCGGAGGACGAGTAGGATGAGGAGGAGGAGGATGAGGAGGAGGAGGAGGAGGAGGAGGTGGAGGAGGAGGAGGAAGAGGAGGAGGTGGAGGAGGAGGAGGAAGAGGAGGAGGAGGAACAGAAGATGAAACATAACACTAGCCACGATATCATTACTACCAGTACTAATATGAGTAGCAGTACTAATAGTTTGAATGTTAAGCATAGGCGTAATACAAAGGAGAAGATAACTACTAATATTAGTGATGCGATGAATAATACTGAGACTGCTAAGTATGATAGTAAGTATCAGATGGGTAATATTGAAATAAGAAGATTGGTAATGCTAGACATCAGAATAACCATACTAATTGTATGAATAATACGGGAACTGAGAATGACAATATTAAGACGACTAACGCAAGCACTACAATAGTATCAAACATAATGATTTTATTAATAAGACGACGAGCGCTGATAACATTAGTAACGCCAGTCACAAGAAGAAGCACAACACGGTTAATACGAATAATAATAATATTGATAATATTACGGATGCGATTAATAATGCGAATGATAATATCAGTAGTCTGAATAATACGACGAGCACTAAGACTAATACGACAAGTCGTGATGACCATGCAACGAATATTAATACTAATACGAAGACGAATAATACTAATATGACGAACGATACGAACATTACTCGCAATAACGATACCAATGATATTACCACCGATAAGAAGAATAATTATAATAATGCGGATACGAAGAATAACATTACATCATACGAACAAAGTAATAATAAGACCAAGGAAAACATACGACTAGTAATACGATTACTCATGGTAGGACGACTGAGAAGACTAACGTTAATAATACTATTAATAAAAACAATAATTTCCTACCTAGGCTCTGCCTAGAAGGGTTCCTACTCTCTGGGCTTAAAAGGGGCCGGGCAGTGGAAAGCGCCCTGGGCGGTTCCCCCAGTATCCGCCCCGCGGTTCCCTCAGTTACGTCCCCTTAGCTTAGCGTCGCTTGTCTCATCTTAGCTTAGCTTATTTCATCTTAGCTTAGCTTGGCTTCATCTTAGCTCAGGCGTATCTTAGCTTAGCTTATCTTCATCTTAGCTTCGCTGAGCTTGAGCATAGCAGAGCGCAGCATGGCATAGCATAGCGTAGCATAGCATAGCATAGCATTGCACAGCGCAGCATAGCATAGCATGGCTTAGCATAGCATATCATAGCATATGATATCGCAGCTTAGCATAGCATAGCCTAGCATAGCTTAGCATAGCACAGCGCAACATGACATAGCATAGCTTAGCATAGCATAGCATAGCATAGCGCGGCATAGCATAGCATAGCATAACATAGCATAGCGCAGCATAGCATGGCATAGCAGAGCATAGCATAGGAACTAATGCTGCTTTCCTAGGGGCTCCAACTTCTAGGCAGGGTCGCACTGGGGTAATACTGTCAATAAACACATCATATTAGTAGTAGTACTAATGCTAATGATTCCCTACCTAGGCTAGGCTCTGCCTAGAAAGGTTCTTATTCTCTGGGCTTAAAGGGGCCGGGCAGTGGAAAGCGCCACGGGCGGTTCCTCCAGTATCCGCCCCGTGGTTCCCCCAGTTACGTCCCCTTAGCTTAGCGTCGCTTGTCTCATCTTAGCTTAGCTTATTTCATCTTAGCTTAGCTTAGCTTCATCTTAGCTCAGGTTTATCTTAGCTTAGCTTACCTTCATCTTGGCTTCGCTGAGCTTGAGCATAGCAGAGCACAGCATAGCATAGCATAGCGTAGCATAGCATAGCATAGCATAGCGCAGCATAGCGCAGCATAGCATAGCATAGCTTAGCATAGCACAGCGCAGCATGGCATAGCATAGCTTAGCATAGCATAGTATAGCGTACCATAGCGCAGATTAGCTTAGTATAGCATAGCATAGCATAGCATAGCGCAGCATATAACGGCATATCATATCATAGCATAACATAGCATAGCAATTAATGTTGCTTTCCTAGGGGTTCCAACTTCTAGGTAGGGTCGCACTGGGGTAATACTAATACTAAGATTAGTAATCATAGTATTACTAATACTACTAACAATAATCATACAAAGAAGAAGAAGGATGAGGAGGATAATGAGGAGGATGAGGAGGATGAGGAGGATAATGATGCCAATGAGGACGACGAGGAGGAGGAGGACGAGGAGGAGGAGGAGGAAGAGGAGGAGGGGAGGAAGAGGGGAGGAGGAGGCGGCGGAGGCGAAGGCGGAAGAGGAGGACGAGGAGGAGGAGGAGGTTGAGGAGCAGGGTGAGGTGGGGTGGAGGTGGAGGAAGAGGAGGAGGAGGAGGAGGAGGACGAGGACGAGGACGAGGACGCGGAGGAGGAGGAGGAGGAGGACGAGGAGGATGGATGGATGGATGGCAATATGACGGTGTCATGTCAAAGCAAAGCGGCCTCCCCTGACCTCGAACAGGAACTGCACGGACCAGATGAGGAAGTGCAAACGAGCGAGAAGCCTAAAATGATGTCGCCGATTGAGACGCCAATGAAAACACAAGAAGACTCCCAGCAACAGACTTTGGATGAATACCTCAGCGAACACACAGTGAGCAAACCAACAAAACTGAGAAAGGACTAACTCGATTCGGCCCAAAAGGGCAACCTCAAATTCCACAAGCAACAGCAAGAGGCTCCAAACAGAGATCGCCAGCCCCGTTCCCTGCTTCATTGGCCCAAACAGCGGCCACTTTCTTTCCTTCATGCCCACCAATGCACTGAAAGGATAGATCTCACCCACTTAGACCAATCAAAACTTGAATTGAAATACCCTCCCCAGGCGGCTGTGGGAGACGACCACAAAGTAAATGACGGCGCCAGCACAGCACTGAAGAGAGCCCCATTGCAAAAGGATAGCTGAACACGTGGCAGCGCAGATGACCCAAATTATTGAAGCCAGGAGGAGGAGGCGGAGGAGGCGGAGGAGGCGGAGGAGGAGGAGGAGGAGGAGGAGGAGGAGGAGAAGGAGGAAGGGGAGCAGTAGGAGAGGCGGATGAGGATTAGGAGGAGGAGGAGGAGGAGGAGGAGGAGGAGGAGCACGAGGACGAGGACGAGGACGATGACGATGACGAGGAGGGGGGCAGGAGGTCGGGGGGAGCACAGGCGGACGGGTGTGCGGCACTGGCAAGGGGAGGCCTCGCGCAGAAGGACCCCAAGACAGCAGTGAACCAGTTCTGCCAGAGATACTGCCACCGACCGGTGACCAAAGAGGAGCTGGCCACCGCCTCCCTTGTTGGGTGCTTCATGGTACGAAATATGTCTCAGTAGGGCGGGCGCACGTAGGAGGGGGGATGGGACAGGGACCAGCGGCATGAGGAATCGGGCCAGCGATCATGAACGAAGTGGCGTGCTTTCGTGCACGCACGCGTGCGTGCACATGGAAGTTGCACCCTGTGGCGAGTCTTGTAGAAAGATGAAATGGGATGGAGGAGGAGGGGGGAGAAAGGGAGGGAAGGGGGAGGAGGGATCAAGGAGGAGGGATGATGTATGGATGGGTGGATGTGTGGATATGAGGATGTGGATGAGGATGAGGATAATGATGAGAAGGAGGAGGAGGATGATGGTGATGGTGATGGAGATGGTGATGATGATGATGATGATGATGATGATGATGATGATGATGGTCATGATGATGACGATGACGATGACGATGACGGTGATGATGATGATGACGATGATGATGATGATGATGATGATGGTCATGACGATGTTAATGCGGACGATGATGATCATGCTGATGATGTTGCTGATGATGGTTGTGATGAGGATGATTGCAATGATGATGCTGACGATTGATGATGATGGTGGTGATGCTGATGGCGATGATGATGCTGATGTTGATGATTGCGATGATGGTGACGATGATGATGATGATGATGATGATGAAGATGATGATGATGATGATGATGATGATGATGATGATGGTGGTGATTATGATGATGATGATGATGATGATGATGATGATGATGACGGTGATGATGATGGTGGTGATGCTGGTGATCATGTTGGTGATGATGATGATGATGATGATGATTATGATGATGATGATGATGGTGACGATGATAGTGTGGCTGCTGATGGTGGTGATGATGATGCTGGTGCTGGTGCTGATGCTGATGTTATGTTGATGCTGCTCCTGACGACGACGTCGATGGTGATAATGATGATGATGATGATGATGTTGATGGTGATGGCGATGACGATGCTGCTGATGATGAGGACGACGATGATGATGATGCTGAGGATGGTGATGCTGATGATGATGCTGATGATGATGTTGATGATGGTGATGATGTTGATGATGACGATGATGATGATGTTGAGGGTGATCAAGACGATGATGCTGATGCGGCTGATGATCATGGTGACGATGATGATTACGATGATGATTGTGATGACGACAGGTGATGCTGATGATGATGATGGTTATGGTGATTGTGATGGTGATGATGATGATGATGAGGATGAGGATCAGGATCAGGATGATGATGAGGATGATGAGGATGACGATGATGATGATGATGAACATTATGATGGCGATGGTGATGATGATGCTGCTGATGATGATTATGATGATGATGACGATGATGATGATGATGATGATGATGATGATGCTGATGTTGATGCTGATGATGATCATGGCGATGCTGATGACGGTGATGATGATGTTGATGATGATGTTCATGAAGATAATGATGGGGAGGATCACGAAGACGAGTATGCTGATGCGGCTGATGATGATGCTGATGATAATGCTGACAAAGATTGGTGGTGGTGGTTGTAGTGATGAGGATGATGCTGCTGATGACGATTGATAGAAATGATGATGATGCTGATGAGGATGATGATGATGAAGATGAAGATCAAGATGAAGATGATGAAGATGATGATGATGATGATGATGATGATGATGATGATGATGATGATGATGATGATGATGATGATGATGATGATGATGATGATGATGATGATGATGGTGATGGTGATGGTGATGGTGGTGGTGGTGGTGGTGGTGGTGGTTGTGGTGGTGGTGGTGGTGGTGAGGAGGAGGAGGAGGAGGAGGAGGAGGAGGCGGAGATGGAGGCGGAACAAGAAGGGGAGGAAGAGAGGAGGAGGAGGAGGAGGAGGAGGAGGAGGAGGAGGAGGAAGAGGAGGAGCAGGAGGAGGAAGAAAAACACGAGGAGGGGTGTGCGGGGGGTGCAGGGAGGTAGAGGGGGGCAGGGAAGATACGTGATAGAGGCGTAGGATTGTGCTCAGGAGGGGAGAGGTGGAGCTGGAGGGCTGAGGGTTTCTGCTGAGGGTAGAGTATTGAGAAGCCGAGGCGGAGGAGGATGAGCGGGAGGAGGAGGAGGAGGAGGAGGAGGAGGAGGAGGAGGAGGAGGAGATGGCGGCCGAGGAAGAGGCGGAGGAGGAGGAGAACCAGAAGCAGAGCAGGAGGAGAAGGGGAGCAGAAGGTGCAGGCTGCTCAGAGGTTAAGCCTCCATCCTCCTCCCCGGGAGCTCGTGGCGACGGTTGCGAGTGGGCTCGTGCAGTTGCCTGGGAGCCCTAGGACGTCTGTGGCTCGATTGCACTCGCACGGGTGCCTCCCCCTCCTTCTCCTGTAGGATTGGTGGGGCTGTCTGACTGCATCGGAGGCGCAGCAGTTGGGGTGGGCATTCCGCGTAGCCGATTTCGTGCATTATTGGACTGTCATCTCCTGTCGCAGACGCCTAGCTCGTGGAAGTTCTGGGTGCGCTGCCTCGAGTTGGCCCGCGCGGGGCACCTGATCGCCAGCCACCTCTAGATGCAGGTTGCGCATACTTACCCAACGCTGATTCCACGTAACATCCTTTACCAGCTGTAACTGTCATGCCATCACCGTGTAGACCCTCGTGCGAGACAGCAAGCATCGTTGTGCGCCCGTTGTGCGTGCGCACTTTCAAAGTCTCGCCCAGGACATCCAGTACGTTGTCCAGAAGTATCCCAGTGGATACCAGGCCATATGGCGGATGGACCAGGGTGGATGCTGAGGAGGAAGAGGGGAGAAGGAGGAAGGATGTGTATTTTTCTTGTCGGGAGTATGCGAAGCAGTGCCCCTGCTTTGATTGTGATTTACTTTCTGCTTTACAGCTGCTGGCCATGAGCCGTGGCCCGGCACCCATTCACGGCGGTCTGTGTCACGCCCTTTTTCTGTTTCTATCTCCCGTTCCTTCTCTCTATCTTCTTATTTTGGTTCTCTCTCTCTCATTTCCCTCCTTTCCCTCCTCCCTCTTCCCACTCCTCGTTGCCTTCGCGATTGTTCACCCCCTTGCCACACGGATTCCGAGTAGTGTATGGTTGTTCGATTCACCGATGGTTCGCTTTGATCGTGCACAGTTTAAGTTGGCTGCCTGCGGTGGGCCTCGCCACCGTGCCAGCGAAGAAACGCATGAGGGAGGAGCTTGAGCTTAAGACCCGCTCCAGTTCAGCGCCCTGTCTGAAATGGCTCGGACCGTAACGCAGACACAGACACAGACACATGCACATGCATTCTCCTTGTCCTCCTCCTCCTTCCTTCCTTCCTTCCTTCCTTCCTTCTTTCTCCTTCTCATGCTCCCACTCGTTCCTCCTTCCTGTTGACCTGTTGAAGGAACCCTGGAGTTCGATAGGGCTCCTCTGGGGCCTCTTTGGCCCTCGAGGGGGCCTCTTGGGAGGCTTGAAGGTGTCCATCCTGAGCCCGTCGGGTGTCTCGGGCGCGATGGTTCCACCGATCTATGAGCCTCGGCTGGGCGGGTCTTGGGCCCGTGCGCGCCCAGGTCGTGGGGACCTCTCGGGCAAAGCGCCTGTCTCGGGCCGTGGGCGTGTCTCCTCTGAGAGCCCCATGATCCATGTGAGCGATGTGGCCAGCATGGCATTCAGGCCACCCAGGGGGTGCCGACCGCCGACCAGCGGTGCAGCACGGGCGCGTTTGCGCCCAGACAGTGGGACCCCCTCTGGCAAAACGCCCGTTTCCGCCCAGAGGACGTGTCTCTTCTCCGAGCCTCCTGGCCGCTGGGATGTAGCAGGACGTCGTTTGGGCCATCCAGAGGGTGTGACGAAAATGGGTGTTGCATGGGCCCGTTCGTACCCAGATTGCCGGGCTTCTCAGGAGAAAAGCCTGTTTCGGCCCTGTGGGCGAGTCTCTCTTGTTAGAGCCGCTTGATCACCGCAGTGGAGCAGGCATGATATTCGGGCCATCCAGAGCGCGCTGGTCATGGGTGTTTGAACCATGGTCACGTCGATGTAAGGCGCAGTCGGACGTCGTTTTGTTCGGTTGTCCTGCTTCCTTTCCCCCCCCCGTTCGGGTGGCGCCGTGCTAAAATGTTTTTCACTTTCCCGTTCGGGGTCCTGGCGGCCCCGTGAGGGCCATAACCCGGCAGTGTGTTCCTCTTTATCTGCCTTACCCCCGCCATCTGTGTTCCTCTTTATCTGCCTTGATGCGTCGAGCTGCTGATTTTCTATAATGGCGGCGTGTATATGACCCCCGCAGTGGATTTTTTCCCTCCGGCGGCAGTTGTAGACCCCCGGCAGTTGTAGGCCCCCGACTTCCTGTTTTCCCCGCCGCTTCCTTTTTTTCCCGTTCCACGCCGAAATTATAGGCTGGGACGCATGCGGACGCAGCCAGTGGGGCCTTTGGAGCTCCTGTATGGGACCACGAGGCGTGTGAAGGGGTGTGCCGAAATGAGAGGCGGGACGTATGCGGACGGAATCATTGGGGCATTCGGTGGAGCTCCCTGTGGGGGCACGAGGCGTGCATGTGAGGGGTTTGCGGAAACAGGGGGAGTGTAGATAGGCAGGGAAGGGGATGAGAGAAGAGGAGGAGGAGTCGAGGTGAGACGCGGGGCGCTGCTGATTCAAAACGAGGACCCGGCACCACAGGATGGCTAGGAATTTTTGCGATTACCCAATGCCACATGATTGTTGGGAAAGAATCCTACAAGGGCGCGTGGACATAAACCACGGATACCCTACCAGACGACCGAAAGGCACGCCAACATTCCGTTGCCGTGCAAACCTGTTGGCGGATCGTCTCCAGAGGCCACCGTCAAGCTGATGTGCATCGAGGGGCAGGACCGGCTGGGGATGTTTTTGCGGAGTGCATTGCGCCCAGTAGGGAGGACTAACAGGTGAGGATTTGGAGGATGATTTGTTGGGATGTTTGAATGACCGAATTGCGTGTCTTGTTAGAATTTTGCCTTACCGAGTTAGCGGGTAACATGAGCACAGCGTGAGAATGGTTGAATTCTTGATCGAGTGTGGACCAGAGAAGCGAGAGCAGGAACAGTACGGTGGGTATAGACGGGCTCCTACATCTCGCTGGGAGGTGAGTCCACGAATCGCATAGGAATGAATGTTACGAAGCTTTAGGCTTGTAGTTTGCGGGTCATGTGGGTGCTACAGTCAGTTTCAACTGCGAGGTCTAGCGTCGCAGTGCCGCCCCACCACACTCACCAAAGCCAGACGTGAATATCTTGACATAATCTCCCGAGGTTCATGGCCCAAGGTTCTCAGTAAAGCTGAGAGGGCGGCTCGATCCCAGGGGTATTTCACGTGTGTGTGTGTGTATGTCTGCTTGTCTGTCTGTCTGTATGCATGCTGCATGTATGTGTGTGTGTGTGTGTGTCTGTCTGTCTGGCTGTCTGTTTGTCTGTCTGTCTGTCTGTCTGCGTGTCGGTATGTATGTATGTACGTGTGTATGTATATATGTATGGGTGTTTATACACGTATGTATGTACAGTGCCGTTTTCAATACATGCTCCGCGTGCGGATCAGCTGGCTGTCTTTAGGGCGGGTTTTAGTTGAGTCAATTGATGCTGATGACGATGATGATGGTGGTGATTCTCATATCGTAGTGCTGATGGTGATGGCGATGGTGATGGTGATGATGGTGGTGATCATCACATCCACAATCACCATCACCACCATCACCATAATCACCATCACACTCGCCCTCACCATACCATCATCACCATACCCATCATCATCACCATCCATACCATCACCATCGCCATCGCCATCACCATCACCATTGTGGTCCGTAGGACTTGGCTCAAGGCAATGTCGTCGTCCCCTGCGGCTTCCCCGAGCCCTGAATCGATTGAGTTTCCCCATTGTGGATGATGACGATGGTGGTGATGGTGATGGGGGCGACGGCGATGGTGATGATGCTGATGGTGATGGCGATTATGGGGACTATCGTAAATCATATTCTTCCGCCGCTCCTCCTCCTCCTCCTCATTATCATCATCATCGGTTTTCGATGGTTTTGATGGTGATGATGGGGACTATCGTAAATCATATTCTTCCGCCGCTCCTCCTTCTCCTCATCAACATCATCGTTTTTCGATAGTGTTCATCCTCATCACCGTCATCATAACCACCATCATAATCATCGTCATCGTCATCATCACCATCATCACCATCATCACCATCATCATAATCATCATCATCGTGATCATCGTCGTCGTCACCATCATCATCGTCGTCGTCGTCGTCGTTGTCATCGTCACCATCGGCGGCAAGCCAGTACTGCGGGCGACGACGACGACGACGACGACGACGACGACGACGACGACGACGACCCCCTCCGTCCACGACGACGACGACGACCCCCTCCGTCCACGACGACGACGACGATGACGACGACGACGGCGGCGGCGGCGGCGGCGGCGACGGCAAACATGGATGTTCTTAAGCTGTTGATGGAATTTGGTCTTTTGGGGGGGTCCTTGGAGGGCTCGGAGGGCACTTGAAACCTTGGGCCGTCTTGAGGCCTCTTGGAGGCATGTCGGAGGCTATCTTGAGCTATCTTGAGGTATCTTGGGCCATCTTGGAGGCCATCTTGGGCTCTGTGAGGCTCTCTTGGAGCCGTCTTGGGCCATCTTGGACGCTCTAACCCCTCGCCCCCCTCCCCCCCCTCTGGGCTCAGGGAGGGGGGGGGGTAAACCTCCCCGAACAGAGGGAGGAAGGAGGAATTCTTTACGCTTCGCGTATCCCCACCAGCCCGTCTCACAGCAGCAACTCTCGCGAAGCATGCCGACAGTCGTGTATTTTCAGGCGTGTGTCCGCTGGGCTCCGCATATCTCCCCTGTTCCTCCTTCCTCCCGCCTCCTTGTACATCCTCCTTGTGGGGGGAGCGGGAGAAGGACGAGGCGAAGGAGGAGGGAGAGAAAGCGCTCCTCGTGGTTTGAGTCGTTTGGGGTTTCTCGTCCTGGTCTGAGTCGTTCGGGCCCTTCTTCCTGGTGTGAGTCGTTCGGGCTCTTCGTGGTGTGAGTCGTTCGGGCTCTTCGTCCTGGTGTGAGTCGTTCGGGCTTCTCGTGGTGTGAGTTGTTCGGGCCCCTCATCCTGGTGTGAGTCGTTCGGGCCCCTCCTCCTGGTGTGACTCGTTCGGGCTCCTCGTGGTGTGAGTCGTTCGGGGCCCGCGTCGTGGTGTGAGTCGTTCGGGCTCCTCGTGGTGTGAGTCGTTCGGGCGCCTCGTCCTGGTGTGAGTCGTTCGGGCCCCTCCTTGTGGTGTGAGTCGTTCGGGCTCTTCGTGGTGTGAGTCGTTCGGGCCCCTCGTCCTGATGTGAGTCGTTCGGGCTCCTCGTGGGGCCTCTTGGGGGCCTCTTGGAGCCTCGTGGGGCCTCTTGGGGGCCTCTTGGGGGCCTCTTGGGGGCCTCTTGGGGGCCTCTTGGGGCGTCGTGGGCCTCTTGGGGGCCTCTTGGGGGCCTCTTGGGGGCCTCTTGGGGCCTCGCCTCTTGGGGGCCTCTTGGGGGCCTCTTGGGGGCCTCTTGGGGCCGCTTGGGGGCCTCTGGGGGGCCTCTTGGAGGCCTCTTGGGAGCCTCCTGGGGGCCTCTTGGGGCCATCTTGGGGCCTCTTGCGACCTCCGCAGAAGCGCAAAGGAGAGCTGCCCCCTGAGAAGGACAAAATGAGCCCAACACCTTCGTAAAATCAATGTTTTTGCTATGAGGGAAGAGAAGCGCGGCCCCCTCAGGAGGCCAAAATGGGGCCAAAACCGTAGTAAAATCAATGATTTTGGCTGCCCCGCCCGTCGGGGCCAGAATCCTCGTGAGGGTCGTCGGTTTTTGCCCCTCCCAGGAGTCGAGAAAGACCCCCTTGAGAACACCCGGGGCTCCCTGTCCAGGCCCAGGGGGAGGGGGTAGGGGGAGGGGTAAACCCCTCCCCGAAGGGGAAGAAGCGGGGTTGAGGACAGAGCGGGCTCTCTAAACCACTCACGCCCAAAGGGCTGGTGGGATTTGAGATCTAACATCCCACGTTAGATCTCCTCCCCCTCCTGCTTCCCCCCCCCTGGAGGCTTTCAAGACATTCGTGTGCGGTGCTCGGGCGAGAGCCGAAGTTTGAAAACGACCCCCTCCGTCCACGGCGACGGCGACGACCCCCTTCCATCCATGACGACGACGACGACGACGACAACGACGACGGCGGCGGCGGCGGCGACGGCGACGGCGTTGACGACGAAGCCCTCCGTCCATGACGACGACGACCCCCTCCGTCCATGACGACGACGACGACGACGACGACGACGGCGACGGCGTCGTCGTCGCCACGCCGCTGGGCGTCCCTCAGCAGGGTGGGCCAGGCGCTTCGCTTGTGACCCCCCCCTGAGCTCCCTGGGAGCTCTAACATGGCATGCTAGAGCTCAAAACGAAATCTAACATGTGAAGTTAGAGCTCAAATCGAGCTCTCATAGAGCTCAAATCGAGATCTAACATAGTACGTTGGATCTCAACTCCAGGTAGACCTCCAACCGAGCTCTAACATGCCATGTTAGAGCCCCCCCGGGAGCTCTAACATGCCATGTTAGAGCTCGAGCTGAGCTCGAACATGCTATGTTCGAGCTCCCTCTCTCTCCCTGGGAGCTCTAACACCATGTGTTAGATAACATGCTATGTTAGATCTCCCTGGGAGCTCTGACATAGCATGTTAGAGCCTACATCGAGCTCTAACACAGCCATAAGCAGACAGAGATACACAGCGAGCGAGAGAGAGAGAGAGGGAGCTCCAAAGGTTTCGGTGGAGATCGCTCCAAAGGTTTCGGTGGGGATCGGAAGGTTGCGCTGTTTCAGCTGTCGGGGGAGATCGCTCTGGAGGTTTCGGTGGGGATCGCTCGACGGAACGCATCCTCCCCCATCCTCGTCCTCGTCCTGCTCTCCCATCCTCGTCCTGCTCTCCCATCCTCCCCCTCGGGGGTTTCTGCCTCGTCCTGCTCTCCCATCCCTCCCCATCCCCATCCCCCTTCTCCAGGGGGCGGCCCTGGGCAACGACGGTGAAATGGGAGATCTCTGGTAGCGAATGGTGCGGGTGCTGCTGTTGGTGCTGTTGCTGCTGCTGGTGCTGCTGGTGGTGCTGCTGCTGCTGCTGGTGCTGCTGGTGGTGTTGTTGGTTCTCGTGGTGTTGGTGCTGCTGCTGGCACTGCTGCTGGTGCCGTTGTTTGTGTTGGTGGCGGTGCTGCTGCTGCTGCTGCTGCTGCCGGCGCTGCTGCTGGTGTTGCTGGTTCTCGTGCCGCCCAGCCGTGGCGACGAGGAGGCCCCCCGAAGGCAAACCTCGAGGCTCGAGGTTTGAACCTCGATGTGTACCCCCTCCCCCGCCCACCTCCCTCCCTCTCCCCCTCCCCCGCCGCCGCCGCCGCCGCCGCCGCCGCCGCCGCCGCCGCCGCCGCCGTCGCCGTCGTCGTCGTCGTCGTCGTCGTCGTCGTCGTCGTCGTCGTCGTCGTCGTCGTCGTCGTCGTCTCTGATGTCGCTGTCTTCGCCGCGAGGAGGAGGAGGAAGGAGGAGGAGAAAGTGGACAAGGAGCAGGAGGAGGTGAGGGAGGTGGAGGAGAGAGGAGGGAGGAGCAGGAGTAGGCTGACAAGGAGGAGGATAATGAGGAGGAGGAGGAGGAGCAGAAGGATGAGGAGGAACAATAAACATGGATAACAGAAGAGCCTCCTCGGATGTCTCTTGGAAGTTTTGAGAGGCTTCTTCGGGCGTCTAACATCCTATGTTCGAACTCGATTTGAGTTCTAATATCACTTGTTGGAACTCGATGCGAGTTCTAACGCCCTATGTTGGAAGCGTGTTAAAGCTCCCTGGGAGCTCCCCAGGGGCGCTTGACAGGACACGTTAGAGCTCCCAGGGAGCGCTAACATCCTATGTTAGAGCTCCCAGTGAGCTCCAACAGAGCATGGTAGATCTCCCAGGGTCTCTCCCCCTCTTCGCCTCCTCCCCTCCCCTCCGCTGCCCTTCGCTACCTTACACTGCTCGTGCGGGACCCTGGTGCGCGCGCCGCTTTCGAATGGCCTCCGCATCCACGAGCTTCGACCAGGCGTTCTTTTCCTCTCCCCTGCACCTCTCCCCCGCCTTTGAAAGACGAAAGAAGATCTGGATGTCGAGTGTGGAGTGGGCTTATCGCCTTTGGTCATGCGGCTCGTCTCGAGGTGCCTGTCTTGTGTTTTTGTGTTTCATGGTTCATCTGGAGAATAATGCATGCGGGCGCAAGCGGTTCGACCACCGTCAGTCGACCTTCCATCTCACTCTGCGGCGCAGCCATGCTGTCGTGATGTGCGGTGCTTGAGGGTGGAGTTATGAATCTTCCGTGCGTTGCGTTGAAAAACAACTCCTTATTGAATCGCTTCGCTCATTCCGCCGGCCCGTGATATGGCATCGCTGGTTTTTGTCTGTGTGTTCGTTGCCCATGTTGCGCTCTTGGGGGCGGGTGTCGTTCGGACGCGTTGCGTGGGGAGTTTTGATGGTGAAGCAGTTCCCTGGGGGTCGTCTCTCGATGGGGCGAAATAGAGTCGTCGTCAAGATGCTTCTTTGGGGGGCCTCTTGGGGTCTGTTGAGAGGCCGTTCGGGGGCGCCTGGGAGACATGTTTGAAGCCTTCTGGGGCTTCTTTTGGGCCTCCTGGGAGTCTCCTGGGGCCTCTTGGCGACATCTTGGGGCCTCTTGGAGGCCTCTTGGGGCCTCTTTGGGACCTCCTGGGCGCCTTCTGGGACGGAGGGCTCCATTTTTGAGTTCTCGGTATCCCTCCTGAGTCCCTCTTGGGCCCGTCTTGGGGCCTCTTGGTCCGTCTTGGGCGGCACTTGGGCCGTCTTGAGGGCTCTCTTGGGTCGTTTCGGCGCCGTCTTGGGAGCTTCGTGGGCCGTCTTGGAGCGGTCTTGGGGGCCTCTTGGGCCGTCTTGGAGCGTCCGGAAGCCGAAAAAGCCAGAACACAAAAAACATCGAAAAAACCAATGACAATCAACGATTTTGGCCTCTTGGGGCTCTCTTCGGAGGCCTCTTGGAAGGCTCTTGGGGCGTCTTGGAGGCCTCTTGGGCTGTCTTGGGGGCCTTTTGGGCCGTCTTGGGGTCATCTTCGGCGTCTTCGAGCGCTCTTTGGGCGTCTCGGGGGCCTCTTGGGCAGTCTTGGGGGCCTCTTGGGGCACTCTGAGCGCGCTCTGGGGAGCCTGAGAGGCCGCACCCAGAAGGAAAACCATCTCTGAGTAGACTTGGTCGGGCGGCGACCGGGCGTTGGTCGGGGTACTTTTCGCCGGGGGACCCCCAGGGGCCGCCCCGCGCGCGCGAACTAGAAATACTGTTAATACTGTTAACCAGTTACCGGAGATCTTAGCACGCCCTGGCCCGTTGGGCCGGCGAATTTCAATACGTCCCCCTGTCCGCGCATGGGGCGCTCGCATGCCTCGGGCCATGATCTGCGAGCTCCCCTTTTGGACGCCCTCTTCGACACCATCGACAGGAGGGCCAACTGAGACAACGGTAGTTGCCTCGTCGTCACGGCCGGACGCAGGTCGGAAACCTGGTGCGTTTGGACCCCGAGAGGCGTTCGAGGACCGATTTTGCGCTGCCGTTGTCTCAACTCGCCCTCCCCCGAATCCAAACGATCCGATGCGGCCCGATGCTCAAATGGAGCTGTTGTGCATCCTGGCGCGGCCGATCCGACTTGATTCCGACTCCGTGCTGATGCGGCCCGACTCGGTGGTTGCTCCGATCCGATCCAGTTTGAGCGATTCGGTGCCAGCTGTTCCTGCCCTTCCTCCCTCTCCCTCCCCCTCCTGCTCTTCCTCGTCGAGGACTGTTCTCTTCGTTCCCCCCCCACACACTTTCTCCTCCCCCTCCCCCCCTCCCCGTCCTCCTCCTTTCCACGGGACGTCTTCGGCTTAGGCTTAGCGTGGCTGCTCGTAGGCATACGTAGTCCATTCCCCTTGACTGAGGCTGCGGCCTCCGCACCATGCCCTGCTGGGAACGAGCGGGCTCCCCGGTGGAGTCGGCGTGACTTTGGCGCTCGTCTCGTCCCATCCCTCACCACCCACAAGGCCACCCGACCCAACCCGAAGGCCCCAACTTGCCCGCCCCTCCCAACCCGAAATGTGGGTCTTCGGGTTGGGTTCGGGTGGTCTGGTAGGTGTTGTCAATCCCTGTGCACATCGTGTTGGCGCCTTCTCCAACCCGATCCAGTCTGTGGATCCGCTTCCGGCAGCTCCCGGCGGCACCCCCGCCCGAGGAGTTTGCTGGCGAGCTGGCCCCGTCCCAGAAGGAGCCTGGCCCGCGCTGGGCGGGAAGCGTCGGTGAGGAGAGGAGGGAGATCTCCCCCTCCTCCTCTTCTTCTCCTCCTCCTCCTCCTCCTCCTCCTCCTCCTCCTCCTCTTCCTCATTGCAAGATCAAGTGTGGGACGATTCGGACGGTTCTCAACCGATTGCAGAAATGCCGGTCCATGATATCAAGTTGAAGTTGTACAACCCGAAAGTGTGCTAAGCTCTCGCGGGTGCCGCGCCATTGTCTCTATCGATTGCGTTGGCAATGCCAGCTCTTCGGCGCGCCAGCTGGCATATATTGATATAATTCTCGGCGGCTTTCCCAGAACCCAAGGAGGCGGTCTGGGGCGTCGTGACCCGCGCTGTTCTGCGCAGTGGATTTTTTGCCCGCCAGACCTTCCGCCCCCATGGGTGCAGTGGATCACGATAGAAGCCTTTCTTGCAATAAGCTACTGAAGGCATCTACGGGCCACTTGTGAAATCCTATTCGCCGAAGCCAGATAACAAATCCTTTTTCGCGTTAGCCAAACGTTGAGCGAAGCTCGTAGCGTCGTGCAACATGCCTCGTACGGGTAAGCTAGAAAATGTTTGAAACAGTTTCATGCGATCTAGACAAATATAGTGTAAGAGAATACCGGAAGGCTAGAAGATATACGAATCAAAGTGGAACAAGGATAGGTTCACAAGGGATCTTAGCCAAGATGCCTTCACGGCGTAGGCACGAGTGTGGATACCCCCCCACCCACCACCGCCTTTCTATTGGTCCCACCCCTATCGTGACAGTGTCGGCGCCTGCGGTGGCGCGCTACAGTGCAGGGCCCTCGATGCTCCTCAAACCTCCTCTGGAAGTCGAAGGTGTCCCTGGGGTCTGAGATCATCATGATGATGAGACCATTGTCGCCGTGTCCTCGCTATCGCTGCCCGATAAGAAGCGCATCGGAGAAACTCTTTTGTCTCACCAGGGCTAAAGGCGCCTAAACGGTTGGATCATACATTTTCACAGCACGCAACATGAGCTGTAGTGTGCACATCAGTATACACAAGTATTTATACTCAGCTCTAATATGCACGATCGGGCCTGCGCGTGGACTCGCAGCATGGCTCGCTACACTACTGCAGCAAGATTCAGCCGGTCGAACCTCGGCTCCCAAAGAAATGCTGCGCCATTGCGCTCAAAGCTCAATCCTAGGTCTGCCTCGATCCCTCACACTTGTCGTCCCTGTTCGGCTCTGCCTTCCCAGACCACCTGGGCTTGGCCGCACGCTTCTTGGCCTCGGCACGCCTCCGTTTCTCCTCCGCCCACTCGGGAGTGTCCTGGTCTTTCAGCACTTGGAAACACGCCCGGCACTTCACCTTCTTCTTGTACTGGTTGCTTCCCTGAGTCGTGAACCATTCTAGTCGGTGCTCGCAGGTAGCTGGGTCCAGGGTCGGTTCCTTCACCGTCTGCTTGACTGTCCGATTGTCGCAGATCCGATGCTTGACGTCCTTAGTCTTATCGTAAGCCTGGTTCGGAGTTGTCCTCTGTGTCGTTGCTGAAGGCTCCGGGCTCGTAGGAAACGAGGGGCTTGCCACGCCCTTCGCTTTGCCTTTACCTTTCACTGGGATGAAGATCTCGTCGTCCGCTTCCTTGTACAGTCATCATCGTACGTTCCCCTTGTCGTCGTAGACTGCCGTTGAATCTACCGGAATTGTCTTGTCATCTCCTCTGAATTGACGATGCCGATTGTTCAGGTTTTTGATGTTTGATTGCCTTGCGGACTCGTGGTCCACACTCGCACTGGTCCACCGCCATACGACATGTATTGTACATACCACGCAGCTGCTGCTCCAGCTGGTCCCTTCACGATCAGGAACTCCGAATCTATGCCGTTCTCCATCATGTAGGCCTCGTAGTAGTGTCATCCTCCTCGCCGCTGAACGTTCCGCTTGTAGCGTAAGCGCCTGCTGCTCGAGGTCCTCGGCACTTGGATCGTTGATGTCCAGCCGCTTGTCGATGTCGTCCAGGAGAGTGTGCCACTGCACGAAGTCGTCGCGGCAACTCGTGAATGTCTCCTTTGTGGAGGCGTAGATAGTGATCAGCTTTTTGATCAGCTCCGGTATCTTTCGTCGTCTCTGCTTAACTCCAAGTCCATGCCAGGCGACCGTGTCTTCAATGGTGTAGTAGCAAGTGTTTCCCGCGGTCTGAACGACCATCATACGTCACTTGAGATTCCACTTGGGTCCAATATTGGCCATCTAAGCTCCGTATCGTACGTCGGCCAACGCCTCGTCGTAGGAAGTGTAGCCCTCCGTGACGTACTGCTGCTGCGCAGGTCTGACTCGCTTAGGATACTTGGCTCTGTAGTGCTCGCCACCCTCGCCCTTCAGCTGATGCCTCATCTTGGCGACCAGGCCTCTTGGTCTTCGGTGAGCCTGTAGTAGCCTGTCTTCAGAACGTAGCGCATGTAGTCAGCTGCCCGAGCGTCGCTTTTGGTCAAACAGTCAGCCAGCATCTGTCGTGTATTTACGCACTTGAAGACCAGGTTCGATTCCTCAATGTCGCTGCGAAGCGCCTCGATGTCGGTCAAGAGCTTGCGTTCGCTGGGAATCGTGCCACGCTTCCTTTGTAGGTCGTAGAGCGACTTGCAATCCGTCGCATGGATCATCTTGATGTTCGCCACGTCATCGGCGTGTGTCCGATAATTCAACTTGTAGTGTATCTCGGCAAGATGTGCTCGTGTGAGATCTCCGCAATCGATTGCCTCCAGGGCTGCCATGGTCTCCGCCGTGAGGATGCTACGAACAACTCGTTTGATGCGATGTGATCTCCTTACTCTCGGTGTAACTTTCGCCTGTTGGCCTCGGACAAACTCGTCATCCTCATTCTCGGCTATCAGGATGTTGAGCCCAGCCTGGCTGGCCGTCTTGTTCTTGCCCGCGTTTGCGAAGCTGGAGTCACCGATCGCAGCCACCGACGCCATGGTCAGGCCGATGTTCTGGAATAGGATCTCCACCTGATACGTCTTCGCACCTGCGATCATCTTGTTGATCTCTATGATATCCTGCACGGTGCTACTCGGGTCTTGTGCTCGCGTCTGGCTCTCCACCAGCTGGAATGCGAGGTCCATTCTAGTAGATCTGATCAGCCACTGCACTTGGCCATGAACTCGATGCAGCGCTCCACGTTCCTCTGCGGTGATTTTGCTCTCCCTCTGCTTACGTCATGCGCCGCGCTCAGAGGTATACGCTCGATGCTCTCCGTGTATTCCTTCTCGGTACAGGAGATGCGGCCCTGGTCGATCCGTTTGAGGTATCTCCCGCAATGATGGAAGCCCTGCTCGGTGCTGTGCCACTTGCCGTAGCAATGCATCTTCCTCAGCCCTGTGACCTGGTTCTTGAAGAATTCGGGGGATTTCGCAATCAGATCGTCGTCCACGTGTGTCCCGATGAGCCCGACCATCTTGCCCGACTCGTCCCTGAAGATCGAGAGTGCGGGGCATAGCTTTGATCGTCAATCTCCCGGTAGTGACAGAATGGTGTCGCGATGCTTCTCGTACTACAGCTGTGGTGCGTCACTGAGTCCGTAGATGTCCTTTTTCCGCTTGTAGTATCGTAAGGCCATCCAAACTCAGGTACCGCAGGTAGCCCACCCTTTGGTGCCTTGAAGACCACGCGCCTTGTCTTGTCCAGATAGCGGCCGTTCAGGACAGCTGAATCAACGTCTCCTTGTTCAAGCGTCCTGTCGTGGTTGCTCGCCGTTTCCTGAATGAGTGGCCGTCGCCGCGTCGGCAAGTGTGGGCCCATTCGTCTTCAACTCGCCTGCGAGGAGCTGCTCTCCTTTGTAGCCTGGTACGATATTCCTTGTCTTTGCTTGCAGAGTGTGTTCGTTGTACGACAGGTTCCCGCGGGCAGCCTCGTTCTTGTCGGCATGTAGTCTACGCGTGGGCAATACCTCGGACGGGTCGACCGTTTTCAGGACTGCATCCGTGGGGATCGCCACCGTGTCGTACTTGATCCACTTCTCCCACTCGACCTTGTCAGATGCTTCGAACGCTGACTTCCACTCGGCAGGAAAGTGACGTATCTTTCTGCCCTTCTTGGCCAATGGCTGCTTGGTACTCGTTTTCTCGGTCTCCATGCCAGATATGCATCGCGTGTCCGGTTCTGCGCGTAGAGGGCGAGGTCGTCGTCGTTCGTGTCGTCCATGGGGGTGTTTTGTGCCCTTGCGTCGATCCATACGTCGTCGATCAAGGACGATGTTCTCCATGAACGGCCGTTTCCTGTAGGGGCTTGCTCCTCCAGCTGGAACTGATACTAGCACGCTTGGGTGTCCAGGTTGTCCTGGTGTCTCCGAATGCATCGGTTGTGCTTCTGTGGTAGGCCCTGGTCGAGCTGCTTTGGCAGGTGGAGCTGGTAGTTCAGGTACCGCTGGTGAGTCAGGTACCTCGTCCTCGGGTATCTCGCTGGTGGGGTCCACATCTCGACGTCCGAATTGTGGTTCGCGGTGTACTGCAGGTGCTGGTAGCTGTGGTTCGCTTCGAGGAGTCAGTGATCTCGGTGGCAACGTCGGCTCTGGCATGCTGTTCTCCATCTCGGAAAGAGCGTGTTCTACCGCTGCTGGCGGAAAACCTGGGGGGGTCACTACCGGTTCGAACCCCTCCCCCCCCCTCCGGAAAACCGGGGGGGGTCACTACCGGTTCGAACCCATCCCCCCGCCCCCCCCCCAGTTCATCATGAAAAGGGAGGGGGGTCACTACCGGTTCGAATCCTTCCCCCCCCCCCCTCGAACTCGAAAACCGGGGGGGGTCACTACCGGTTCGAACCCCCCCCCCTTGAAAACCGAGGGGGAGGGTGCGGACAGTGGTGGGGACGGTGGTGGTGGGGACAGTGGTGGGGGGGACAGCGGGACAGTGGTGGGGACAGTGGGACAGTGGTGGGGACGGTTAGTGGTGGGGACAACGGTGAGGACAATGGTGGGAACAGTGGGGACAGTGGGACAGTGGTGGGGACGGTTGTGGTGGGGACAGTGGTGTGGGGACAGTGAGAATGTGGTGGAAACAGTAGGACAGTGGAGGGTACAGTGGTGGTGGGGACAGAGGTGAAGGCGGTGGCGAGGTCGGCGGTGGGACAATGGGACAGAGGTACAGTGGGGACAGTGATGGGGACAGTGGGGACAGTGGTGGGAACCGTGGGACAGCTCAGTGGTTCGAACCGGTAGTGACCCCCCCCTCGGTTTTCGAGGGGGGGGGGTTCGAACCGGTAGTGACCCCCCCCTGTTTTCGAGTTCGAGGGGGGGGGGGGGGAGGGGGGTTTTAGGGGAGGGGGGGGGTCCAGCAGGGGGGGGGGGGATTTTCGGAGGGGTGGGGGGTGGGGGGGGGGGACCCCCGGGTTCCGGGTGGGGGGGGGGGGAACCCCGGGTTCCGGAGGAAAAGGGCGGCAATTTTCCATAGTAAAGCGGCGGTGGATGACGCTCTCTCCCATCTCGACGTCCCCATTTTCTCTTGGGGGACGGCCCCCGCTCGTCCGCGAAACCTCGCTGCATCGTCGAACCACCTCTCCATTGACCTAGCTGCTGCTTGACCACATCCTCGTTCTTGATCATCTCCGACCCCTGAAAGGCGTGTCGAAATTGCTCAGGTGTAATCAACACTGGTACTTCCAAATACGGCACATGTAGTCTAGCATGTCCCTCTTGGGCCAGGATGATGACAGTTCCCCTCCAGCCATGTTAACCCTGCGGTCGTTTCGATTTGATGTGCTTCAATTCGCGCCAGTAGAAGCCCACTTGTCCTGGTAGGAATGGTCCTCGTGGTGGTCGGACTCGCGCCAGTGCAGCTCGTCGAACAGCATCGTCGCTGTCCAGCTCAAAGAATGATCGGTTGACAGCTGCACGAATCTGCTCTGCCCGTCGGTGTCCCAACTCGAACAGTGCTGCGCTCTGTGCCGAAAACCTCGTCTCGTCGCTTTCCATCGTCTCGGTGAGTGACGTTGGTGCGCTAGTCGAGCGTCCGAGCACATACCGGTCGGAAGTGAAGCCGTTCCGCCTGATGTTGTTGTTGCAGGTGTTGTGCAGAATAGCCGTCCATATGGCTGGGTCGTCCATCCTGGTGATCCGGATCTCGCGGTTCACCTTCTGGAAATGACCCTAGAAGAAGTCGATGGCTTTCTCCATTCTGCATTTCAGGTTGGGGGCCTCCGCCGAGTAAGTTGTTGTGTCTGTCGCCGACCTCCACAACGCCTTCGTAATGTATACCTTCGCCGCGTCGAAGCAGAGCGTCTTGGGTGGGCCAGCTCATGATAGTTAGCCCTGTGTAGAACACGTCAGAGCTTCCACGCTGGTAGTGGATCGCACTGCACTCGTCGGGACGATGACTCTGAAATTCGAGGCGTCGTCGATGATGACCATCACCATCAGCCTGGTCTCGTCCGAGAGTGTGACCTCGGCCTCGTCGAGGAGCACGTTCTCGTTGAACTCCGTTGACAGCTTCAGGTTTGCTGATCGTACCGTCGCAGGTCGACTGAGCTCCCGACAATTTCAGCACTCGAGCTTGTCCACGGCGTCGAGCACTTCTGCCGTCAAGCCGTACATCTGAAGTCGTCTCTTCATCGCATGTGCCGACGGATGGCTCAGACTCAGGTGTAGTTTCTGAAGTGCTGACCGTGGTGCGTGAGTGATGTTCTCAGGCCTTGGCCCAAACCTTTCGCCGTAACCCTCCAAGCTCTGGTGCACAGCGTCCGCGTCCCGGTCGTTGGCCTGCGTCTTGATAGTGTAGGCATCCGCGGTCTGGCGAATCGCTGGGTATGATTATTGTGCTTCCGCCACACCGCCGACCCCTTGGGTGACTGGCGGTTGTGGCGTGTTGCTCCTGAGGGCCTCTTGGGCACCTTGCGAGGGGGGCCCTTCTGAGCGCTTCATGGGGGCCTCGGGGGGGCCTCTTTGAGCTTCGTGGAGGCTTCTTCGGGACCGTGGGGAGCCGAGGGCTCGAAACGTGGGCTCGGGTTCCCCTTCGGAGCTCTTCTGGCGGCTGTCTAGGGCTCTTTTGGGCGATGTTGGAGGCCTCTGAGGCCGTCTTTGGGGCCGTATGGGGCCCTCTTTGCCTGTCTCGGGGCTTTCTCGGAGGCCTCTGGGGCCGTCTGGGGGCATCTTGGGAGCCTCTTGGGCCGCCGTGAAGAGTCGGCAAGTCAAGAAGGCGAGAACGCTACAATCTTTCAAAAACGCATTGAACATCTATGAACGTTGCCTCTTGGGGCCCTCTTGGGAGGGCTCTTGGAGGCCTCCTGGGGCGTTTTGGGGGCGTCTTGGGCCGTCTGGAGGCCATCGTGGCCGTCCTGCATGGAGGAGGATCGTTTGGTGACCCGGGGCCCTCTTGGACCGTCTTGGGGGCCTCTTGGGGCCCTCTTGGCCTGTCGTGGGGCCCTCTATTTTCCCATGATGCGTTTGGGCAGGCGGACCCCTCCGTCCAAATCGGCCTGGCCGAGCTCCGAGGGGAGGGGTTGGGGGAGGGGTAAGCATCTCACACGCTGATGACACCCCAAGGGGTCGGCGGATTTTACTGCTACGTGCACATTGCAGTTTTTTTTGAGAGGGATGGTGGGCCTGCACGCACGGGGTAATATGATGCCCCGCGCCGTCGTGTAAAGCAACAGTGCACAGTGATGGCGGGACGCCCGAAGATGATTCAGATTATGCCACATAGTGCATGTCTAGAACCCGTGGGACACTGACGGAGTTGGCCACTGGAAGCCCACTTGGGAAGCCGTGCGGGGCTCTCGTCAAGTGCTTTCGGGGCTTCTGGGGCCGATTTGAAGCCGTCGTGGGCGTCTGGGAGCGAGATGTGGAGTGTGTTTGGGCCCTTTCAGACAGAGTACCGCGTGCTCGCGAAGGAGTGCCCCAGTGCCCCCGGCAATCGCAGCACCGCCCGCGCCGTCAGTTGTGTGTGTTTCCGCGGTTGGCATTCCCAGCGTTCGCCGTGCAAGCATTGGGAAACGGGCGAGAACCCACCTTTACAGACGGCGGGCATCTGTCAACACAAACGCTTTGGAACCATCGTTGGCTTCTTGGGCCGAGATGTGGGGCGTGTCGGGGCCCTCTTAGACAGTCTACCGCGT
Organism: Prorocentrum cordatum; assembly: GCA_963575745.1. Lineage (NCBI taxonomy): Eukaryota > Dinophyceae > Prorocentrales > Prorocentraceae > Prorocentrum > Prorocentrum cordatum. The sequence goes on along the minus strand of CAUYUJ010014859.1, from coordinate 193,360 downwards.
GTTCGCGAAGGCTTCCCCAGGGCCCTTTGCAAGCACGGCACCGCCCGCACCAGCTCGTATTCGAAGCCTCGTGCAATGGTTCAGCGCCTTTTTGGTAGCCTGTGCGAGTGTCGTGACGCGGTCGTGGCAGCGCCTTGGGCTGCACGAGGCGTCTGATAGCAGAAGAGATGGGAACCCGAAGCACGTTTTAAACCCGTGGGGCCTTGACGGAGTTGGCCCCTGGAAGCCTTTTGGGAAGCTGTGTGGGGTTCTCGTCGAGTGTTTTCGGGGCTTCTGGGGCCGTTCTGGAGCCGTCGTGGGCGTGGAGCGAGATGTGGGGCGTGCCGAGCCCTTTTGGACAGTCAACCGCGTGCTCAGGAGAGAGTGCCCTGGGGCCCCCGGCAATCGCAGCACCGCCCGCGCCGTCAGCTGTGTTTTCCGCGGCTGGCATTCTCAGTGTTCGCCGTGCAAGCATTGGGAAACGGGCGGGGACCCGCCTTTACCGACGGCGGGCATTTGTCAACAAAAACGTTCTGGAGCCATCGCCGGCGCCTTGGAGCGAGATGTGGGGCGTGTCGGGGCCCCCTTGGACAGTGTACCGCGCGCGCGCGAAAGATGTCCCTGGGACCCTGGACAATCGCGGCACCGCCCGCGCCGCCAATAGTGATTTTTGCGGCTCACATTCTCAGTGTTCTCCGTGCGCGCATGTCAAAACACGCTTTGGAGCCGTCGCGGTTGTCTTGAAGCGAGATGTGGGGCGTGTCCGGGTCCCTTCGGGTGGACGTGTGTGTGTGTGTGTGTGCAGAAATGTGGGAATGGGTTGGCGAGGGCTGTCCACGATGCTGTCGAGGGGGGCCTCTCGAGGGAAACGGTAATTCGGAGCCTGTGAAGTTCTCTTGGGACCTCGTTTTGACTGTTCGCCGTGAGCGCATGGGGAAGCGGGCGTGGACCCACGTTTGCAGATTGCTGGCATCTGTCAAAATACGTTTTGGAACCGTCGTGGGCGTCTTGGAGCGACATGTGGGGCGTGCTGGGGCCCTTTTGGACAGTCTACCGTGCGCGCGCGAAACAATATTTTTGAGGCCCGGCAAGCGCGGCACCGCCCGCACCAGCAGTAGTGATTTTTGCGGCTGACATGTTCAGCGTTCGCTGTGTAAACATACGGGAGCGGGCGAGAACCACGTTGACAATCGGCGGGCGTATGGCAACACACCAAAGTTATGATTATCGAGTGGCCTTCGGCACATCTCGCCACAGTGCGTGGGCTGCGGGTCTGAGGCCACTCGGATGGCACATCGGGTCTCGTGGGAGGCGTCCAGGGGGCGTTTGTGAGGCAGTTTTTGAAACCTTTTGAGGGCCTCCTGGATTTTTGTTGGGGGTACCTCGGAGCTCCCTTGGGGCCTGTTGGCGGCTTCTTGGGGCAAGCGGGGGTATTTTGGGGTTGCAGGCTTAAAATGTCCGTTCGGGTTTTCCTTCTGGGCTCCCGCTTGGGGTCGGGCCGTCTTGAGGGCTTCTTGAGCAGTCTTGGGGCCCTATCGGGTCGTCCGGGAGCCATCTTGGCGGCTTCCTGGGGCCATCTTAGGGCGATCGAGACCGCTTTGGGCGATGTCAACGCACAAGAAGCGAACTTGTTGAAAATAAACGCTTTCCCAAGGGAATGGGGCGATTTGTGCTTTCTGAGGCCGTCTTGGGACGCCTCTTGGGTTTTTTGGGGGGGCGTCTTGGGGACCTTGGGCCGCCGGTATGCCAGCGTGGACGTTGTGGATCGATCTTTCGGCGGCTCGTGGCCATCTTGGACCGTCCACAGGGCCTCTTGGGGCCCTCTTGGCTTGTTTTGGGGCCTTCTGTCCCCCCATGATGAGTTCGGGCCGTGCTTCGGGGACCCCCCCACCTCCAAATCGACCGGACCGAGCTCCCGGGAGAGGGGTTTGGGGATGGGGAAGCATCTCACACGCCGATGAACCCCCAGGGGGTCGGCGGATGTCTTAACCTTCGGCTCGTTCACGTAGATCGCGATCGATACGTCGCCGTCCAGCCTTACTGCTTCCGATAGTTTCTGGAAATCGTCGCACCCGTTCCACGCGTCCGACAAGTTTGCCAGGTGTCCTTGATCGTTGTAGAGGTGTCTTTGACCTGGCCGTCGCCCTTCACGATGTGCACGTCGATGAGGTCGCTGCGTAGGTAAAACTTCGCCATCTTGCGCTGAACCGTGGGCGTCGCATTGCCAGCGTCGCTCGTTTTCGCCAGCCCGCACTTGGTGGGACTCGTCCTGCTGGCCAGCTCGTGTGTGGCCACGCTGACCACGGTACGTACGGGTGCCTCTGGCCGCACTCCAGCCGCCTCCAGATAGTGTTTTCCTCGACCCACGGTTTCCGCATGTCGATGTGATTTGTCGCACTTCACTGATAGCCACCACCTGAAGCAACTGTCCTTCGGCACTAGCATCACCGTAAGCTTGTTCATTGGCTCGCCCTCATGGTCGATAAGCTTGTACATGCACTCGTCCAACCGAACTGGTTCATACTTCGTATCGTCTCGCATGTAGAGTGTCCGAATGTCGTCATCACTCCATGCCCTGCTGGTCAACGCATTCCCTGCGAGTCCCAGTCTTCCTCCAGCCGCTTGAGCTTCGAGCACACGTCTCGTGAACGTCAGGTGTGTCTTAGCTTCGATCAGTAGTTCATCCACCTGGCGTGATAGTCCCTGTGCCCGATTCAGCTGCTGCATGTTGTATTGAGGATTTCATGGGAACGAGCATGTGACCAGCCATGGCAGGTAGTACTCGATCGGCAATAGCCAATCGTCCTGTACCTTCGGGTCGTTGAAGTTGACGCTGGTGCTGAGGCCCGAGGGCTCTGCGCTACGATGACCTCCAGTTGTGCTGATCTTGGCAATAGGCCTGGCCGTGTTGGCTTACAGTTCCCACGTGAAAATGGTCATGTCGTCCCGTAGGACGTCAAACATCACCGCGTATTCCTTCACGGGCTTCTCAATGCGTTTGAGCGTCGGCTTCTTGAAGATGCCTCGTCGTCCTTCACGCACTGCTTCAGATACCCAAGGATCGTGTTCTATCGGCTCGATCGGCTCCTCGCTCTCGGGCTCGACGTGATTTATACGCTTCGTCAAATAGCTTCCTCAGTCGTACCCAGCTTGTTGATCCTGAATTTGTGGAAGATCGGGTCCTCGAGGTACTTACACTTCGTAGTCGTCATCAAATATGTCGAGGTGGGCGTGCCCACGAGGTGTCTTGATCAGCTCTTTGTTGTGTACGCCCAGATCCTCGAAGTCCGCCCAACTGGCCTTTCCGGCGCATGTAGAGATGCGTCTCCAGTCTTCCATGTCGTGACGTCCAGTGAGTCCGATCATTTTGCCGGGGATCGCGTAGTGCCTTTGGATCGGATGTTTCTTGCCGATGCCGATCGGGATGAGCCACTGCTCCTTGGCATGTCGTTCGGCGTCTCCCAAGGCTTTGAACTTCTGGTCGGCCTTGACCACCAATGCACGCAGGCCGTATCGTTGGAGCTCTGTTGCTGTCTTGGTCAGCCATTGCAGGCCTGCCACGCCTGCGCGGGCTCCTGAGTCCATCAGGGAGTAGGGAACCTCGGATTCGCCATACGTGATGTCTTCGACATCCGGTAGGTCCATCTCGGTGTCGTAGATCTCAACGTCCGCCTCCAGCTCGCTCACGAGTCCAGCACGTGGCGACGAACCTGGGGGGCCTTGGCCTGCCACAGGATTTGCGTTCTGACACGGTCTCGAGAGCGATGTCCGAGGGCCCGTGCACTCAGTGGTGACCGTGTTGTTTATAATTATTTGCCACCAGCCGCTGAGTCCAACGACCGTTCCGATCACCCACATGCCAAGACGATTCTTCCCTGGGGCACCCTTACCTCGTCCTGACGATTTGCCCCTGCCTTTCGGTCGCTGCTTGCCGAACGTCGGTTTGCCTCCGCTGCCGCAGTCGGGACGATTGCAATCGAAACGGTTGCACCCGCTGCACCTCCTGTTCTTGTTGCCTATGGAATTGCCCTTGCCGCCAGATTTGCCACTTGGCTTGCCTTCTGCCGCCGTGCTTTCGTCAACTCAGTCGAACTTACCCTTGAAGAATCCCAGTGCTGCCCGCATCTTTTTCTTCTTCTCTCGTGACCCACGTAGCGTCACTAGTAATTGCTGGTACTCCGGGTCCTGGTCGGCTATCCACCGGTCGGTGTCGTCCTCGATGTTGAGGCCTCTTCACCGACGTAGTCGTAGTCATCCTACGTCACTGTCGCGTAGTTGTGGCTGACGTACACGTCGTGGTCGTCACTCCATTCGTACCAGTAGCCGTCACTACTCTGGGTCCAGTACGCATCCTCATCGTGGTCACCAGTCTTCTCGTTCTATTGGCCATCGTAGAAGTCCTCGTAGTAGGTTCATCTCCTCGGTGGCTCTCTCGGTCGAATGTCTTTCCCGCGATGTCTGGAGCCTCGTGGGAACATGTTCTTCAAGGTCATGCTGTGATCCTCGTGAATTGGAATTTGAACGTCTCGTCCGCCCTGCCCAAGACCGTCTGCTTCTCGTCCTGGTCGAGGCCTGACTTCTCGAGCGTCCAGTAGCCTAACTCGTTGTCGCTGATAGTTGCCCCACTGTCGATCTTCTCAAGGTTCGCCTTCGCCACCTCCATCGCTGTACAGAAGGCCGCCATATGTTCTGCTCCGCGTCTTTCGACCTACGTCTCCTTGTATGCGTCGTATGCTCTCTGAAGCTCTCTGAAGTCCGTCCTGCTGAACCTCGACTGCTCCAGGAATTGAATCAGCTTCGTTGCTCCGTCTTCTCCTGCGAAGTCTGCTGGACCTCGCTGCTCGACATTCACGGATGGGCTGTTGTTGAAGGCTAGCAGGTTTTCGTAGAGCCTGGGTCCAAGCGAAACTCTGTCTTTCCCATCATGGCAAGACAGTGTGCTGGCCTCCACAGCCCTCTTGTATCTGGCAAAGTCCGTGAGGCTTTCGCCCGTCAAAGCCGCGACCTTTGGATCCACGCCTGGTGTGTAATCCATCTCGAACGTATACGTGAGGATGGCCAATATTTGTGACATGAAGCATCTGAAAAGAGACAATTGGGGCCAACCTCTTGCTGCGCTACCAACCTCGATACTCCTCAAACCTCCACTGGAAACCGAAGGTGTCCCTGGGGTCTGAGATAATCTTGATGATGTGACCGTTGTCGCCGTGTCCTCGCTATCGCTGTCCGATAAGAAGCGCATCGGGGAAACTCTTTTGCCTCACCAGGGCTCAATGCGCCTAAACTGTTTGAGCACAAATGTCAACAGCACGCATCACAAGCTGTACGTGCACACATTTAGTCTATGACGTTCATGGAAGATGGGAGTGCCAAGGTAACGATGCCCTAACAGCAGTCAAGGATGGGCCGATGTAAGTCTTGCACAGCGCTAGCGCTTCACAGCTAGCCGTGCCTATGTAAAGATGCCCGTGATCGTGCCCGCCCTGAGGGTCAGGTTCATATTCCTACGAACCTCAGCTCCAGCCACGCTTTTTTCATTGGCCTTGGCCTTGGGCTGCACATGATATGTGGCAAGCAAGCAATGGCATTGTGAAGCTGGACACATGGCCCTGCGCTGCTTTTTAATGACAATGCGTACCCTGGCGGATCGCCCTGCGTAGCCGTGCAGGTGGCCACAATAGGTTCTCTTCCTCAAAACCTCATCTCCCCCCCTCCTATCTTAACCTCCTCCCTTCCTGGAGCCGGCCTGCACTTGGGAAGTAGGCGTATTGCATTGTGTGCTCAACGATCTAAGTACGAGATTGGCGGCCTGAACTTGCGAGCTTGGCAGCCAAAGCTTGGAATATTGGCAGCCTGATCTCCATTCCAGCAGATCCCATTCCTCAAAATCCTCCGTCCCTCAGGTCCCATCCCTATCGTGACAGTGTTGGTGCCTGCAGTGTCGCTTTGCAGTGCAGGGCCAATGATACAATGCCCTAAACGTTCATCGAAGATGGGAGGGCCAAGGTAACGATGCCCTGGCAGCAGTCAACTACGGGGCCGATGTAACGATGTCCGTGACTATTTCCCTCGCCGAGTGTGAGGCAAAGTCTAACATCTAATCTCATCTCATAATCTCCATAGTGATGCTGAGGAGGTGAAGATGGTGATGAGAAGGAAGATGAAAAGGATGAGAAAAATGCGGTGCTAGAGTGGAAGCTGCGATGTGAAACAAATGCCTTCACCGAGGGTCTAGAAGAGAGTGTCTCCACCGAGGAGCGCCATCCTCTCCTCCTCACCTCCAACTCCTCCGTGCAGCGTCTGAGAATGCCCGCGCGGAAAGTGGCCAGACAGTGGGCATGGAGCTCAGGTGATATCCAGGTTGTGGCCGCCGCTGAGGTCGTGGAAGGAAGTTAGTGGAGAGGAGGAAAGGAAGAAGTGATGTGGAAAAAACTCTCAGCGAGGGTCTTAAACAAAAAGTGCCCCCAACGAGGGTCCTGCGTACAGTGCGTTCGACCTCCGCTGGCTGATCCTGGCTGGCGGCAGCTTGGATATTATCATCCTCCACCTGCTAGCCTCCCCTCCACTACCACCAGCTCCCAGCTAAATGCCTTCGTTGGGGGCAGTCCTGAATTCGAGCCAACAAAAAAGTGTGCCATGTGGGCCTTATCTATCTGGATGATGGTGATGGTGATGAAGAAGACAAAGAAGAAATCATCATCATGCTGATGCTGTGGTTGTCTCCTCCCTGCCCGGCGTCTGTGGTCATTTGGGCTCAGGGTTTCGGCCGCTTTTGAAGAACGGTTGGGCTCTGCTGCTGGCCCTTGGGCCTGCGCCTTCGACGCCGCGTCGCGGCGGAGCGAAAAGTTCATCTTTTTTTTGCGCGCGCCATGCCGCAGGTTGAAGGGGCCGAGGCGGCGGACCACGGAGGAGGGTCGAGAGCGCGTGGCAGCGCCCCGCACGACCCTCTGGAGCGGGAGCCAGGCCACCAGGCGGAAGACAGCGGAGAGAGGTCGGGAGCGAGTGGCAGCTCCCCGTTCGACCCTCTGGGACGGGAGCCAGGCCGCCAGGCTGGCAGAGTCTCCCTTGGGTTCACAATCGGGCGAAGAGGGCGTGCAAGAGGTCCGAGGAAGACGCGCGACTTCTGAAATCACTTCCAAGATTTGAGGTTGACGCCCTTGGTCAAAGAGGCCAATGGCACGCGCAAGTTCGCGGGTGGCCACGCAGTCGCGACCAATCCGGTTACGTGCCGTTCTCTTGAGGCAGAGCACAGCCTTTATCTGTTTTCGTCTTGCCCTCCGAGAGCGGTCAGATTCCATGGCTCGAGAGCATGAGCTCTGTCGTCGCCCACGAGTGCGCTACCAAGGCCATGGGCGGCGAGTGCCCGAACACCTTCGCCAACAGAATCCCGGACCCCTTGCGCCTGTGCCGCTACAGATGCTTCAGGTGCCACGGGAGCAAACAGCACGGCGACAATGATGGGCCAGGCTTGGAACCGACAGCCTGATGGCCGAATGGTCCAACGTGAGGGAGACGCTGAATAAGGAGTCGCCATCGCAGCAGACTTTCAACCCAGGTTCATCAACGAGGTCGAGGAGATGACCGCGCTGCTTGCGGTGGAGTTTGCGATATCGGGGAAATCGTTGCAGGAATATTTGTCCTCGCAAGGACAGAGAAATATTGATCATCCTCTGTCGTGCGCGTGGGTGTTTTTCCACGAGCTGCGCCACGCGCGGCTTAACCGCAGGATTCCGGTCATTGTTCGACGCTGCGTTTCGCCCAACAGTCTTGCACAGTTGGTCAATAATTTTCCGTGCGTTGTCGCAGTTGGCGAGACACGACGGAGCGAAACAAAATATTAGAAAGAGCGTGTTCTACCGCTGTTGGCGGAAAACCGGGGGGGGTCACTAGCGGTTCGAACCCCTCCCCCCCCCCTCCGGAAAACCAGGGGTGGTCACTACCGGTTCGAACCCCCCCCCCACCCCCCAGCTCATCATGAAAAGGGGGGGGGGTCGCTACCGGTTCGAACCCCCCCCCCCCCTCGAAAACCAGGGGGGGTCACTACCCGTTCGACCCCCCCCCCCTCGAAAACCGAGAGGGGGTGCGGACAGTGGTGGGGGCGGTGATGGTGGGGACAGTGGTGAGGGGACAGCGGGACAAGTGGTGGGGACAGTGGGACAGTGGTGGGGACGGCGGTGGTGGGGACACTGGTGAGGACAATGGTGGGAACAGTGGGGACAGTGGGCAGTGGTGGGGACGGCGGTGGTGGGGACAGTGGTGTGGGGACAGTGGGAACGAGGTGGAAACAGTGGGACAGTGGAGGGCACAGTGGTGGTGGGGACAGTGGTGCAGGCGGTGGCGAGGACGGCGGTGGGACACTGGGAAAGAGGTACAGTGGGGAC
>CAUYUJ010014859.1:115000-180000 GCA_963575745.1 Prorocentrum cordatum | reverse complement strand
GGCCCCGCGCTTTCCAGTGGGTCGCCGAGTGTCAGATGGAGCATGGCGGCGCACCAATGGGGCACCGCGTGGCTTGGAAGGCCTCCTGGGGTGCTTCGGTCAGCCCCGACGACCCGATCGTGCACATGCACGCCGAGTACAGCAAGCTCATGCAGACCATGTGCACCTACGATCAGCTCGACGGGACCAACCTGGCGAGCGGGGGGCTGGTGGCGCGGCAGCTGCAGCTGTGCGAGGAGAAGTACAAGGACAAGATAATCGCGCAGCGCAGCGGCGGGGGCCTGCAGCAGGACGAGGGGTTCGTCTTCACCGACATGGGCTCCACGCGGGGCATCATGGTCAACCCTGAGCTCACCAGGTGGGTGGCCGACCGTCTGCAGGCAGAGAGCAGCATCGCCAAGGAGCGGAGGAAGGCCCGGGAAGAGCGTCAGCTAGCAGCCCCAGGAGGCAGCAGCGGCTCAGGCTCGGGCGGCCCCGGCCCTAAGAAGGGAGCTAAATCGCGACGAGGGCGGGGCGCCGCCTCGCTCCGCCAGTGGAGGAGGCCGGCCGCCCTCCACTAGCCTTCCCAGGCCTGCGCGTCGCGCTCCGTGGCTCAGATGGGCCCCAGTCGCCAGCGAGACGTCTTCCCTCTTCGTCTTCTTCGCGATCTACTAGCACGGTCAGATGTCTGTCGAGCCGTGGACCGGCGCAGGGGCAGGCTGCTGCGCGCGCTGGAGTGGGCCAACCTCGGCATCGGATCGTTTAATGATTTGGCGGGCCGTGGGGGGGCCAACCCCCGCCGCGCCGCAGTTTTGCAGCACATGGCGCTCGAGCACGTCCGGGAGCAGTGCACCTCGTTCCCCGGGCCGTCCGACACCGCGTGCCCCCGCGGGGGCCTTCGCGAGCTCTGCGGCGCCTGCCCCATGTACGGTATGGGGCGGGCGGACTTGGCATCCTACAGCGAGGGCAAGGTGTCCTGGCCGGCTGCTGGGGCGGCCCCTGTCTGCCTCGAGTCGGCGCCCAGCCTGCCTACGCGGCGCGGCTGTCGGATTGGGGGGCCAACGTGTTCCGCAGCCTGGAGGAGGCGGCTCAGCTTCGCGCTGAACTTGGATTGCGATCTCCTCACTCTGGTCCCGCAGCTCGAGTCCCGAAGGTTTACGGGCGATTTCCCGAGCAGCTGCGTCGTCGCGGCATGCTCCAGTTTTGCAAGTGGGACGGGGGGGGCTTCCACGCTGGGGGCTTTCACGGTCCGCGAGAAGAGGGGCCGCCAGAGGCTCATCTTCGACGCGAGGTTGGTCAACCTTCACTTTCGGCGAGCCCCGTCCACGGAGCTTCCGACCGCTGCGGCCTTCTCGCGTCTGGAGAGCGACGCGTCGGGCCCGCTCTATTTGCGGAGACATCGAGAACGCCTTCTACGCTATGCGGATCCCGCCAGGCCTGTGGCGCTGGCTCTCTCCATGACGCGACCGTCGACAGCGCCGAGTGGCTTACCCCGCAGCTCGCAATTCTTCCAAGGGCTGGAGCTGGGCGATGCACCTCTGCCAGATGGTGACCGAGTCTGCTCTGGCGCGGGCAGGGGCGCCCATCTCGCGGCGCATCCGAGACCGCGGCGAGGGCCTCGCGCTGGGCAAAAGTGACGGGCTAGGTGCAGCAGCCCACGTGGACAACTACCTGGTGGCCAGGGCTCGCCGCGCCGAGGTCGACGCGACGGCCGCAAAGATCGCGTCGGAGCTGGTCGGCCTCGGGTTCACCGTGCACGAGCAGCAGCGCGCGAGCCACCGCTGCTCCTTCGTGGGGCTTGAGTTGTGCGGCTCAACGCACAGCGCGCGAGTGTCGCCGAAGCGGCTCTGGCGGGCGCGCAACGCCATTGATGAGCTGCTGTCCCGCTCGACCGTGCGCGGGGAGATGGTCGAGGTCCTGCTGGGGCACTGCGCGTGGATCATGCTGCTGCGCCAGCCGTCGCTCGCCATCTTCGACGCCAGCTACCGCTTCTGCCAGGCCGCGCGGGGCAAGGCCCTCCCTCTGTGGGCGTCGGTGCGCCGGGAGTTTCGCACTGTGCGGAACTTGCTGCCGATGCTTGCCGCGCGCATGGCTGCCCCCTGGCACCGCGAGGTCTCAGCCTCTGACGCCTCGCCCTGGCGCGCGGGAGTCTGCGTCGGGGAGGCCAGCGGCGTCGCTGGGGCGCACCGCTGAGAGGTGGCGCTTCCACTTCGGCGAGGCCATCAGCGCGAGGTCGCGCGCGCTGGGGGACGACGCGGTGGCCGCCGCGCTGCTGCGCCCGGCGGCCCTGCCCCCCAGCGTCCTTCATGCAGGATCCCAGCTGGAAGATCGCGCTGTCCTTCCCTTGGCGGGAGAGGCGCGACGTCTACTACGCAGAGGGCCTCGCCTTGTCGGCCCCCCTGCGGCATGCCCTCCGCTCGCGCGGCGCCCTTGGGCATCGGCTGGCGCTGCTGGTGGGCAACCTGTCTCTTGCGCTGGCAGCGGGCAAGGGGCGAGGCGCGGCGGGGCAGCTCCGCAGCGTGCTGCGGGAGCTCTGCGCGCTGGCCCTGGCCTGCAACCTGCGGCTGCACGTGCGCTGGGTGCCCGGCGAGCTCAACCCGGCCGATCGCTCCCCCCGCGGGCATCTTCAGCGAGACGCCCGGGGCAGCCTCGCCGGCCAACGCCTGCCAGCGGCAGGTGGTTTCTGAGGCTGGCGCTGCCGGTGTGCCTGGTGGCGCAGGTCGAGGCCGGGAAGAGGGGCCGCGCGCCGACGCTGGGCGCTGTGCCCGGGCTTCAACGCCCACTCGCCCTCCCGGGGGCTGGCGGGGCGCTGGGGGCTGCGGCGGGAGCGGCCGCTGCGGCGCGCTGTCGGGAGGCATCCAATGTGGTCCTGGAGCCGGGGCTCACCTACCTACCTGGAGCAGAGGTCGATGTCCAAGCTCGTGCTGGCGGACTACCGGAGGCGTGCCCAGGCCTTCGTGACGTGGGCCTCCGGGAACCGCCGGGGCCGGAAGGGCTCGGCACAGCTGGGCCCGGTCCTCGTGGGGGACTTCAACCTCCTGTACTTCCTCGGGCACAGCGGCGACGACGCCTCGAAGCTGCTGGCCTCGGTGAAGTTCTTCGTGGCCAACCTGAGCAGGTGGGGCATGGGCGGCCTTCCCCGGTGCTCCAGGGCCCTGGCGGGCTGGGGCAAGTGCGTCCCGCGCCGCTCCCGGCTGCCGCTGCCCTGGCTAGTGGTGGCTGCGCTCGCGGGCGTGCTCCGGCGGTGGCGCCTGACCGAGCATGGTGTGGCCATGTTGTTGAGCTTCCGCACGTGCATGAGGCCGGTGGAGGCGGACTCGCTGGTCGGGCTGCAAATCGTCGAGCCCGTCGCGGAGGGCGACGACAGCGGCGGCGTCGCGGCGCTGGTCTTGTTCCTGGAGGAGATGGGGGTGCCGAGCGAGACGGGCATGTGGGACATGACCGTCACCCTGGACACCTTCAGGTTCCTCGGGCCCTCGCTCCTGGCCCTGAGGAGGCGGCGCCAGTCGCTGAAGGACCGGGCGTGGAGTTACCCTCCGGGGGACCTGGGGCTGAGGATGCGCGGCCGCGGAGGAGCGTGCGTGACGCATGCGGGCGATGGCGCTAGGGCCTTTGGTTGAGCTACTTGTGGGGCCGCGAAACGTGTGAGGGGTGTGCCGGAATCCTTGTGCGTGACGCATGCGGGCGGTGGTACTGGGGTCTTCGGTGGGATCTGCATGGGGCCGCGGAGCGTCTGATGGGGTGTACCGACATGGGTGTGCGCGATTCATGTGGGCGGTGGCATTGGGGCCTTCGGTGGAGTTCCCTGTGGGGCCGCGAAACGTGTGAGGGGTGTGCCGAAATGAATGTGCGTGACGCATGCGGGCGGCGGTACTGGTGGGGCCTTCGGTGGAGCTTCCTACTGGGCCACGAAACGTGTGATGGGGCGTGCCGAAATGAACGCGCGTGGCGCATGCGGGCGGTGGGGCCGGGGCCTTCGGTGGAGCTCCCTATGGGGCCACGAAACTTGTGAGGGGTGTACCGAAATGGGCGTGCGTGCGTGCGGGCGGCGGTACTGGGGCCTTCGGTGGAGCTCCTTGTGAGGCCACCACGAAACGTGTGAGGGGTGTGCCGAAAATCGCGTGCGCGACGCATGCGGGCGGTGGGGCTGGGGCCTTCGGTGGAGGTCCATATAGGGCCACGAAACGTGGGAGGGGTGTGCCAAAAGAGGTGTGCGTGACGCACGCGGGCGGCGGCACTGGGGCCTTTTTCGGTGGCGCTCTCTATGGGGCCACGAAACGTGTGAGGGTTTGTATTGACATGGGTGTGCGTGGCGCGTGCGGGCGGTGGCACTGGGGCCTTCGGTGGAGCTCCCTATGTGGGCGCGAAGCGTGCCGAGGGCGCGCCGAAATCCGCGTGCGTGACGCATGCAGGCCTTGGAACTGGGGCCTTCGGTGGAACTCCCCATGGGACCACGAAGTGTGTGAGGAGTGTGCCGAAATGGGTGTGCGTGACGCATGCGGGCGGTGGCGCCGGGGCCTTCGGTGGAGCTCTGCATGGGGCCGCGAAGCTTGTGAGGGGTGTGCCGAAATGGGCTTGCGTGACGCATGCGGGCGGCGGCGCTGGGGCCTTCGGTGGGGCTCCTCATGGGGCCGCGAAGCGTGCGCGGGGCGCGCCAAAGTGAGGGGGGGACGGGAGGGGGGAGGAGGAGCAGGAGGAGGAGGTGGGAGGAGGGGGAGGAGGAGGTGCAAGCGGACAAAACATCGATGACCCTACGTACGCCGCAGGATGGCCGGGCAAATCGAGAAAGAGAAAGGGAAAGAGAACGAGCGAAAGAGAGAAAGAGAGAAATAGAGAAATTGAGAGACAGATCGGAAGAGAGAGAGAGAGAGAGCAGTAATACATATAAACAAAGAGAGAGTCGAGAGGGAGAGAGAGAGAGAGAGAGCAAACAAACATAAACGACAATTCACCTGGCGAAGGACCCAACCATATGCAACTGTGCGAGCCGCAATTGTGAATGCCGTATTCAGTGGAGCTCCCTGTGGGGCCGCGAAACGTGTGAGGGGTGTGCCGAGATCAGTGAGGCGGATGCGTGCGGGCGGCGGCTGGGGCATTCGGTGGAGCTCCGTATGGGGCCACGATGCGTGTGAATGGTGTGCCGAAGTTGGTGTGGCGGACGCATGCGGTCGGCGGCGCTGTGGCATTCGGTGGAGCTCGCTATGGTGCCACGAAACGTGAACGTGTGGGGCGTGCGCCGACGTGGCTGCGGCGGGCGCGCGCGGGCGGCGGGGCCTTCGGCTGAGCTCCCTATGGGGCCACGAAGCGTGTAAGGGTGTGCCGAAATGGGCGCGCGTGACGCACGCGGGCTGCGCCACTGGGACCTTCGGCGGTGCTCCAGATGGGGCCACGGAACGTGTGAGGGGTGTACCGAAATGGGTGTGCGTGACGCATGCGGGCTGCGCCACTGGGACCTTCGATGGAGCTCCCTATGGGGCCACGAAGCGTGCGAGGGGTGCTCCGTTGGAACCTTCGGTGGAGCTCCCTATGGGGCCACAAAACGTGTGAGTGGTGTGCCGAAGTGGGTGTGCGCGACGCATGCGGGCTGCGACGTTGGGACCTTCGGTGGAGTTCCATATGAGGCCACGGAACGTGTGAGGGGTGTGCCGAAATGGGTGTGTGCGACGCATGCGGGCTGCGACGTTGGGACTTTCGGTGGAGCTCCCTATGGGGCCACGAAGCGTGTGAGGGGTGTGCCGAAGTGGGTGTGCGTGACGCATGCGGGCTGCTCCGCTGGAACCTTCGGTGGTGCTCCCCATGGGGGCACGAAGCGTGTGAGGGGTGTGCCGAAATGGGTGTGTGCGACGCATGCTGGCTGCGACGTTGGGACCTTCGGTGGAGCTCCCTATGGGGCCGCGAAGCGTGTGAGGGGTGTGCCGAAATGGGTGTGCGTGACGCACGCGGGCTGCGCCACTGGGACCTTCGGTGGAGCTCCCTATGGGGCCACGAAGCGTGCGAGGGGTGTGCCGACATGGATGTGCGTGACGCATGCGAGCGCCGCCACTGGGCCTTCGGTGGAGCTCCCTATGGGGCCACGAAACGTGTGAGCGGTGTGCCGAAATGGGTGTGCGCGACGCATGCGGGCTGCGCCACTGGGACCTTCGGTGGAGCTCCATACGGGGCCTCGAAACGTGTGAAACGGGTGTGCCGAAGTGGGTGTTCGCGACGCATACGGGCTGTGCCATTGGGACTTTCGGTGGAGCGCACTATGGGGCCACGAAACGTCTGAGGGGTGTGCCGAAATGGATGTGCGTGACGCATGCGGGCTGCGCCGCTCGGACCTTCGGTGGAGCTTCCTATGGGGCCGCGAAGCGTGTGAGGGGTGTACCGAAATGGGTGTGCGTGACGCATGCGGGCTGCGCCATTGGGACCTTCGGTGGAGCTCCCTATGGGGCCACGAAGCGTGTGAGTGGTGTGCCGAAGTGGGTGTGCGTGACGCATGCGGGCTGCTCCGCTGGAACCTTCGGTGGTGCTCCCCATGGGGCCACGAGACGTGTGAGGGGCGTGCCGAAATGGGTGTGCGTGACGCATGCGGGCTGCGCCACTGGGACCTTCGGTGAAGCTCCCTACGGGGTCACGAAGCGCTGTACTGGGTGGGTGAAACGCAAGGAGGAAGGAGGAGGGGAGGGATTGGGGAGGAGGGAGGAGACGGGGGGACCGTCTCTTCAAAACGAGGGCCCAACACCACAGGATGGTTGGGAACAAAAAACATCGGACATGCAAGCGGGAGTCCCGTCGGCCACTGCGGTGGCCGAGGCCGCCGTGGCGCGCTCGGCGACGGCGCCCGCCTTGGGGCGCGGGGGGCGCTGAAACAACCGCCTCCCGGCGGAGTTCTGAGCAGGCGATGCGCCGCGTTTCTCGGCGCCCCACAGCGGAAGAGGCCCAGGTCGGCAAAGCTTTGGTAGGCGCCCAGGGGACAAGGGCTAGGCCGCTGAGCGGCTTGCAGGAAACGGGGCGCCCCCCGCCCCCGCGGCCGCACGCGTGGCCGTGCGGGGAATCGGGCTGGCGAGCGGGGGGGCCAGAAGATTGGGTGGGGGGCCCTGTGCGGACGTGCGCGGCCCTGATAATGTCGTGCAGTGTTTGAACGGGCGCCGCTCCGTCAGGTGACAGGTTGGCGGAGAGAGACGCGAAGGCGTCGCGGGCGCGTTGGAGGCGCTGGACGAGCAGCCCTTGCTGGGAAGGGCGCGGACTTGGCGGGTAAGGGTAAAGAATTGGTGACGCAAAGAGTCGTGGGACTCCTGTAGGTCGGCGGCTCGGCCGCGGGCTGAGCTCGGTGCGTGGCGTGGCCGGCCATTGCGGTCTCGTTGGCGAAGTGAGTGGCCAGGTCGGCGCGGCCGTCGGTGCCTCGCGCGGGCACGGGTTCCGCCTTATTGGCGCCGTAGGACGGCGCCGTGGGATCCCGTAGGTCGGGCGGGGGCGCATTGTCCAGTCCGTCGCGGGGAGGGGTGGGGGTCGGAATCGAAGTGAGAAGTGGCGCGGCAAGGCCCTGCATTGGCGGTGAAGGCTGTGACTGAGAAGGGTGGGAGCTCGAGTTTGGGTGAGGGTCGGTCCTTGAGCTCGGCGCCGAGCCCGGCTCGTGGGCGTGGGCGGTAGGCAGGGGGGGTCGGTGCTCTTGTCGCGCCCTCGGCCTGGAGGTGGGAGCCTGCTCTGAAGAGAGCTCGCTTGAGTGGCCGCTCTTCGTAGGCGTTCGTTGTGGTCGCGCCTGTCGGTATTTTGGGCGGTTACTGGTTCGACATTAGACCAGGTCGTCCCAAGTTCAAGCTTGGTCGTTGCTGTAGACGTCACTGGGGTGACCCGTGGCCTGTCTGGTCGCTGAGACGGCTCGGTTTGGCTTGTGGAAAAAGCGGTGGCGGACCTTCCTACTTCTGGGGGAAGCCGCGTCGCGGTTCTTACAGGGGGGGGGGCGCCAGTTTGGTGGCCGAGGCCTTCGTGCGTAGGGGCGGTGCAGTTTGCGCTCGACCTATTGCTAGGTGGTGGCAGGGGGGTTTCGCCCTAGTGGTGGTGGCAGGGGGGCTTCGCCCTAGTCGCTGCGCCGATATCGGCGTTGCAGCAGGTGGCGGGACAGGCTTCCCCTTGGGCGCAACTATGGTCGGGGCCCCAGGGTCGCTCCCTTGGCCTGGCGCACGATCGTTCCCGTCGTCGGGAGACGCGGCCTCGGCGTCCCCAGTAGGCACGGCTGGGGTCGGTGCACCTGGCCCAGTGACTCGGGACGATCGTCGTCGGGGTTGTATCGGTGACGGTTGTATGAGCAAGGCGTCAAGGTCGTCCATGCCTCCACCGAAGCCAAAGGGGTCC
Organism: Prorocentrum cordatum; assembly: GCA_963575745.1. NCBI lineage: Eukaryota > Dinophyceae > Prorocentrales > Prorocentraceae > Prorocentrum > Prorocentrum cordatum. The sequence continues at coordinate 171,687 of CAUYUJ010014859.1, read as the reverse complement.
TCATATCGTCGTCCAGGTCTCCCAGACGCGGTGAGCTTCCTCCCAGATGTCGTCGAGGCCCCTTGGGCTCCTTGGTTGGCCGCGGGGGGCAGCAACCGCAAGCGTGGGGCTTGGTTCATGCTTACTCACATGAGCGCTTGTGAAACCTGCTCGGCTGTGGGGCAGCGGCGGCGTGCGGTGCCGTTCGTCGTATCGACGCTGTGGATCACCACCGCGAAGCGGTGTCGCTGTCTAGCCTCTTCAATCAAACGGGGCGGGAAGTGATGCAGGGCAATCGCGTCCGTGGCGAAGTGATCCGCTTGGCGATTGAGTCTTCCGCTATGACGCGCTGATGCGGTTTTCATTCACGCCCTCGTCCCCAAGAGGGCTCGTGTTTTCCATTCGGAAGAAAGGTCACACAGCGTGCATGCGAGTCCACAGATCGCCCTGTGGCCCGCCTGACGGCGGAGTTTTTCGCTGGAACCATCAGCGACGGTTTGGTTGTCCAAGAATGCGTGGACGGGGCGTTCGGCAGTGGCAGTAAGGTGAAGGAGAGTTAAGGTCTCGCTTCGCTGTGCATTCTGGGTAAAGCTGTGGACACGTGCTGCATGATCAAGGCGGTGGCCAGTGCCGTAGTAGACGCCGTAGAGAAATAGAGAGAGAGAGAGAGAACGAGAGAGAGAGAGAAACAAAAAAACATTAGCCTGGCGAAGAACCCAACCATATTCAGTTGTCAGTACCGCAGCTGCGGGTTTCATCTTCAGTGGAACTCCCCATAGGACTACGGAACGTGTGAGGGGTGTGCCGAGATGGGTGCCACTGGGGCATATGGCGAAGCTCCCTATGGGGACATGAAACACGCGCGGGGCGTGCCGACATGGGTGGCGGAAACGCATGTGAGGGCCGCCACTCGGGCCTCCAGTGGAGCTCCCTATGGGTCCCCGAAACATGATGCTGCTGCGGGGGGGGGGCCGGGATGGGTGGCGGAGACGCATGTAAGCGCCGCTACTGGGGCCTTCGGTGGAGCTCCCTATGGGGCCACGAAGCGCGTGAGGGGTGTACTGGGATGTGTGGCGGGGACGCATGTGAGCGCCGCCACTGGGGCCTTCGGTGCAGCTCCCTATGGGGAAACGTGTGAGGGGTGTGCCGAATTGGGTGCGGGTGGTGACGCATGCGGGCGGTGCCACTGGGGCCTTCGGTGGAGCTCCCTATGGGGCCACGAAACCTGTTGTTGTGAGGGGCGTGCCGGGATGGGTGGCGGGGACGCATGTGAGCGCGGCCGCTGGGGCCTTCGGTGGAGCTCCCTATGGGGCCACGAAACGTGTGAGGGGTGTGCCGAATTGGGTGGGTGTGGGTGACGCATGTGAGCGCCGCCACTGGGGCCTCCGGTGGATGATGGGGCCACGAAACCTGTCAGGGATGTGCCGAAATGGGTGTGCGGGACGCATGCGCATGTGAGCGCCGCCACTGGGGCCTTCGGTGGAGCTCCCTATGGGGCCACGAAACGTGTGAGGGGTGTGCCGAATTGGGTGTGCGTGACGCATGCGGGCGGCAGCACTGGGGCCTTCGGTGGAGCTCCCTATGGGGCCACGAAACGTGTGAGGGGTGTGCCGAATTGGGTGTGCGGGACGCATGCGGGCGGCAGCACTGGGGCCTTCGGTGGGGCTCCCTATGGGGCCACGAAACGTGTGAGGGGTGTGCCGAATTGGGTGTGCGGGACGCATGCGGGCGGCAGCACTGGGGCCTTCGGTGGGGCTCCCTATGGGGCCACGAAACGTGTGAGGGGTGTGCCGAATTGGGTGTGCGGGACGCATGCGGGCGGCAGCACTGGGGCCTTCGGTGGGGCTCCCTATGGGGCCACGAAACGTGTGAGGGGTGTGCCGAATTGGGTGTGCGGGACGCATGCGGGCGGCAGCACTGGGGCCTTCGGTGGGCTCCCTATGGGGCCACGAACGTGTGAGGGGTGTGCCGAATTGGGTGTGCGTGACGCATGCGGGCGGCAGCACTGGGGCCTTCGGTGGAGCTCCCTATGGGGCCACGAAACGTGTGAGGGGTGTGCCGAATTGGGTGTGCGTGACGCATGCGGCGGCAGCACTGGGGCCTTCGGTGGAGCTCCCTATGGGGCCACGAAACGTGTGAGGGGTGTGCCGAATTGGGTGTGCGTGACGCATGCGGCGGCAGCACTGGGGCCTTCGGGGAGCTCCCTATGGGGCCACGAAACGTGTGAGGGGTGTGCCGAATTGGGTGTGCGTGACGCATGCGGGCGGCAGCACTGGGGCCTTCGGTGGAGCTCCCTATGGGGCCACGAAACGTGTGAGGGGTGTGCCGAATTGGGTGTGCGGGACGCATGCGGGCGGCAGCACTGGGGCCTTCGGTGGGCTCCCTATGGGGCCACGAAACGTGTGAGGGGTGTGCCGAATTGGGTGTGCGGGACGCATGCGGGCGGCAGCACTGGGGCCTTCGGTGGAGCTCCCTATGGGGCCACGAAACGTGTGAGGGGTGTGCCGAATTGGGTGTGCGGGACGCATGCGGGCGGCAGCAGCACTGGGGCCTTCGGTGGGGCTCCCTATGGGGCCACGAAACGTGTGAGGGGTGTGCCGAATTGGGTGTGCGGGACGCATGCGGGCGGCAGCACTGGGGCCTTCGGTGGGGCTCCCTATGGGGCCACGAAACGTGTGAGGGGTGTGCCGAATTGGGTGTGCGGGACGCATGCGGGCGGCAGCACTGGGGCCTTCGGTGGGGCTCCCTATGGGGCCACGAAACGTGTGAGGGGTGTGCCGAATTGGGTGTGCGGGACGCATGCGGGCGGCAGCACTGGGGCCTTCGGTGGGGCTCCCTATGGGGCCACGAAACGTGTGAGGGGTGTGCCGAATTGGGTGTGCGGTGACGCATGCGGGCGGCAGCACTGGGGCCTTCGGCGGGCTCCTATGGGGCCACGAAACGTGTGAGGGGTGTGCCGAATTGGGTGTGGGTGACGCATGCGGGCGGCAGCACTGGGGCCTTCGGTGGGGCTCCCTATGGGGCCACGAAACGTGTGAGGGGTGTGCCGAATTGGGTGTGCGGTGACGCATGCGGGCGGCAGCACTGGGGCCTTCGGTGGAGCTCCCTATGGGGCCACGAAACGTGTGAGGGGTGTGCCGAATTGGGTGTGCGTGACGCATGCGGGCGGCAGCACTGGGCCTTCGGTGGGGCTCCCTATGGGGCCACGAGACGTGTGAGGGGTGTGCCGAATTGGGTGTGCGTGACGCATGCGGGCGGCAGCACTGGGCCTTCGGTGGGCTCCCTATGGGGCCACGAGACGTGTGAGGGGTGTGCCGAATTGGGTGTGCGTGACGCATGCGGGCGGCAGCAATGGAGCCTTCGGTGGGGCTCCTTATGGGGCCACGAAATGTGTGAGGGGTGTGCCGAAGTGGGTGTGGGTGACGCATGCGGGCGGCAGCACTGGGGCCTTCGGTGGGGCTCCCTATGAGGCCACGAAGCGTGTGAGGGGCGTGCCGAATTGGGTGTGGGTGACGCATGCGGGCGGCAGCACTGGGGCCTTCGGTGGGGCTCCCTACGGGGCCACGAAACGTGTGAAGGGTGTGCCGAATTGGGTGTGGCTGACGCGGAGGGGGAGGAGGGGGGAGGGGGAGGAGGAGTGAGTGAGGGACGCGGGGCGCTGTCTCTTCAAAACGAGGACCCAACACCACAGGATGGTTGGGAACAAACAGAAAGAGAGAGAGATATGTGTATATATATATATATAGAGAGAGAGAGAGGAACCAACAACAAGGAGGGAGGGAGAGAGGGAAGGCGGGAGGGAGGAAGGGAGAGGTCGCTCGACTTCACCCCAGATCGCTGGAGATGGTTCGACATCGATCGGGAGGGTTCGAGGTCGACCCCGATCGAGCGGAAAAGATCCGAGATCGGTGCCGGCGCATGCAGTTTCCCGCCTGCGTGGCCCGCTCCCCCCGGGGGCACCGCCAGGCGGGCCTTCCTGGACCGCCCGCTCACATTGCCCGGTTGGAGGACCACCCCCCGCCCGCTGGAGTCGGGCCCTCCTGCTCCGCAGCCAACGGGGGCAAGAGGAGGAATCAGGAACAGTGGGGGGGGAGAGGAGGAGAAGAAGAGGAGGAGGAGGAGGAGGAGGAGGAGGAGGAGGAGGAGGAGGAGGAAGGAGGAATAGGACGAGGATTGTATTTGTCCTGTTTGGGTGACGTTTTTGTTTTTATTATAAGTGCGTCCCTCGTCGTCGCCGTCCGCCCTCCTCCGTCACCTCCTCCAACAGAGAGTTAGCGGCGACGTGGTCGCACGCCAGGTGCGACGGATGCAGCCGTTGGCTCCCCGCAGCCCGCTCCCACTCTTTTCCTCGCTCTCCCCCCGAGTCCTCCCTGTCCCTGTCCCGTTCCTGCCCCTCCTTTCTGCCCCCCCGCTGCTTCTCCTGCTCCCTTCTCCCGCTCGTCCTGCTCCTCCCGCCCCTCCTGCCCCTCCCGCTGCCCCTCCTGCTCCCTGCTCCTGCCCCTCCTGCTACTGCCCCTCCTGCGCCCTTCCAAACCCCGTGCCCATGCGGATCGACTGTGGGCCGGGAGGAGCCACGATCGCCTGTTTCTCCCGGCACCCGGGCCCTCGCGGGCCCCGGACCGCTCCCCACGGGTCTGCGAGGAAAGCAGCCGCGGCCGCCGGCGTGCTCTCCCCCCATGCGCTGCTCACGTGCCGGGCTCTCTGGGACCTCGTCACGCTGCGCTTCTCGGGCACGCGCAGGAAGAACATGACTCGCTTCAGAGAGCGTTCCAGGGCGCTCTCGGAGTGTGACGGGGCGCTCTAGATCGGCCGCGGCGCCGGATACATCTTCCAGACCCATTGGTTCTCAGAGATCCCGAGCTATTTCTGTCCTATTTCATCGTCTCCCTGCCGCCGTCTGATGGAAAACGCTTCTGGAGAACTATCGCCACCCCTGCCTTCCTGGAAACGCTCGTGTGGTGAAATGTTGAGCGAAGGTGCGGCCATGCCCCAGTTGGCCTTTTTTGGTGCCATTGGGACCTTTGGTGGGCTGTCTTGGGCCGTCTGAGGGTGTCCTGGGGCCGTCTGGCGCCTTCGCAGGCCGTCTTGGGGGCCTATCATGTGGACTGCCTTGCTGACCTCTTGGGTCGTTGTCGCGCGCGCCCTCTCTCTCTATGTCTCTTCCCTTCTTCTCTTCCGTTCAGCATTGCGTCCTCCTACTTCTTCCTCCTGTTCCTGTGTTTCACTCCGCCATGCATTTTCTGTTCGAACCCTGGGTCTTCATTTCGCCATCTTGGGACTCGGGCATTGTATTGGGGTCCCCTTGGGCCCTTGTCCATCGTGAAGGCGAACTTGGACCGTCTTGTGGGGACTCCGCGGCCATCAGACATGTATCCGGGGAAAGGAGGTGGGGCCGTGCATAAACAAAAACACGTCTTCGGAGGAATTGCAGCATCGTAGGATCCGACGTCGCGGGAAATTGCAGCATCGTGAGAAAACACGACGGGAGCCTCGCAGCCCTAGCTTTCGGCGGCATGTCTCGAGCCAGACCGATCCGCGACGGTCCCTGGGCCAGAAGTTGGGCGAAATCGCCAGGTGCGACAAGAATGCGACCCCCCAGATGGCAGGGAGAGAGGGACAGAGCGACCCGGGCATCGGAGGTCCGGGGGGACCTGGAGGGCCAGGTCCGCTCTGGGGCTCTCGAGGGCCAGGCGAGTGCCGCCAGCCCCTGGTTCTGCGACCAGGGCGGAGGGGCCGGGAGAGGGGCGGGAGGGCACGCTGCCCGATGGGCAGGAGGAGCTGCCTCTTCTGGCTCCTGCCTCTTCTCCGTCGGGCCCCGGGAGGTCGAGACCAGGTGCGTCTTCTGTGGCTTCTTCGATCTTTCCTTGGGGTGGGGACATTTGGCGGCGCGGGCCGCGTTGCAGGAGCTGTTCGTGGCGCGCAGGGGGAGCGAGCAGGAGGAGCAGGAGGAGGAGGAGGCCTCCTCCTGGCGGGGATGCCTCCGCCTCGCTCCCTGCGCAGGACGCGGCCGCGGCGGGGAGCAGCCCGAACCCCGCAATGAGTGCCAAAAGCGAGCTAAACTCGACGTGCTCCAAGATTCTGAGGTGCCGCGGGGGGCGGGAGAGCGCCGGGGGGCACGGGCAGACTTTCGGAGGAGAGAAGGGAACCGATGCCGCTACCTTCTTCCCCCTCGTTCTCGCCTCTCTGGGCCTCGTCTGGGAGGCCCTCGTCGCCACGGCTGGAGTCGCCTCAGGGTCCTGGTCAGTGCGCACCCTGAGAGAGGTCCGGGGAGCAGCGGTGTCAGTACCTTTTGGTTTCCCCAGACTGGGCGGCCGCGCACCACCAGCATCGGGCGGCGAGACCTGAACACATCCGCCGCCCCTGGTCAGGCCCATCCGAGGCTCCGAAACATTGAAGCGGCCAGTTTTTCCGTCTTTGCGGCCTCCAGGGGCCCTCAGCGTTCCCCAGGACCGACCGCAAACGACCCAGGTGTCGTGCAGCGACTCAACAGTGACTCGACAATACCAGGGAAATTGTCCGGACTTCTGGGGGGTCCACGCATCGCAAACATTGGAGCGCCGGATGTCTGGGCTCCCCGCGTCGTGGCAACGATTCTATCGGCGGCGGACGGCTTTTGGACCTTTCTGGTTTCTGGGGCCCTCGCCGGGCTGGGGGGCCGTCGGAAGGCGGTCCGGGGTGAAAAACTCGGAGGCGACGAGGGGGTGAAAAACTCGGAAGGGCGGGCGTTCCACGTATTCGCCCGGGAGCCTCGCCGACGGCATGGACCATCGGCGCCCCTGGATACATGTATTGCTCTGCCCTGGACTGTTCGCTCCCGTCGTCGCCCCCAAACTGGTCCCCTGGAAGGGGTCGAGACCTCACGTTGCGAGAAAGCCACGGCGTCGGAGGTCGCTGGGGTGGTGCAGAGCCGCCGGTCTCCGAAGGGCACGGGCAGACCAGAGCCGGCAGAATCTTGCTAAGCACAGGCGTGGCCGGAAGACATCGTGCCTAGCATCTTCCGTGTCTGATGTGCCATGCCGTGCAGCGCACGGGTGCGATGGCATTTTATCGCATGATGTGTGCTGCAGGTGGGCCCGTCCCCTGGCTTTCCCCCTCTCCCGAGGGGTCGCAGCAAGGGACGCGAGCGGGAGCGCGGGGGGCTGCCCACTGGGGCTGGGGGTGCCTGGCACGACCCCTCCCCCTCGTCGGAATGGCGGGGCTGGCCGAGAGTAGGATGAGGACAGAGGACAGCTCGCTCCAGAGCGTTCCGGAGCGCTCTGACACGGGCGCGGCGCCCGGTACATCCTCCAGACCCGCCATCTCGACACCGACGGTAAGAATGGGTTGGGTAGCCTTTCCAGGGGAACCTTTGCATCCTTGCCTCCTCGGTCCATCCTTAACCACTGACACTCTCGATGGCCAGCCCCGTTCCAAGAGCTTCGACATGTGCGTCCAAGGGGCTTGCATCCTTATCGCGCATCCTTGCTATCTATCAGCTTTGACTGTACATTCTGCCTTCGTTGCGGTTCGTTCGATCGCTCCAGGGGGTGGGATCTGCGGGCTTTCCCAGCTTCGCCGGCCAGCCGAACCCTAGGTCTCGCTACCTGGCCATACCCAGGTCGCGACGATCGACCATCGGCCTACAATGTCCAGCTCTGGACCTGGAGGCCAGGTCGTCGTGGACCTGGGCGATGGGACACCCTTGACCTCCTCGCGTCGTGAAATCACGACGCACAGTTTTTGGATGGTTTCGGCTTGGGAGGGGCCTTACCATGACCCAGGCCCGTCAAAAAGCAGCACATGATGAAAAGCCTGTGCCCAGGAAGGGATCTAGAACCTTGCGGAGCCACGCTGCGAACAAAAGCACGACGTCGGATGTCTGGGACTTAGGCATGCCCGCGCCCGCTGATCTTCTTTCTGCGACCCGAAGAGCACGACTGGGCCGTTCCCCCTCCCTCGGGCTTCCTCGCGGGCAGCCCGCGACCTGAGATGGGACACGTCTGAGAATGCGGCACGGCGAGTCATTCGCACCCGTTGTGCAGCACCTTGGGTAGATCACGGGCGATTGGCCTCGGCCAGCAGTTCAGAGACCCTGGGCTGCCTGGACTGCCTGGTGCTCTGGACCCCGCTCGGGGAAGGCTTGATGAAGGGCCAGAGAGGGGAGAAGCACACGCCCTTCCCCCCCCCCCCCCCTCTGTGCTCCCAGGCCCTCCGAAGACACCCCAGGTGGGGTGCAGAGCTGGTGGAGCCTCCAGGCAGGGGGCTCGGAGTTGCACTGTTCGTCATCTATGAAGGTGAGCCCCCGCGTCCTGACATCTCTCTGACCTGTCACACTGTTGGACACTCGGGTATTCGCCATTTGTGACCCATCTCTTGAATCTCGGCTGGGAACCCGAAGGGGAAGAGAGAGAGAGAGAGATCCGCATCTCAGTCTTCGTCATGGGGGATGAGGCGGAGAGCGCTCTGCTGTCTGAGAGCAGCCTCCCAGAGATGTTCGCTATCACCGCCCTTGCCTGGCAGCGGACAACTCGCCTCCGGCAGCTCTCAGTCCCAGGAGGCGGCTCACCCTCTCTGCGCCCACAAGGGGGGCCAAGCCCTTTGCGGGGTTCGTTGTTCTTGGGACGACGACGACGACGACGACGACGACGACGACGACGACGACGACGACGACGACGACGCGGGGACCTGGGCATGGCAGGCGGCGCGCTGCTCCTGCACTCTCCGGAGGCCCTCGGAGGCCCTCGGCGACCGGCAGCGAGGCCCTCCGGAGGCCCTCGGAGGCCCTCGGAGGCCCTCAGAGGCTTTCGGAGGCCCTCTGAGGCCCTCTGAGGCTCTCGGCGGCCGTCCGAGGCCCTCCGGCCCCAGCAGCGGGCTTGCACCCTCTGCAGCCCGCAGGTCTGGGCCCTCCGCCCGAGGAGCCGCCCCTCCCCCGCCGGGAGCCTCCGCGCTCGGTGCGCGGGCCCGCGCGGCGCGCCGCCCCGCGCGCGCGCCGCTTCGGCCTGGGCCCGCCCGCCAGAGCTGGCCGAGCGCAGCCCCGAGCGGCCTGGCTCGGCTGCTCGGCGCCGCCTCCGTCGGGCGCCTCGGCGCCCGGCGCTGTCGGGGGCCTCGGTCGCCCGCGCCGCGGGGCCGGGCGCGGGGGCGGCGCGCGGCGCGCCCTCCGCCCTCTGGCTCCGGAGGCCCTCCAGCAGCACTCGGGCTCGGGCTTCGGGCTGGGGCTCGGGCCTCTCTCGCGGGCCCCACGCCGCCCTTCGGCGGCCCTTCCGGCCCTTGGGGTCTCTTGAGAGTCCCTCGCGCCCGCTGCGGCCCTCGGCTTCGGAGGCCTTCGGCGGCCTCTGGGGCCGCTGGTGGCCGTCCGCCAGGGGCGGCCCCATCCGGATCGGGGGTGCCCAGCGAGGCTCGGAGGCGCTCAGCGGCGCGGGCGCCCCGTGGCCGCCTGAGGCGGCCCGGGATCTCTCGTGGAGGCATCGGGGCAGCCCCGCAGTCGGCGACAAACAATGCGTGTGGTTGCGGTAGGTTCACGCGGCGATGGGCGCGCCGGCGACGCCGGCGAAGGCGTTCAAGGTTGAACTCCGCATGATAGAACGACGCGGAAACACCAAGGGACACGATGGCGCCACACGACCCGACGGAGTTCAACCTCGAAAGATCGGGGTCACGACAGGTTCAAGGTTGAACGATCAACGCGGTGTCAAAACCTTTGCGCGCGCCGACGCCGCACGAGCCTACCGTACGCTGGGGTGTGGTTTGCGGTCGGCGCCGTCGGGGCTTAGAGGATCACAACGTTGCGCCAAAGGTTTGATGAGCCCTTGCCAGGGCGCGGCAGAGACTTCTGTCGAGGTCCTCGCCCGCCCCCCTCCCGGGCGCGGGTTGCAAACCACACCCTTTGCAAGCCACACCTTTCGGAGTTGCCGACCACAGGTCCAGGTTCTGAATAGGGTCGGGAGCAGATGGTGTCGGAGGATCGCGCCGCATCGCTGATGCATCGGCGATGCGGCGCGATTTGGAGAAGGCCGTTCTTCTCCATCCCGCTGTCGCCGATGCATCGCTGCTGCAGCGGCGATGCGGCGCGGTCCTCCGACCCCACCTGCTCTGGCTCAATTTGGGAGGCCTCGAGCAGAGGGTCTCGTGATAGGGGGATGGTCTCGAAAATGGAGCCCGCCTCTCAAGAAAGCCTCTTCGTCCGCAGATGGCACCTCTGCGCGCCATCCTGGGCTCTGAGATGGTGTATCTGCCCATCGATCCAAGAGGGGGGGTCCTTAAGTAGCTCTGCCCCTGTGGACCCTTTAACGTTGCCGTTTGGGGCGCTCTTGGCCGCTCCTGGGACCGTCTTGAGCCCTCCCAGGCCCCATGGTCCCGGCCAGGCATGGCGGTGGTGCATCGGTGCCTTCTGCGTATCTTGGGCTCCCGAGATGGCCCCTTGACTTTTGGATGCCCCCAGTGTTGTCCCCCTTGTGGGCTCGCCGAGAGCTTTCAGCGTGTAACGATTATACTTGTTAACGCTTTGCATATTCTCACCAGCCCATTCAGAAGCGATGCCCAGTCATAATACAGCCGCCAAACGAAAGCTCACAAGCAGGCAAAGCAGGCCCAAGAGTGAGCTTTGGGACCCTCTTCGACCAATTTTGGGAGCGTTTGGGGCTCTCTTGGGGCCTTCTCGGGGCCCTCTTTGGAGCCTTGGGAGTCTTGGGGCCATCTTGGAAGGGGGTTCTCGGAGAACATCGATCCAGGAACGGGTGTTCTTGGAGGACATCGGCCCAAAACGCCTTAACTAGCCCCTGTGGACCCCCTCAAATTTCCTCATGGTGCGCTCTTGGAGCGCTCTGGGATGCGTTTGGGACCGTCTTGGGGCCCTGTTGTGCCCCTCTTGGGGCTTTCTTGGAGCCACAGGCTTCCAAAACCCATCGAAAACTAAATGGCGAGCAGGCGAACATCATCGAATTCCTGAGGTTTGCACGGACTTGCGCTTCTCGGTGGCCCCTTTGGGAGTATCCGTGGCCACGTGGACCCATCTTGGTGCCATCATGGCGCCTCTTGGAGGCATCTTGGAGGCCATCTTGAGCCATTTTGGAGCATATTGCGCCATCTTTCAGGCCATGTTCAAGCAACTGGGCGATCGTGGAGCCCTCTTGGGCCAAAGCCTCCTGACGATGTCTCCGAATCTGTTCTTCAAGGCTCTTGTGCTTGAAGGCTCTGTTCAAAGTTTTTGTTGATCAGAGGGGGGGTCCATTAGCCCTGCCCCCGTGGACAGGACGGGACAAGGCCGCGCCCAGACGGCGCATCGGCAGATGACTTGGCCATTCTTAACGTACATGTGAGGTTGCGTGCCAGAGTTTGCAAAGTAACAGCTGCACAGTGCCGCGGAGAAGTCGTTGTAATCTTTGTGTCAACGAAGTGTGAGGGAAACCTGCGCGGTTTTCCAAAAAAAGGCGGGGGGAGGGGAGGGAGGGAGGGAGGGAGGAGGCACAGAAGGCGAACACATTCACAATGTTTGTGTGGACTGATCGGCTGCTGCTTCTCACCGTGGTGAGTGCACCAAATATTTCAAACGATCCGGGTCGTTCCCCGCCACGCTCAGAGCCCGGGCGTGCGTGAAAATTGTTCACTGTAATCGTGGTCGCCCTCTTTTGCGTAAGATGTCTTTCCACTTCCAGGGGCAGAACTCGAACATCCGCCCATGTCAACAACATTGTCCTTGGAAATGCCGTCGAAGGATATTTCTCACTTTTCCATAGTATGTGAATTGCCGTTGCAATGAAACAGGTGGTAGCTGTTTTGCCTGTGCTGTCGCTCGTACTTCAGCGATGCTTACGCGAGAAGCAGACGCTGGCGGGATCTGGCATTTTCTCCGGAGACACCGTGCCTGGAAGCCATCGAGTCGATGCAGATCCCGTGATAGTAAGAATATGGATTCTAACCCATACAGCAATTTTTAGAATATGCATGCTTCCAAACTCTTGACGCTTCGCGTATCCCCACCAGCCCGTAGCCCCCTGGCTCAAGTCCGTAGCCCCCCTTGGCTCAAGCCGCTCTGGCTCAAGGTGGCCGAGCCGGCTTGCGCGGCCGCGGCCGGGGGCCTGCCCCTGGCCTCCGGCCTCCCCGCCCGTGGGGGGGAGGAGGTCGGCCCTCCCTCCTCCCCCCCGCCCGCCGGGCCATGCCCGGCGGCCGCCGCTGCCGGGGCGCCCCCGGCCGCGGCCACCGCTGCCCCTCGGGCCGCCGTGCGTCGCCGCCGCCGCCGCCGGCGAGGCCGCGGCCGCCGCGGGCCTTTGCGTGGCCGTGGCGGCCCTGGCCCGCGCCGCCGGCTTCGCCGCCGGGGCTGCCGGCAGCGGCGCCGCGGCCGCGGCGGCGCCTGCCGCGGCCGGCCGCCGGCATCACCTCCAAGATTCAACCCGGGGATCACGGGCAAGCTGCTGTCCAAGGGCCTCGCCTTCGAGAACATCCTGGACGGCCTCGGCACCACCTCCAAGATTCCGGCGGCGTGTTGGGGGCAGATCGTGGCCTATTGCGCGTTTTGCGAGCTGTTCCAGGACCAGTCCGCTGGCGCCGACACCACGATGGGCGACTGCGGCTGCACGGTGTTGACGTCCAGCGACGCCGCGCCGAAGCGGTCGAAGTTGGCGGCTGAGATCGCCATTTTTCCTCTGGCCATAGTTGCGATCGTCGGCACGTTCTTCCAGGACGAGGAGAAGGAGGAGGTGGCGGCGGGGGGCATCGAGGACGGCGCGGGGGAGGCGGTCGAGAGCGAGTTGGGCGCGCAAGACTCTGTGGGCTCCTGGGACCCCCCTGGTTTCACAACGGATGGCAGCACGGAGGATTTCGCCCGCCGACGCCAGATGGAACCGAAGCACGGCTTTGTGAGCATGCTGGCTATTGTGGGCTACATCACCCCTGGGATCACTAGCAATCTGCCAGGGTTCCCGTCGCCGTCCAAGGGCCTCGCGGTCGAGGACGTCCTGAACGGCCTCGGCGCCCTCCTCGGCGCCCTCTCCAAGATTCCCGCAACGGGCTGGGAGCAAATCGTGGCTTATTGTGCGCTCTGCGAGCTGTTCCAGGACCAGTCCGCTGGCGCCGATGCCACTGCGGGCGACTTCGGCTGGAAGGTGCTGACGCCCAGCGACGCCGCAGCCAAGCGGTCGAAGTTGGAGGCTGAGATCGCCACGATTCCCTCGGCCATCCATGATTGCGATCAAGAGCATGCTGTGCGCGAAGGACCCCGGGGATTTCTGGGATCCCGCTGGGTTCGCAGCGGATGGCAGCTTCGCGCTGGGTTCGATGTGCGTCGCGCTGGGTTCGATGTGCGTCGCTCCCCAACGCAGCTTGACCACGCCATCGCCGTCCGCTTCGGCGGCGCCCCGCTCGTGAATGTGCTGGGTCACACCGTGCGCGGCGACCCGCTGGCCGAGATCCTGGAGCTGGGCCGCCAGCCGCCGGGCGCCCAGCAGCTGGCGCTGCTCCATGTGGAGCCCCGCCGTGAGGGTGCTCAGCAGCACTCCGCGGCCAACCGCGCGGCCGCCCAAGGCGACGCCCAGGCCCTGGTGGTGGCGGCGGATGGCTCCATCGCCTACCTCAACCCGTCGCGCGTGGCCGGCCGCCCGCCCCAGCGCGATGGCGGCCGCCGGGTGCCCCTGCGCGGCGCCGACGAGCGCGCCGACGCCCAGCGTCGTCTGATCTGCTGGGCCGGCGCCGTGCACCGCAACCGGTATGCCGCAGCCTGCGGCTATCACATATTCGGGCTCAGCGCCCAGGACGAGTGGTGGGGGTGCTACCTGTGCGCACAACGCTGCACTGACAGGCTGGCTGCCCTATGGAAGGTCCGATGCCAGGGCTGGCCTGCCCGACCCCCCGCGTCGGCGCAGTCTGGTGGCCCCGCGCCGCGCCAGCGCCTGCGGCGGGAGCTGCTGCCCCTCCTCCTCCCCATCCCTCCCCTCCTTCTCCTCCTGCGTCTGCTTTGAATTGAATGATGACGGCCAGGCTGGTGTCATGCGGGCCCTCGTTTGCCAGGCACCACCCTCACCAAGGTTGTTCCCCATATCCTAAGATGGGGTTATTGTTATTACTTGGGCGCCTCCTACCCCCTCTCCCTCCTCCTCTTTCCTCCTCCCCTCCTCCTCTTTCCTCGTACTCAGACCTACTCATACTCAGACTTACTCATACTCAGACTTACTCATACTCATACCTACTCATACTCAGACTTACTCACACTCATACATACTCATACACAGACTTACTCATACACAGACTTACTCACACCCAGACGTACTCATACACAGACTTACTCATACCCAGACTTACTCATATACAGTATTACTCATACTCAGACTTACTCATACCCGGACGTACACATACACAGACTTTCTCATTCACAGACCTACTCATACCCAGACTTACTCATACACAGACTTCCTCATACACACACTTACTCATACTCAGGCATACTCATACTCAGACCTACTCATACTCAGACTTATTCAGCACAAATCAGATTTGGAGAATGTCTCAAGCGGGGCGCTGGTTTCAGCACCCCTAAGGGGGGCCGCCAGGGGTGTTTGCACGGGCTCGTTCGCGGCCATGTTGTGGGGATGTCTCAGGCGGTTTGCTTGTTTCTGGGCCTAACTCCCTTCGCTTGGAGAGCAGATTGTGAGGATGTCCCCCGCGGGGCGCTGGCTTCAGCACCCCTAAGGGGGGCCGCCAGGGGTGTTTGCACGGGCTCGTTCGCGGCCATGTTGTGGGGATGTCTCAGGCGGTTTGCTTGTTTCTGGGCCTAACTCCCTTCGCTTGGAGAGCAGATTGTGAGGATGTCTCAAGCGGGGCGCTGGTTTCAGCACCCCTAAGGGGAGCCGCCAGGGGTGTTTGCACGGGCTCGTTCGCGGCCATTTTGTGGGGATGTCTCAGGCGGTTTGCTTGTTTCTGGGCTCAACATCCTTCGCTTGGAGAGCAGATTGTGAGGATGTCTCAGGCGGGGCGCTGGTTTCAGCACCCCTAAGGGGAGCCGCCAGGGGTGTTTGCACGGGCTCGTTCGCGGCCATTTTGTGGGGATGTCTCAGGCGGTTTGCTTGTTTCTGGGCTCAACATCCTTCGCTTGGAGAGCAGATTGTGAGGATGTCTCAGGCGGGGCGCTGGTTTCAGCACCCCTAAGGGGAGCCGCCAGGGGTGTTTGCACGGGCTCGTTCGCGGCCATTTTGTGGGGATGTCTCAGGCGGTTTGCTTGTTTCTGGGCTCAACATCCTTCGCTTGGAGAGCAGATTGTGAGGATGTCTCAGGCGGGGCGCTGGTTTCAGCACCCCTAAGGGGAGCCGCCAGGGGTGTTTGCACGGGCTCGTTCGCGGCCATTTTGTGGGGATGTCTCAGGCGGTTTGCTTGTTTCTGGGCCTAACATCCTTCGCTTGGAGAGCAGATTGTGAGGATGTCTCAAGCGGGGCGCTGGTTTCAGCACCCCTAAGGGGAGCCGCCAGGGGTGTTTGCACGGGCTCGTTCGCGGCCATTTTGTGGGGATGTCTCAGGCGGTTGCTTGTTTCTGGGCTCAACATCCTTCGCTTGGAGAGCAGATTGTGAGGATGTCTCAGGCGGGGCGCTGGTTTCAGCACCCCTAAGGGGAGCCGCCCACGGGCTCGTTCGCGGTGGTGGGGATGTCTCACGGGCTCTCTTCGCGAGTCAGTGTGAGGATGGGGATCAGCACTCCTAAGGGGAGCCGCCAGGGGTGGTTGCACGGGCTCTCTCGCGGTCAGTTTGTGGGGATGTCTCAGGCGGTTTGCTCGTTGTCATGCCCAACATCGCCGGCGGGGCTGCGCCTCCAAAAGTGGTGAAACGCGCCCTGGGGAACCAGGGTTGAGGAGGAAGAGGAGAATTCTTTGCCTTGACAAAAATGATGCGCGGCATATGCACGTGAATGAATACACGCACGCGGTGGATGTGCAGCCGCGCTGCGCGCGCGTGTGCTCGCCGCTCACATGGACGCGCTCGTGGAGCAAACATCTATCATAGATAAATGCTCACCGTGGCACTACCCTCCAACATGACATGCACTTATGGCCTTGTGTGGCTAAGCGCTCGTCGTGCATATCCCACTGCCAACTATCCTAAAACATATGCACATATGGGAAGCTCCAAAGCTACCACGGGCTGACAAGGGGAAGGCTTGGCAGCTGAGGAGGGGGGATGAAGAGGAAGAGGCTCGCATTCAACCGTACTCAAAGCTCACTCTGACTCATGCGCAATCACTCGCATTAGGGGTCACTCGTGTTCGTCGGCCCTGTCGCCCACGTGGACGCGCCATTGTAGTCGACCGCTCATGAACAGACGCTCACCACGGCATGACATAAAACATGAGATGCACATATGGGGAGCTCCACGCAGTGAGTAATTGTTGTTGTCGTTGTTGTTCGCAGCGGATGGCAGCATGGACAATTTCGCCCGCCGGCGCCAGACAGAGCTGAAGCAGGGCCTCGTGAGCATGGTGGCGACTATGGGCTCCACCACCCCGGAGATCACTGGCAAGCTGCCTGGGTTCCTGTCGCCGTCCAAGGGCCTCGCTTTCAAGGGCGCCCTGAACGACCTCAGCGCCATCTCCGAAGTCCCCGCGGCAGGCTCGGGGCGAATCGTGGCCCGCGGTGCGCTCTGCGAGCTGCTCCAGGACCAGTCTGCTGGCACCGATGCCTCGGCGGGCCGCTTCGACTGCAAGGCGCCGACGTCCAGCGACGCCGCAGCGAAGCGGTCGAAGCTGAAGCTGGCGGCTGAGATCGCCAACCCTCGTCTGGCCATCACGGCGGTCATCTGCGTGCTCTTCCAGGATTTGGAAGGCGCGGCGGCGCCGCTGCAGCGGGCGCAGCAGCAGCAGGAGCAGCAGCGCGATGACTACGAGAGCGACGTGGTGACGGCCGCCTGGCGTCAGCAGCAGCACCCTTGCAATTCTGACAGGGTCTTCCAAGTTCAAGTGGGCCCTGTTAGAGCAGAAGGAAGTCGTGGTGTCTCGAGCCCCCGCCTTCTCCCTGGCAGCCAGTTAGAGCGCGGATCGCAACGGCGCCCGACGGCGGTGACCCGCGACCGCCTGGAGGGGGCGCCGGTGCCCGGCCTTCGGGGGCCGGCAGACCGAAGGAGCCGAAGGTGAATTTTGACGGCATGTTGAACGATGTTGCACCGTACAACCGGCAGCGTCAAATATTTGGGTCGGATGGTGGATTTGGATCGCCCGCGCGACGTTGAAATCAACAATCGCATTCACAATGAGATGGCATGTTTCATGAAATGCCGCGCAGAGCTAATTGGCCGGCAGTATTCCACGCATTCACGTCTCAGGCTGTTTGATTCGACAGTGACCACCACGATGTTGCACGTTGCTGCCGCATGGGTGCTCACGCGCGAGCTTGAGGACAATATCCGGCGAACGCAGAGGCGATTGCTACGGATGATCGCCCTCGTATCGAGACGCAGAGCGCGGGGCCAACCATTCCACTTCGACGTCTTCTTCATCCAACTCTTCGTTTTCATCGGGCTCCTCTTCTTCTTCAGTGGACATCTGAGAACCATGGGAAGATTGCATTGTTCGTGCGACGCATTGACGCTTCTTATGCGAAACAAAAGCTTTCTGACTTGGGACTTCGGAGTTGGGTGGTTGAACATCGCCAAGCCGCCGCATCAGTGTCAAAACGTAGGGGCACGGAAAGCAAATCTTGGGCAAAAGTGGCGTGCAATTGGGAACCGTTCGATTCTACCAGAAATCCAGAAGGTCCGCGGAAAAGGTGGGCGTATTTTGTAAAAGGCTTATTACCAGGACAGCGAGGACTGAGTTTTCCGCCTGCCGGCGCCGAGGCGCCATCGCGCCGTCCATTCTTGGACCGGCCTCAGGGCCGCTGTGGCGTGTGTCTGTGTGTGTATGTGTATGTGTGTGTGCGTGTGTTTGTGCGTGTGTGTTGCCGACTGATAGTGCCAAGTGATCGCGGGGCGCGCGAGCATGACTACGATTTTGCCGCAACATGTTTTTTTTTTCCTTCTTCCTATTGTGTCTTGACGGGCGACGGGCCTGCGCGCAGCGCGCAGCAGGTACGTTGGCCACCCCATCGTTCCTGTCGACCACTGTGCCCGCCCGTGATCCAGATTTTGCCGCAACGTGCATGTTGCATTTGTCCTAAACGTCGTGTGGTGTTGGGTCTTCGCGTTTTTTTTTAAAGGCCCCGAGTTCCTCCTCTTCTCTTTTTCCCCCGTCCTTCCCTTCGTTAGTTTTAATCGCCGCGTGGGTCTATCAGTTTTTGTTCCGGCAGACCCCTCATGCTCTTCGTGGCCCCGTGAAGAGCTCCAGCGAAGGCCCCAGCGGGAGGGTGCACGTGCGTCGGCCCGCCCCATGTTGGCACACCCCTCACCTGCAGCTTCGTAGTTCCATGGAGAGCTCCACCGAATCCTCAGAGGCAGGGTCCACATGCGTCCGCCCGACCCATGTCGCACCCCTCACCCGCTTCGTGGCCCCACAGGGAGCTCCACCGAATGCCGCAGTGGGAGGGTCCATGTGCGTCCACAAAGCCCTCGTTGGTACACCTCTCACACGCTTCGTGGCCCCACAGAGAGCTCCACACGTGCGTCGGCCCGACCCATGTTGGCACACCACTCACTTGCAGCTTCGTAGTTCCATGGAGAGCTCCACCGAATCCTCAGAGGCAGGGTCCACATGCGCTCGCCCGACCCATGTCGCACCCCTCGCCCGCTTCGTGGCGCCACAGGGAGCTCCACCGAATGCAGCAGTGGGAGGGTCCACGTGCGTCCACAAAACCCTCGTTGGTACACCTCTCAGACGCTTCGTGGCCCCACAGGGAGCTCCGCCGAAGGCCCCAGTGAGACGGTCCACGTGCGTCCGCCCGACCCATTTCGGCATACCCCTCACGTTTCGGGGCCCCATAGAGACTTCCACCGAAAACCCCAGTTGCAGGGTCCACATGCGTCCGCCCGACCCATGTCGGCACACCCCTCACACGCTTCGTGGCCCCGTAGGGAGCTCCACCGAAGGCCCCAATCGGAGCAGCCGCGTACGCTCGGCCGACCCATGTCAATACACCCCTCACACGCTTCGTGGCCCCATAGGGAGCTTTGGGTCCACATGCGTCCGCCCGCGCCACGTCGGCACACCCCTCGCACGTTTCGTGGCCCCGTAGGGAGCTCCACCGAAGGCCCCCTTAGCAGGGTTCACATGCGTCCGCACGACCCATGTCGGCATACCCCTCATACGCTTCGTGGTCCCATGGGCAGCTTCACCGAAAACCCCAGTGGGGGGAAGGCGCACATGCGTCCGCACGAGCAATGTCGGCACACCCTCACACGTTTCTACCCGCGCCGACACCGACACCAAGGATTTGTTCCTCCCTCCGTCCTTCCTCTCCCACACGGACACACACGAGCATACCGAGCACCACGCCGAAATAGACTTTAAGGGTTTTCCGCCCCCCCTCCCTCCCCTCATAAGTTGTTATATATGTCCCTCGCATTGCATATTGTCCAGACGCCAGATTTCTGAGGCCACGGCCTTGCCCACCTGGTCTTAGCTAGGCCCGGATGGTGTCCGCTACGGTGGTCGTCTCGTGTCGTGTCGTATCGTACCTCACACTCTTCGTGGCACCGTATGGAGCTGCACCGAAGGCCCCACTGGGGGGGCCAACGTGCGTCCGCCCGACCCATTCCGGCACACCCTTCACACGCTTCGTGGCCCCACAGGGAGCTCCACCGAAGGCCCCAGTGGAGGGTCCACATGCGTCCGCCCAACCCATGTCGGCACACCCCTCGCACGCTTGGTGGCCCCACAGGGAGCTCCACCGAATGCAGCAGTGGGAGGGTCCACGTGCGTCCACAAAGCCCTCGTTGGTACACCTCTCAGACGCTTCGTGGCCCCACAGGGAGCTCCGCCGAAGGCCCCAGTGAGACGGTCCACGTGCGTCCGCCCGACCCATGTCGGCACACCCCTCACGTTTCGGGGCCCCATAGAGACTTCCACCGAAAACCCCAGGTGCAGGGTCCACATGCGTCCGCTCGACCCATGTCGGCACAACCCTCACACGCTTCGTGGCCTCACTGAGACCTCCACCGAAGGCTCCAGTGGGAGGGTCACATGAGTCCGCCCGACCCATGTCGGCACACCTCTCACACGCTTTGTGGCCCTCCCATTGGGAGCTCCATCAAAGGCCCAGTGGGAGGGTCCACATGCGTCCGCCTGACCCATGTCAGCGCACCTCTCACACGCTTCGTGGCCCCATAGGGAGCTCCACCGACGTCCCCAGTGGCAGCGTCCACATGCGCACCCCCGACCCATTTCGGCACATCCGTCGCACGTTTCGTGGCCCCATAAGGAGCTTCAACAGGAGGATCCGCATGCATCTTCCCGCCACATGTGAGCTCCACCGAAGACGATTCTTTTAATTGCGTTACTCACACAAGCATACGGCTTGGTCTTTCGCCAGGATAATGTTTACAGGGATGGGGAGAGGGGTTGTCATGGTTTGGGTTCGCCCCCAGTCTGGTGGAGGAAGGGGTGTATAGTAGTAAGGAGCAGTGAAGGGGAATAAGTACTTGGTATCGCTCGGACGTGTGCACGTTTTCTCCGCGGGGATTATGGAGGAGCATCCTGGATCATCCTGCGAAAAAACCACGCACGAAACCGAAAAAAACACAAGGAATGGACGTTCGAGCGACGGGGAGAGCAGGTTGGACGAAGTCACGTCCTGAACCACCTGCGCCCTCAAGAGCTGGTGGAATTCGCTCGTTGGTCTTTTACAACGCGCCCCAGCGTGGACGTGAAGCCTGGTGGCTGCCGCCCTCTGCCTCTGCCCTCTGCCTCTTTCTCCTCCGCTCCTGTCTCTCTTTCCGGGGGCCAGACCAGGCGCGTTATGGAGAAGAACGAGGTCATGTATGAGACGGCACCGCCCAGCCCTGCCTTTCGATGCTGGTTCGTGGGGCTGCCGTGGGGGGGAGGGTCGAGTGGAAAGCGGAGTTGGAGGAGGTGGACGCGGACGGCTAAACCAGGGGGGAGAAGAGGGAGCGGATAATGCACACTGAGTCTCAGCTCTCGCGCGCACGTTTCTATTCCATACCTGCCTCCCCGTCGTCGTCGTCGTCGTCGTCGTCGTCGTCGTCGTCGTCGTCGTCGTCGTCATTATGCTTCGCCTGCACCTCAGGTGCACAGTACTACTGGTACCCGAGCGCGTCCGAGCCTCTTGGGCGCGAGAGGGCCCGAGTCAGCCGAGTGCAGCTTGAATGTTTGCATCTCCCTTCTCTGCGGGCCCTCGGCCCGCAAGGAAGGGAGTGGCAAACTCCAAGTGTGTGGGCGCGTTTCCGACAAATGCACGTTGCTCCCCAGGATCCAAGCGACACGTACGATTGCCGCGACGCGAACCGCTTGAGGCCGCTCACGGGCCACAATGCTTAATAATGCCCGCATGCGCGTTGCGTTGATGTTTCCCCTCACCATGCATTGTTGTATAGCTACTGCTTGCTACTTGTCTGCTTTGTGGATATGGCGCGCCACCCTCAGCAACACCAGTGCTAGGAACCAGGTCTCTTGAATTCAAGAAGCCAGCCCACGACTGCCATGGGTGTGAGCATACTACCCTTGCCTTCGAGGAGCGTATAGCGCGGATGGGGCGGGAATTTTCTGGTGCGTCCACCTCCGCTCGAGCGGGGCAGCCCTTGGATTCGCCAGGCTACCCACGAAGATCGCAGAGCTCGGAATTCCAGGGCTGTTCGACAGTCCCGTGAGCAAATTTACTGTCATGGAAGCCATTCGCCGCGTGGATCTTAGTATCAGCCTGCATGCTTGCATATCAAGCGACCACGCTGACTATGATTTTGCGTGCTGTAAGGATCGGAGTCTCACTCCTAGGCTGGTGGATGCGGGCCTTTGGAGGGAGTGCTCGCAACGGCCTGGCAATCGCCAGGCGCCCACACCTTGGAACTGGGAAGCGCGGCGACTCGCTGGGTGATCATCTGCGCCGTTCAGTCTGGGCGTTACAATATGTGCGGTGCAGTCTTTTTGCGGCGCATGCGTCGCAACCTAAGTTGCAACCCGCGTCTAAACCCACGTGCAAGCTTGAGTCCAACAACCACGTCCAACCCTGGCAACTGCGGCGGCGGCGACGTCGAAACCAACGTTCAAGCTCAAGTCCAAACCCAGTGACAACATGGCCCGACCCCAGACCTCTTAGTACTAGCAGCGCTTGCGTGAATAATGCCAACAAGTACGTGTGCTTTCGTTGATTAGGGCTACCAGGAGCTCCCCACGGACCGTCTGCGGGCGTGTCCGCGAGGTATCTCTGTGTGTGTGCGCGTGTGTGTACCATTCGGGGCCCAGTTGTTACTCCTGCGATGTACCAGATATACTGTACATTCCTGGAGTCTCCATAGGTTCGGCAACTGTGACGCTGTCTCACGTTGGCGAATATTGCCGCTCCAATGACGCCTGTGGGGCTCGCTCCTACTCGCATACTTGGATTTGTCGTGCCGACTTAGTTGGGGTGTCATTGGGGTATCATATCACAAGCTTTTTGGCCCCTGAACGGGGAATCATATCATTATTCGTATTCGGAGTCTTGCTTTCTTTCTGTTCGTGTATCGCAGTTCTCCTTCTGAGGGTGCCATTTCCTTCCGTTCCCTCGCCCTCACTCTCCCATTCCTGATCATGTGATGAATCATATTCCAGTTCGTGTGAAATGTTGGTCATGGTCCTGCTTGTTTTGCTTATCGCCGTCCTCGTCTCTGTCCCTGTCAGAGGTGTCGTCGTGAAACTCGGCCATTTCCTATCCTGTTCCTCATTCGCCTCCGTCTCGGCCTCATCGTCGCACTCCGATCGCCCATCCTGCTCCTTCTACCGCTCCTCCGACTGGTCTCCCTTCTTCTTTGTTCCCCTCTCTCCACGTTTTCTACAAATCGTGTCCCCTTCTCGCCATCTGCGTCGTGGTCGTCATCTCCGGTTTGTTCCCAACCATCTTGTAGAGCTGGGTCTTTGTCTTGAAGGGACAGTGCCCCGCGTCCTCATTCTCCTCTTCCTCCTCCTCTCCTCCTCTCCTCCTCTCCTCCTCTCCTCCTCCCCATCCTTCCTCCCCCCATCCCTGCCCCTACCTTCCGCACGACCATGTCGGCTCCATGTCGGTTCCCCTCTCATACGCTTCGTGGCCCCGTAGGGAGCTCCATCAAAGGCTCCAGTGGCAGGGTGCCCGACACATGTCAGCACACCTCTCGCACGCGTTGTGGCCCCATAGGGAGCTCCACTGAAGGCTCCAGCGGGTCCACACGAGCCCGCCCGACCCCTGTCGGCACACCTCATACGCTTCGTGGCCCCATAGGGCACTCCATCGAAGGCCCCAGTGAGAGGGTCCACGTGCGTCCGCCCGACCCATGTCGGCACACGCCTCACACGCTTCGTGGCGCCATGCGGAGCTCCACCGAATGCCCCAGTGGGAGGGTCCACATGAGTCCGCTCGACACATTTCGGCACACCTCTCACACGTTTCGTTGCCCCGCGCGGAGCTCCACCGAAGGCCCCAGTTGCAGGGTCCACATGCGCCCGCCCGAACCATTTCGGCACACCCCTCACACGCTTCGTGTCTCCGAAGGGTGCTCCACCGAAGGCCCCAGTGGGAGGGTCCGCGCCTCTTAGCGCACCCCTCAAACGTTTCGTGGTCCCATAGGGAGCTCCACCGACGGCCCCAGTGGGAGGGTCCACTTGCGCCCACCCGAACCATTTCGGTACACCCTCACACGTTTCGTGGCCTCATAGGGAGCTCCACCGAAGACGACTCTCACAGCATGCGTTACTCACATGCATATGGTTGGCTTCTTTGCCAGGATAATTTTACATGTCTTCCCCCCTTTCGCTGCGTACTTCTCTTTCGCAATTCCCTCTCCTGAAATCCGTCGCCGCGAAAGAAATGTAACACCGTGAAAAATCAGGACTGGAGCCCTAGGCCCAATCTTGTTGCGGCATTTCTCGAGCCGGATCGATCTGAGAGTCCCCCGGGGGCCCAAATTAGTGCGAGATGGCTTGGTGTGAAACAACATGCGACGCAAGCATCTCAGGGCCTCTTTTACTCTTCTCTCCCCCTGTCGTTTCTCTCCATGCTAAGGGTGCAACTCCTGTAAGGTTTCAAAAACAGAATCGGAGCTGGTATGTCCCTGGGCAAGACCTGGCGAAATCTGCCTTAATCCCGCTGCTACTCAATCCCGCTTAATCCTGCTGAAGCTGGCTTAATCCTAAGCTTGATCCAGCCTGATCTGGCTCAATGGCCCCTCAATCGGGCTGAACAGCCCGTGGTCTTTCTGACAAAGACCTCCCGGGAGTTGCCTCCTATAACCATCCTCGTGTCAACGTTCTCTCCGTCCTCGTGTTACCCGTCGCACTCCTCCTGGTACCCCCCGGGGACCTCCGACCCTGCGCGCCAGCACCAAGTGGTCGGCGGCTACCAGTCCACCGTCAGGATGGGCCGCCGGCGCAGCGGGATGGGGAGAGGGATGACGCTCACGCAGGACGAGGGAGTAGGAGGAGGGAGGAGGAGGCTGGTCTCCGCCGTGCTCCTGGGTATCCCGAGCCTGCAGTCAAGTCGGGCCTGTCCCTCTACTGGAGGGACATTTCCAAAAATAGTTCTGGGGATTTTTGTTTGGACTATCTTTGAGCATTTGGGGGGTATGTCTTGAATATTGTTTATTTTTTCGCCCAATGTCCCCATGTAGGGGGACAGGCCCGACTTGAGCCTACAGGCCACGGCTGGCGCAACCCCTCCCCTTGAGTGCGCTTGGGGGGCCGGTGCCTCGCTCTGGGGGCTTGCGCCAGCATCCGACCAACGAGCGCGCGGACTGCGGCCCCCCCGCCGCCGGAGGCGGAGGAGGAGGAGGAGGACCAGCGTAAACCCAAGGCGCATGAACGATGCTGCAATCACCCCCCGGCCAAGTTCCTTTTCAATGGGTCCCGACAAGGATTTTTTTCCGCTGGGAGTGCCCCATCTGGAAGGCAACCGTCTGAGAATTCTACGCCGACATCGATCAGGGTGGTCGGCCCACCCCGCCAGCCTTGGGCTCGTAAGCTGCCACTTGCTGCCCTCGGCGTCTGTCCAACGGTCAGCTTCGTGACCGCCCCAACCGCATTCCCAGGACGTCAAACTCATACTTCCAATATCTCAAGTAATCGCTGTCGTACCCGAGGCCACGCCCTTTGATTTCACGCTGTAAGTCTGATCGTTTGGTCCACATCTCAAACCAAGATTGCAACTGAATCCTTTAATAGTGAGCCTTGGATCCTACCCCTCGAGGTCGAGGAGGGTGGTGAGGCATCGTCCTGATCAGGGCCTCCGTCCGTAATGCCTTCGCGTGCTGCTGGCGGGTCTTCAGGATCTCCGATGAGGAATGCTCCGTAGACCCTGTGGTTTTACATCGTGGAGGCGGTGGGGCCAAGGTTGGTAATCACTTTCCTCTGCTTGATGCCCGAGGGTCGTAGCTTCTTGCCCATGTGTATGACTATTCGCTTGGCTGCAGCTCGCCTCTTCTGATGTGTGCTTCGTTTCGTCGTCGTTCTGCCACCCCGATCAATGCCCAGGTCTCTCCCCTCGGTGGTCTTCGAGACGGGGGCGCCCAGGGTAGCCTGCCTACCCGTGATGGCCTCCGTGAGCTTGGGACAGATGGTGAGCAGCACCGACTTGTCGGCCATGGCCAGGTGTCGCTCCTGAAGCTCCAGAAAGACACGGCAGGTGGCCGAGGCGTGGAGGTTCGGCAGCTTATCTTAGCCAGTAGACATTGGATGCGAAGGCCGTCGAACCACGCAGGTGGGATACAGTGCGGAGACGATGGAACGAGGCTTTCCAATACCATGTGGGCACCTGCACGTGCAAGGTTGGTTGCGAGCTGTGGTCCAGCTAGAAGGGATCGTGTCGCGCAAATGGGGTCGCTGAGAGCTCCGTCCTGTCGTGGCACTCAACGTGGTGTGCATGAGGAGGGCCATGGCCAACACCCTGCATCCATGACATAATCAAGAGTCGTTCCATCTCAATGAGACTAGATCCGTGCGTCCCATTCCATCTGCATGCATTTGACCCATTCGCGGATCTGCACGCTATTCAATGATTCCCAGCATCGGCGAAACCAAGTAATCAAAACCATAGCCTTGTCGCCTACCATGGATCGCATGCATTGCCAAGGTCAGCATAGAAGAGCTTCGCATTGATTGAACATGCTCACTAGTGCTTGACTCCCTGGTGCAGTGAGGCGCCGAGCGTCCATCATCACCATTTTGACAGTGCCGCGTCCACGGTCTGATTTTCTTTGGAGGGCTAGATCCAGATGTTCTAAGGACCAGGTTGAGGGTGTGAAGAGTGCACTCCCCTGCCCCTCTGCCGCCCGTGCCACCGTGTGTGTATGATGTACACGCTTGTCTTGTTTTGTGGCATGCACGCTGCCCGCCGCTGTTTTGGCCCTAGTCCTAGGGCCCTGGGACGCACCCGCAGTTTTGACTGCCGCGCAGTCCGAGCTAAAAGAACTGCACTGACATTGGTAGCGGAGCTTGTAAGCTCCAGCGGACGCACTGCGTGCTCTGCTTTGGTGGTCGTGACCACCTGCGAGGGCCGCCATGGCAGCTAGCCAGGACGGCTCAGACGCGGAGGCTGCGTCCTCTGCTGGCACAGGTCCCCCGGACCTGCATGCAGTCCTGCGCGTGATGGCCGAGACCCAGCGGGAGCTCTTGGCCTTACATCGGGATCGTGGTGGCGACGGCGGTCCCAGACGTACACGTCTACTGCTGTCGCAGGTGAAGCTCCCAGAGTTCGATGGTGCAGTCGGTACGAGTACAAAGAAGTACCGAGAGTGGCGCAAGGAGGTTGAAGTCATCCGCAACCTCAACCAGCTCTCAGATGTGGAGCTGGGCCTGATCATCTACAGTCAAGTGACAGGTCGAGCCAAAGAGCTCATCGAGGTGCTTGATGCGTCGGACCTCCGACGCGAGGATACGCTCGATACCATCTTTGCTATCTACGACGACGCCTTCGAGAAGATGGATCACGAGCGCCTCGATCAGGTGCATCAGGAGTGGGAGCGAGCACGCCGTCGAGCTGGGCAGCCCATCATGGATTGGACAACGTATTTGCGCAAGAAGCGCATGGAGTTGCAGCTCGAGGATCCTACTTCAGCGATCAGCGATCGCGCGCTGGCAAGCAAGATGCTTCGTGGCGCTGGACTGTCGCAGAAGGAGCGGGCGCAGGTGCTCTTCAACTGTGGTGGCATCTACGACTCGAAGCGGATGGAGGTCGTGCTGAAGGCAGCCTACTCGAAGGTGCACGACACCGAGAAGCGTTCGGTGCTCCCTCGCCGCTCGCCGTTTGCGGCGCAGCGTGAGCACGGGCGCTCCTCTGGGAGCTCGGGCGGTCGCTATCCGCACCCTCCCATGGCTCGCAGGCCATGCGTGTTGCGAGGACGCTCTGGCCAGCACATGCACGAGGTAGAGAACAGCGAAGACTATGATGAACACCACGGCGACCAGGAGGAGGCGCAGCACGACGAAGATGAAGCAGATGAACAGGACGATGGAGACCCCGGAGCGGGCGAGGGGATCATCTTCGAGGAAGGCGCCGAGGTCGAAGAGGAGCTGGCGTCGGACAACGACGGGCCAGATGACGAGGAGTACGAGGCACCGGAGGATCTTCAGGAAGCGTTCTTGGCCGGCTGGAGGGCCAAGCAGAAGACGGCGGCACAGCGTCAGAGGCGTGGGTTCGTTGCCCCTCGGCAGCGGGACCCCAAGAAGATCAACGCCAGCGGCTCCTTCCAGGCTGGTCGGAAGCCGACGGACCAGCGCGAGGCTAACAGCCGGTGTGCTGACTGCGATCAGCCCGGCCACTGGCGCGGCGACCCGGAGTGCCCCAAGGTGAAGAGTGGCGAGCGCGAGCCGTACAAGAAGATCGGGCCGAAGAGTGGCCAGCCAGCGTCGCCCAACCAGCGGAGCTCTGTGAAGCCGCCGGCTCCAAGGCAGGTGCATGGACCGATCATCCACTGGGTTGGCATGGCAGGTAGTGCCGAGGAGCGTCGTGGCCGCGCTCCATGGCGCCGTGCTCCTCAGTCGGTGCCTGCCCAGAGGCATCCGGTGGAGGGTCGAGCTGATGCTCCAGGGCGGATCATCATGCATCCCAGACCCAAGAGCACGCCTGCGCCGAGCCTACGCCGGGACGCCGACGATGGCCCAGGGCCCGCACAGAGCAGCGATGAACGTGCGCGCGCCCGTGCCAGGCGCGGGGAGGATCAGGAGGACGAGGATGCATGTGTGCGTTGCCATCGCATTCTGGCCAACACCCACCCAAAGGGGCACAGCGTGGAGTTGGAGTTTCCTGACCTTGCCACGGCCCATCACATCGTGGAGCGCGTGACGAACAAGAAGCTTATCTTCTTCAAGCAAGGCCGTTTCGAGAGCCTCGACTTCGTTCAGGGTCGGCTCGCGCGCCTGCAGCTGACCACATCGAGGCCCTGTACGGCGGTTGAGGTGGACCTCGACGAGATCACGGCAACTATGTTCAAGATCGTGATGGGCGGCAATCGCGATACCAAGCCCCGTGGCGATCGGCGCGGTGAAGGCGGGAGTCGTGACACCAAGCAGCGTGAAGATCATCATCGAGATCGTCGTGACGACCGCCAGCGTGATCGGGGAGCTGTTCTCCGTGAGCCTCGTGCCCCTCCTCCGCCCGAGGCGGAGGCCTCCTCGCGTTCAAGGTCGCGGAGTACACCAGAAGGCCGCGGTGTGAAGGAAGAGAAGCGGAGTCCACAAGAAGACCGCGGTGAGAAGGAAGAGAAGGAAGAAAAGAAAGAGAAGAATAATAATAAGAAGAAGAAGAAGAAGGCGAGGAGCAGCAAAGAAGAGAAGAAAGAGAGAAATAAGGCAAGAAGCAGCAAGGAAGTGAAGAAGGAGGATGAGGCCAGCGAGGAGGATGAGGCCAGCGAGGACGACAACGATCAGCGGCGTGAGGATAAGGAGGTGCCGTTCACGCCGGAGGAGATGGGCGAGATCTTCTGCAGCTGGTATCCGCGTCAGGACATCTTTAGGGATTGCCTGACGCCGCCGGCAACCATCCACTTCATCACCAAGAACGACCGCATCGTGCGCCTCAATCTCTACACGCGCCGCTGCGAGAAGCCGGACTTCTCCCTAGCCAGCGGCCCTGCGAGGGCCCATCCTGTATACGGTGTGGATACCGCAGCGGCGGCGTCGGCGAAGGGAGCATCGAAGACTAAAGGATCTCCAGACGGAGCTGTGCCTGGACTAACGTCTGCCGCTCCGACTGGGGAGGCCGCCGCTGTTCCTAAGGACGAGGACTGGGTCACGGCAGGAGCCTCCGAGGAAGTGAGAAAGAGCGAGGAAAAGAAGCGACTAGAGGCCTTGCAGCGCGACGAAGCTGAGTTGCTGGATCGCCTCGCGCTGATAGAGAAACAGGAGATGGAGATGCACGCCCGATTGAACCCAGGCGAGGTCTACGACGGCCTGCAGACGCGACGTGAGCAGGCACCTCTGCCAGAGCGTGTTCTGCCTACATCTCCTGAGCAGCAGGGAGTCGGAAGCGTGTGGAAGAACATGGAGGGAATACGACGACGTGTCCATCTTCCAGCGCCTCCAGGAGCCGCGAGCTCAGGTGCCCCTGCCGCTGCGACGGCATCTCCAGCTGCATCTGGAGTCCCGCGCGTAGTCGCCGCCTCTGGACGGAGCTACGTCATGAGTGTCGGTGCCACGCAGAGCGACCTGGAGAAGCAGCAGATGCACCGAGCCATGTACGACTCGCAGTTCGACGGCGAGAGGCTGGTCCCAGGTCCGAAGGCGAAGTTCGACCCAGAGCTCATGCAGCAGCAGGCTGCGTGTGTTCATCCGGTGGGCGAGTTGAAGTGGCAGTCAAACGGCACCGTGATCTTCGCGAAGTGCAAGAAGTGTTCGTTGAAGTCGGTGATCCATTACACGCTGGAGAAGCCCAAGACGGATGAAGGGGAACCTCCCAGGAACACCCCAGACGGAGCTGTGCCAGGACTAACGTCTGCCGCTCCGACTGGGGAGGACGTCGCCGTCAAAAAGGGCGCGGACCCCTGGGCAGCAAAGGGCGCAGACCCTAGGGCAGCAAAGGGGGGATCTGCGGCCCACATGGCCACCGCCCGAGAGGAGTGCCCCCGCAAGGTGGTAGATGAGCAGTCCGTCATGCTTGTTGTCTTGCCCGCGGGGCTGGCTATGATTGACACGGGCTGCAAGCGGGCGGTCGGTGGACGTCCGTGGCACGTCGAGCTGCAGAAGACTTTGGATGCCATGGGTGTGCCGTACCATAGCATCAACCAGCGCGAGTACTTCAAGTTCGGCCCAGGCGTGCCGCTCTTGTCAGAGCGTGCATGGTGCTACACAGTCGGCATCAATGGTACGCAGGGCGAGGTTGTGATCTCCGAGGTCGATGCCGAGGTGCCAGGTCTCATCGGTCCTGATGAGATGGCAGAGTGGGGCGCAGCAATCAGCTTCAGGAGCGGTACTTTCACGGCGAACGGTGTGACCAAGCCGCTGGTCCCGGCTGCGTCCGGGCATCCGTGCGTGTCATTGCTGGATTTCCCGGCGCCGGTCGCGAGTGCCTTCCCCGTCGGACAGTCCGAGGAGCAGGACGAGCTCGCAGACGAGATGTTCAGCGGAACTGCGAGCCGCGAGGAGAAGGATGAGCGCAGCGTCGCTGAGACCGTCGAGGAGGAGGACACGCACGATTCTGACAGTAACGACGGCCAGGACGCAGGCGACTCGGAGCTGAGTACATCCCACTATCACACCAGCGACCCAGAGTCCGCGGAGACGGCATCGAGTGACGAGGAGGTTTTCATGGAGAATGCGGACAACGAGGTTTTCATGACGAAAGGTGCTCGCAGGCACGTCCGGAGCAACCTGAAGGAGCTGGAGGTTCTGATGACCGAGGAAATGGCGAACAGGAAGCTTCGGGCTGATCGGCAGGAGCAGGGCGCCCTCAAGTACTACCAGGAGGAACGTGCACTGCCCTTTCAGAGGGAGACCCGGCGGCGACCGGGGCCCTGGAGGATCGTAGAGGTCTTCGCATGGGCTTGCCAACTCACGATCCTGGCGGCGAGCATGGGATGGGACGCCCACCAGCCCATCGCAGCGCCAGAGTTCGACCTCCTGACGGTCCAGGGCAGGAACGAGGCACGGGCGTACCTGGTTGCAGTTGACCCAGACTTTGTGGCTTTGTCCCCACCTCCTACGGCATGGAGTCGGCTGCAGAGTGTCGACCAGCGAAGGCCTATGCGAGTGCGCCCGCAACGCCGAGAGCGGACCGAGTACCGCATGTTGCTCTCGATCACGGACGAGGTGATGCAGTGGCAAGCTGCAAGAGGACGCGCAGCCATGGTAATGGACCACGCGCAATCGACAATCTGGAGCCAGCCACCCGTGAGCGCAACGAAGTCGAACCCAGCATTCGAGGACGCGATCTGCCTCAAGGACACCACGAGAGTGTTGGCGAACCCTGGGGTTTGCACGGCCGTGCGCGGGAGCTGCGCAGAGGAGTTCGGCACGGCTGTGATGAGCGGTGCCGCGGATCATGTGGCCTGGCAGTTCGAGAACTCGAGTTCTCCTGCAGCACAACTCCCTGACCCCACGGAGGAGCCCAGGAGTTATGGGCCCGAGCCCGCGGAGCAGGGTCATGGAGAGGCTCCCAGAGACGTTTCGGAGAGACCTGAGTGGAGCAAAACACCGCAGGAGATTCGAGCCGAGATTCGCGAGGCATTGCAGAAGACGGTGAAGGAGGAGTCCATGCAGCACCCTGCGGAGGAGGAGGAGGTTGCAGCCTCCTGGTCAGAGATGGAGCTTCCGGAGGTGGTGCGGCAGGATATCATGACGAAGATTCCTCGGAGTACGCGACGTGCTGTGCGGAAGGCCCATCGCGGTCTCGGACACCCCAGTCGACCGACGTTCATCAAGATGCTGCGTCTTGGCGGTGCAACGCCCAACGCGTTGGCATACGCGAAGCATTGGCAGTGTCCGACTTGTGCTGAGTCGGAGGCGCCGCCCCGTCCAGTGCAGGGGACGGCGGACGTGCGACCATTCGGCTTCAATGTGACGGTTGTGATCGACGTGAAGTACCTACGGGACGCGGCCAAGGAGCAGCCGGTGGTCCTCAGCATGGTAGATGCTGGTACGGGATGGCACTGCGCATGCCTTCTCAAGAATAGGACGGCCAAGCACGTAGCACGCCAGATCATGAACGAGTGGTTCAAGCATTGCGGCGTGCCAGAGAACATCGTGATCGACCAGGGCGGCGAGTTCGAGGGCTACTTCAACGCGTTGATGGAGCAGTTCGGCATTAATACGAAGACGACGGGGGCTCATGCAGCATGGCAGCATGGCCTGGCAGAGCGCCGCGGAGGATTGCTCGGCACTATCTGGGGCAAGGTGGTGCACGAGTTCCACGTCCAGGGCAAGTCGATGTCTACTGTGGCCCTGGCTGCCATTATCAATGCGAAGAACTCGACGATCAGCCGCAATGGATTGACCCCGGAGCAGGCTGTCTTCGGGCGGATCTTGAACTTTACGGAGGTGACTAACAGGGACGACGATGAGGTTCTCATGTCGGTTCTCGGCGCCAAGGGCATAGCTTGGCGGTCGTCTCAAATCCGCACCGCAGCAAAGATGATGTTGCTGGAGCGCGACGCGACGGACAAGGTGCGGAGGGCGCTGCTACGACAGGCGCCGACGGTCGTCGGAGATCTGCGCCCAGGATCGAGGGTGTATTTCTGGGCACCGAATCCGTTCAAGGGACGTCGTCGGCAAGATCCTGAAAGATGGCGGGGTCCTGCGACTGTGATCGCGAAGGAATCTAACAGCCGGTACTACGTATCATGGCGTGGTCACGTGCTACTTGTTGCTCGTGAGCAGCTCCGGCACGCCTCCTCCCAGGAGGCCGCAGCTGCGGAGTCCATCCAGACGGACGTGCGGCTGACACAGCAGCGAGATGATCGCGCCTACCACGACATCGTGGACGTCGCGCCCAAGGTGAAGGTTCAGAAGGTGAAGAAGACATTCTTGAAGAAGGAGCGTGACCGACATAGGGAGATCGAGGGGTCCAGGCAGCCTCGTGTGGACCTGAGGGCCCTGGACGCCATTGAGGCACAGGCTAAGGAGGAGGAGCCGCCTGAGCAGCAGCAGCTGCCGCAGCTTCCCCCTCCGAGGAGGGCGCGTTCTCGGTCCCCTCCAGGCCGGATATCCTCTGAGACGTACCCGAAGGCTTCTCCGGGAGCATCGGGCTCTGGCGGCCCTTCGGTGCCGCCGATTCCCAGAGACGATTTCGAGCTTGAGCGAAAGCGGAAGTTCCTGGTAGATGACGTGCCGAGTTGCATCAAGAAGACGCGTCTGCAGGCTGCTCCTACGAGTGGTTTGCCGGCCCTCCGCGAGGTGGCCATGAACGCTGTTGTGCACTCGGGGCCCCAGGAGTGGTTCGACCAGAATGCCTTGGATGGTGTCTCCACGCTCGTTCAGAGGGTCGTACGAGGAGTACGTGTACATCGAGAGCCACGGCGGAGACTCTATGATCACGACCGCCACCGGGAGTGCAATCGCCTGTCGGTGATGCTCTCTGCCACGGGCCAGTGTGCCTACAAGGACGACGGCGCGAGCCGTGCCAACGAGCGCACGGAGGACAGCTGGGTTGGTCTCACGCTTTTCTACCACGACAAGCCGGACGCTCAGGCACAAGGGGTGTGCTATTTGGACACTCCGGAGGGTCTTGTACGGCAGCCGATGACTTACGAGGAACGGATCAACGTGTCATCTGTGTATGACGCATGGCTGCAGGAGGCCCGGTACGAGCACGACGTGTTCGCACTCGTGATGAAGCAGAACGCGAAGGAGTTAGACCCACGTCACTTCAACCAGCACGAGAAGGCTAAGTTCGACGAGGCCGACGTCGCCGAGTGGCGGCAATGGATGGCCAACAACACGGTCGAGCTGGTCACCGAGGAGGAGGAGAAGAGCATCCCAAAGGACAAGATTATCTCGGTGCCCATGCGTTCGGTTCGCACGAACCGGGGGCGAGGGCTGGAGTTGGAAGCGAAGTCGCGCTTGATCATCCCTGGTCATCTCGACCCGCAGCTTGGTCTATATTCAGGACGGATTCGCCTACTACTTCCCCTTTGGCTGTGCTGGTGTGTGCGTCTATCACAATGGCGATGGATTGGACATTCGAGTGCTTCGATGTAGCGACTGCGTTCCTGTCCGGGCTGAAGCTGGAACGGGAGCTGTATGTGAGGGCTCCTAAGGACGGGCTTCCAGCCGTCGACGGTGCTGGATGGCCAGCCGTGCGACCTTATGCGTTGCTTCGTTTGCTGAAAGGGGCGTACGGTTTGACGGGGGCGCCTCGGTTGTGGTATCTCCGAGCCCGCCAGGTGCTGACGGACGAGGTCGGCTTCGTGGAGCTGCGCTGCGCTCGAGCTGTCTTCGTTTATCGGATGAACGATAAGTTGATTGCTATGTTGACCTTGCACGTCGACGACGGCATGCTGTTTGGAGACCCGCACGACCCCCAGTACCAGGAGGTGAAGGCGAACATCAACAGTCGTTTCAACATCAAGCACTGGAAGGAGGGCAACGACAAGGAGGCAGTCGCCTATCTCGGTGAGGAGTGGTGGCGCCACCCCGATCACATCGAGATCAGCATGCACGAGTACATCGGCAAGCTGACAAAGCACCCCCTTGCAAGGGGTGGCGACGAGGAGCGGGAGATGACTCCCGAAGAGCACCACGACTTCCGGAGCTTGCTCCAGAAGGTGCGGTGGCCTGTCGCACGCGTGGTGCCACAGCTCGCGTATAGTGTCTCGGCGCTCGCACAGAAGGATCCGAAAGGTCGGAGGTTACTGCACCTGCGAGTGCTCAATGACATCATCGACCGGCTTCAGGACTACGACAAGAGAGGTCTTGCGACTCTCCGGATCCGCCGCGTCGACATCGAGCACTTGCAGGTGCTCACGCTTATGGACGCTTCGTTTGCGAAGGAACCCGGCTGTAAGAGCCAGATGGGGTTCATGAGTATGATTACGGTTACCCGAGTGTTGAAGGAGCTAACTGTATGCTGTCTAGTGGAGTTTCAGAGCAGTACTATTACACGAGTTGTTGGATCTACGATGGCCGCAGAGTCTGCGGCTATGTCCGTGGCTTTGGATCGGCAGCTTTACCTCAGGCTGTTGATTGAGGCAATCTTGCACGGGGAGCCGCCCTTGCAAGGGGACTGGAGGCTGGCGCTGAAGGTTCCAGGGGCGCTCGTGACGGATGCGAAGTCGCTCTACGACCACGCGTCCAAGATCGGCTCGATGCTGGTGTCTCGGCAGACCCTCATTGACTTGTTGGTGGCCAAGGATTTGATAGAGCAGGGGGCCATCAAGTTCAAGTGGCTGCCCAATAGCCACATGTTAGCGGACGTGCTGACAAAGGCCGCGCAGCCTAACGAGGTGCTATCGCAGTTCCTCCGCCACGGACTGTTCAGCATGGTGCCTACTGCTGAGCAAGAGGATGAGGAGGCACACCGTCTGCGGCTGCGCCGCGGACAGCGTGAGAGAGCCAAGGATCGGAAGGCCCAGCGTCGGGTCGCCGTTCCAGGGCCTGCGAGCCCGTGAGGGTCCTGATTGCAGCTGCTGATGGACCTAGTGAGGGCTACGGTGATGTATGCATATTCTTTGAGTTGATAGTCTGGAATAGTGGATCCAGACATTCATATTCTTATATTTATATTTTGAGCCTCAGGCCGCACTTTGCTTGAGGTGTTTCATGCATATATTTTGAGTTGACAGTCTGGATTAGTGAATCTAGACATTCATATTTATATTTATATCTTGAGCCTCAGGCCGCATTTGCTTGAGGTGTTTCGGCCTGTGGGCTGATATACATTATACTTGCGTGCAGCGTTTCCCTTTCGAAGGGAGCGGCATCGGGGCAGCATTGTACTCACCCAGTGTGAAGAGTGCACTCCCCTGCCCCTCTGCCGCCTGTGCCACCGTGTGTGTATGATGTACACGCTTGTCTTGTTTTGTGGCATGCACGCTGCCCGCCGCTGTTTTGGCCCTAGTCCTAGGGCCCCGGGACGCACCCGCAGTTTTGACTGCCGCGCAGTCCGAGCTAAAAGAACTGCACTGACAGAGGGTAGGGGTGTCAAAAGCCTTTGTCCTCAGGTCCTGGATCAGCTCTACGATATCCTCGGCAGATTCAGAGGGTCTCGTCCAGATCTGTGTGCACGTCTCTGCTTTCGCGCCGATGATGTCCGTGGGTGTGGTTGCTTTGCCTGACTGGCTGAGGTATTCATGTTCATATCGTGAACTATATTTGGTAATCTGATTCGACGTACCAGGAGAGATGTCGTAGCTCATGGTCGCCCATTTGGCGTGGTCGCAGTTGTTGGCCATGATATTGCGTCGTAGGACCCATGGAGGAGCAAGGAGGGGGAAAGAAGGAGGAGAGGGACGAGAAGGAGAAGGAGGAGGAGGAGGAAGAGGAGGAGGAGGAGGAGGAGGAGGAGGAGGAGGAGGAGGAGGAGAGGGGGTCATGGCCACGGGAGCAGGGGCCGTGGCCACAGGCGGTCTGGGCGCACGCCCTCGCCACAGGGCGTGCCGGACTCTCGGCCACGCAGGGCTCCAAGCGGGGTCCTGCGAGCCAGGGCGCAAGCGCGGAGCAAGGCCATTTCTTTTTTCCTCTTCTTTTTTTCTGCATTATTCCTCTTATTATTATTGTTCTTCTTCTTCTTAGTATTATTATTATTATTATTAATATTATTATTTTTATTATTATTATCATTCGTATTATTATTATTATTATTATTATTATTATTATTATTTTTATTATTATTATGATTATTATCATTCATATGATTATTATTATTATTATTATTATTACTATATTTATTTTTCTTCTTATTTTTCTTCTTCTTCTCCCCCCCGCCCCCAGCGGCGACGTCCGCCGGGGAGGGTGTGGGCAGCTCTGTATTCGGATCTATCGCCATCAGCGACAGCGACAGGAGGAGGTGGAGGAGAGGTGGAGGAGGAGCAGGAGGAGGATAATGAGGAGGAGGATCATCATGAGGAGGAGGAGGAAGAGGAGGAGGAGGAGGAGGAGGAGGAGGAGGAGCATGAGGAGGCAAGGGTGCACCGCCAGGATGCCTGGACTGCCCGACGAGTGGGGCGCGCAGATCTGGGCCGGGGAGGTAACCTTGAAGAAGGAGCCATCCGCCGCCCCTGCTCTCGCCCTCGTCCTCCTACACCTCTCTCGCCCTCGCGCTCCGCTCCCGTTCCTCGTCCTTACCCTCCTCGCCTCCTGTCTCTGCTCCTCGGCAGCCCCGCCCTCGTCCGCATCGGCCTCGGTCCCCCTCGTTAACCTTCGCCACCTGCACCTCCCTCGCCCTCGCTTGGCCTCCTCGGCCCTTCCCCTGCCAGTGCCGCTCAGCTCCGCGAGGTGGCGACCGCCCTCCGCAGGGAGGAGTCGGCGTCATCTCTCCTGGCTGATAGTGGCCGGGGGGCGGGTGGCGCAGACGACGGGCCGGGATCCGATCCTCCTCGGCGCGTTCTGTGGCTGGGGCCTCTGCTGCTCTGCCGCTTTCCGTGATCTGTTGGCAGGAGCTTGCTCGGCACGCCTGGAGATCCCTCCCGAGGCGGCCGCGCAGACCCGTGGGGTCCAGCCTGTGGCGAGGACGGCACGATCCGGGCCCCGCCTCTGTCCCCCGCTCTCTCTCTCTCTCTCTCTCTCTTTCTCTCTCGGTTTGGGGCACCCTGAGAGGCTTGCCTCCCGGTGCCACGTTTTCAGGTCCCGCCAGGTGCTCGCGATTGGTCGGGGTTTCCTGGCTCCGTGCTGGCCTGGCCTTCTGGTGCTTCCCTCGTCTGGCCACCGCGTAGGTCAGTCCCGAATGTGATGCAGCTTTTTCTCTGGGATATCCCAGTGATGATCCTGGAGTGTCCCTGGACGTCCGTCGACGCCTGGGGACCGACCTCCGAGGTTTGCCTTGAGGGTCTCCCAGTGCCAGTCTTTCGCTGCGGCCTGGCACGGCGGCACCTTATACCTCTTCGGCTGCCTGGGCTCTCTCCCAGGGAGCTGCTGTGCCTTGATGCGGCAAGCTCGGCCCTTCTCCTCCTCCTCCTCCTCCTCCTCCTCCTCCTCCTCCTCCTCCTCTTTCTCCTCCTCCTCCTCCTCTTCCTCTTCTTCCTCCTCTTCCTCCGCCTCCTCCTCCTTCTCCCCCCTCCTGACTTTCTCCTCGGTCGCTGTGTGCCTCTCGGGGGCCTCTTGGAAGCCTGTTGCGTGCCTCTCGGGGACCACCTGGGGGCTTCTAGGGACCTCTGGGGAGCCTGGGGTGGCCTCCCTGGGGCCTCTTGGGGACCTTCTTGCGATCTCGGGCGTCCTCTTAGGGCGGAAGGCTCGAAATGTCAGTTCGTGTTCCTCTTGGGGCCCTCTTGGGACCGTCTTAAACCCTTGGGGACCTCTTCGGCCGTCTTGGCGCCCTCTTGGGACGCGTTTGGGGATCTCTTGTGACGTCGTTCCTCTATCAGCAGCCAAGACTGATGCATCTTGCTGCTGTGCATCTGGTGTGTGGGGCCCGTGGGGCCGTTTTGGGGCGATCTTGGATGCCTCTTGGGCTGTCTTGGAGCGTCGGAAGCCCGAAAAGGCGAGAACGTTCAAGTTCTTAAAATATCAATTGGGGAAACTGATCTGGGCTTCCCGGGGCCGTCTTGGGCGGCCTCTTGGGGCCTTCTTGGGGCGTGTTGGGACGTTTTGGGTGCCTCTTCGGCCGTCGTGAGTCCATCGCGGTCTGTCTTTGGGCCCTCGTGGGCCGTCTCGTGGCCCTCTAGGAACGTCTTGGGCATTTCTCGGGAGATTCGGCGTTTCCAGGGGTTGTTGTGGGCGGGTTCGCTGTTCCAGATACCCACGGGCCACGCCTTGGGAGCGCCCGGGGCCGCCCAGGAGCTCCTAGCAATTCTGGGAATTTCGTGGCCTTGGCTCTTCAGATCCTAGAGCCCTTCGAGCTGTCACATTTGTATGAGCTATGTGCCACTTCACTACGTGCTGAAGGCACGGTGGCGGATATGTCCGTAAGGACTTCGCCCGTTGTTGCCAGCCCCCTCTCTCTTAGAAAGGGGCATGCCAGAGCTAAGTTGGGATATAATGGCGCCGTCGTGAAGCAATGTCGAGACGCCACGCGAGGGCCAATCCCGTACGTTACGGCTTGCATCGCAAATCTGAGAAAGCATCTCTCGAACTCTAACGGTCCGCATTGCGAAGTTGCTGATTATCGTGGCTTCGGGATGCGAGCATCGCGTATTTTACCAGGGATCGTAGCTTTGGGGACGCGGACGCAGCATAATTGACAAAATGATCGTGGCCTCGCTGACGCGTATATAAGTAATTTACGAGGGTCGTGGCCTCGGTGACGCAAATATTGCATAATGTACCAGAGCTCATGGCCTCGAGGACGCGAATATTGTATAATCTACGAGGGGTTATGGCGTCGCAAGCGCAACTACAGCGTAGTGCACAATGGAAAGTGGCCTCGGGGGCGCTACTAGTGTATGATTTACTGGGGGCTGTGGCCTCGGTGACGCAAATCTTGCGCGATTTACGAAGGCTTGCGGCTTTGAGGACGCGACGAGCATGTCATTTACAACGTATTATGGTTCGAGGACGCACATACAGAGTAACGTATTGGGAATCGTCGCTTCGGGGCCGCGAATATTATATCTTTTAAGGGGAACCGTGGCCTCAGTGACGCACATCTTGTGTAAATTACGATGGCTTCTGGCTTCGAGGACGCGAATAGTATGTATTCGGGGACGCGAATCTGACGTATTTTTACATGTCCCGCGGCCCCGCAGGAATTCAGACAACACGCTTCGGGCGTGGTGCATTTGACGGTGTGGGGCTCCCCCCGCCTTGCGCGGACTTCGACAATTCACAATCGGGAGTAGAACGTAGGACTATAACATGGGAGATGTGAAACTGGAACTGAAGCAGGGGCAAGCCTCATCCACGCAGCCCGATGGCCCCACAAGGGGGCTGGCGGATGCTCACCGCGGCCACCAGTGGTCTGGACCTTTCCCCGGGATTGGTTTTCTCATCACAGGTCGTTTTGTGGCGGCTCTGGGGCCCGTGGAGGGCCCCTGGCCGGGCGACGTCTCGTCGTGACTTCTGCGTGACGGGCGGAGGCATGGGTCGGCCTGCGCGGACATTCGCACGTAAGCTTCCCGCGTAAGGTCGCTCGTGAGCGCCCTTCATCTCCCCGCGGTGCGCCGCGCTGGCGGCCCGCGTAGGCCGCGGCGCAGGGGCGCCATGCCATCTCGCGCAGGACCCGCTTCTCTTCGTCGTTCAGTTGACTTCCCCGCGCCCTGCCGCCTCCCTGGCTCGCCGCCGCCCGCCGCCCGCGGCCGCCAGCAAGACTCGGAGCAGAGCGCGGCCCAGATTGCCCTGGACGTGCGCCGTCGGGGGGGAGCGGGGCGGGGCGGGGGTGGGGGAGGAAGGGAGGAGGGGGGAGGAGGGAGGGGGGACCGCTTGCGATGCTGTGCTGCGGAAGTTGCGCCAGTGCGATGAGAAGCGGGCCGTGCCAGTTCTGTCTTTCCTGCAATGTCACAGTTTTGAGGACCTTGAACACCTTTACTAGTATACAAGAGTATACCTGGGGCCGAGGCCGAAAGCATAACCGCAAGTCGCAGATCGACTATGTATTTTGCACGCCTGCGATTGCTGGACATGCCAAGCCCATGCAGGAGCAGGGGACCGTGTTGGAGAAATCCGACCACATACCTATCGTATGTTCGCTCTGCTTTCTGGGCGCCGTAGTTCAGGACAGCCGCCAGTGCAATCCAACTTCGCTCAAAGGACAGGCCCGTGCTGACGCAGTCGCGGAAGCAGAGTTTCGCCGTCGGGTTTGCGATCAGGCGCAGCGCACTCTTACCCTGAGGGATTTTGACATCAAGCTCCACGAACTCGCAGAGACTATTCCGCACACCCTTGCAGCCAGCCGGATGCGGACAGAATCGCGTAGCCTCGCATTGCGGACAACTCGGCGGGCAATTACAGGATAGGCTGGGGAACGACGACGGAACTTGGTGAGGAAATTGCGCAAACTCCGACGTGAAGTCCGTTCTGTATCGACAGCCCGTCGGCTCCTCAAGATCCAGGGCTCTGGGCGCACGACGCAGGTACCTATGCCGATGTCTGTGCACACGGAGGCCGGCGAAGTTATGGACAGGAGCCGCATACGCACGGAGGCCAAGATGTTCGGCTTGGCCAGGTTCGGCGATGAGGGCAACGTCTATACAGCGCAGGGAAAAATCAAACACTGGCATCAGTGTCAAGCCGTTGAGTTTGTACCGCGGGCTGCATGCTCGCGCATCGCTCTCAACAGGGACGGCTGCCGGAGTGGACGGCATACCTCCGGAGGTTTACCACCATGTGCCGTTCGTCGTATGTGTTTTCGACATCGGCTGACATCATTCGAGAACCAACCTCCCCGTGCTTAGAAAATTATGGAGTAAGTTGTTATACCGAAAACGGATTCCCAGGGGACCTTCATTTTTGCCAAAAGCCTGAGGTGGATAGCTAAACAGGCGGTTCGCCAAAAATGGTACCAGCATGCGATGCGAGAACAACTTCGCGGCCATGTTCTGCCCATCGATGTGGCCACCTACGGTTTCATGCGTGGGATGCGCACTACGGACATCACAAGCGTCGTCAGGCATGTCCTGCACACAGCGTGGAAGTTCCAGTCAATGTCTGTTTTCATAGCTTCGTTGGACATCAAAGCGGCCTTCGACGACATGCGGCATGGAATTCTAGAGTAAGCAATGAAGTGGAGGCGAATTCACCCAGAGGTCATTCACAACGTCCTCCGTGAGCTCACTGCAATCCGAGCCCAACTTCGGCCAGGACTGCCAGCTATCTCTCTGCGCACTATACGCCCGACGTGGACGATCCCAATCACATCATTGCCAACGCGCTCTTCGCGGTTTATTTGGGCGTGCTGCGTCACCTCCTACACCGGCCTCTTCTTCCTCTCCTTCGCCACGCATTGAACGGGAGTCTGCTACGAGCGAGCGTGCCGCACCTGCTTCGACGATTTCGCCCTCCAGCTCTGCAGCGGCGCGCCGGTTCCCACGGGCAGGCGGCTCTTTCGTGGGGATGTTTCAGTGGTCGCCTGGAACTGCCAGGCTTTCTTCGCCATGAAGGTGGAGTGGTATCGCGACAAGGCGGCACATGTTTGGAAATTCGTGGCATCGCACGATATCGGCTTATGGACGGAGACCCACGGTAGCGCTGGTGGCAATGCTGTCTGGCGCAATCCTTCTGACTGCACGTCTTGGTGGTTTCCTGTGCCCCCACCTGCGAGCGCCAGCGTGGGCGTCACCATCCGGAACAGTTTCCTCAAGCAGTTCAGCCAGACTCCTCGTTGGCAAGTGCTTTTGCCTGTTCGAGCCGCGGTGCTACATTTGCGTGGCGATGTGGGGAATTTGGACGTTTATGTCACGTTTTTCCATACTGGTCAAAGCGTGAATTCCTTCGACGTTGAGGCAGCTGGACTCGAGCATCTTTGCTGTTTCCCTTCTTTTCCTGAACTTCGCGATGCACTCTGGCGGCGATTCAGTCAGCATCTAAAGGACGAGATGTCCTCACCATTTTGGGCGGCGACTTCAAATACGTCGTGGATTCCGGGGGCCGTCGATGCGCCTCCTCTGGCGCCCCCTCGGGGCACCGGGACAAGAAGGAGGAAACTTCCTGGCGATATGTGTTGGAGATGCCTCACCACCTCCACGAGATGCACCAACCCGACATGACTTACGCCTCGCCCGACACTCGTTCCATATTCGACCGCATCTACTGCAGCCAGAACGTCGTGGAGGGTTTCGACAAGCATCTGTCTTGTGCTGTGTTGGAGTGGTGCCCCAAGCTATCCCGTCACCGGGCAGTCAGCTTTCGGGGCGCACTTCCGCGCCGAGCTCCTGTTGCTCCTCTCGCCGATCACGCAGCCGACCATCCAGATTGGCCTCGCACGGTGGCTTTGGCTTGGCAAGATATGTTGGCGCAGGGGGCTATAGAACACTGGCCCGAGGTCTTCCGCGAGCGCGATGCAAACGGGCCGCTCCACAGGGCGTGGTTGGAAGAGGAG
This sequence comes from Prorocentrum cordatum, assembly GCA_963575745.1. Classification (NCBI taxonomy): domain Eukaryota; class Dinophyceae; order Prorocentrales; family Prorocentraceae; genus Prorocentrum; species Prorocentrum cordatum. The sequence goes on along the minus strand of CAUYUJ010014859.1, from coordinate 128,599 downwards.
GTTCGCCACTTTCCCCTTGATCTCGCCAGACGCATCCGTCGGGGCGCTGCGCCGTGTTCCGAGTTTGAGAATGCCATCGAGAACGCCGGCGATAGCTCTGCTGGGCCCGACGGCGTTCCCTTCGAGGCACGGCGTCGGCTGGGCTCGCTGGCGGCCCGGGCCCTTCACGGCGCCTTCCTGGCCATCGTTGGCCCCGATGGGCTCGATGAGTTGGCGCAGGATTGCGAGGCGCCCAATGAGAGCTCCATGGCGCTCCTCCCGAGAGGAAACCAGCGGGCACCGCGGCGGAGGGCGCAGGCGTCTACACTGCCAACGCAACGCGGCCTTTCAACACCACGAACACCGACAACAGGATCATGTGTAGCGCTGTTCGTTGTTGCATCGAGCCCGCGATCGAGCCCGGTATCTGCGGCGCAGCGAGGCTTCGTCCGGGGCAGATCCACGTTCTCCAACCCTGGATTTTGGGGGAGACGATGCTGCGCAGCTCTCTCTCACGTGCGATGACGCCGCGGTCGTCTTCTTTGACTTCGAAGCGGCGTTCCCGAGCGTGTGCCAGAACTTCTTGGTGGATGTGATCGAGCCCTGGGGCTGGCCTCTATGGTGCGTTCATCTGGTCAAGGCGCTATGCACCAACGACCGCTGCTCCATCGTTGCCGCGTGGGGGGTCTTCCCTCGTTTCGCGCTTGCGGCTGGGGCCCGACGGGGGCGCCAATTGTCGCCTCTCCTTTTCGCGGCGCTGTCAGATGCATTTCCGCGTCGACTTCCGCGCCCCCCCCCCGACAGCTGCGCCCTGTGCTTTCGCGGGCAATTTGGCAGTGGCACTTCCCCGCGGCGCGGGGGGCGCGGCAGCCCTCGAACGCTAGTTCGATTCAAATTTCGGGCCTCAAGCTTCGCCGCGGGAAAAGCGCGTGGCCCCCTTTGACTCTCTGCCTCACGTTCGCCATCGCCTCGCCTGCGCCGCCCCCATCATGGGGGGGGCCTTGCGACCCAGCGCCGCGCCGCTTGTCCTGGATTCGCGATGGGCCCGGAGCGGGCGGAGCGATTTTGGGCGAAAGTTGCGGGTGCGTTTTTGCGGAGAGCCTCTGCGTGGAGAAAGAGGGGGCGGCGTGCTCCTGGCCGTCCTCGCATATCGGATTTACGCTTTCCCATTTCTGTCTTGTTGCAATTGGACCACGCGCCGGCGACCGGGCAGGCGATCGAGCAGAAGCTGTCGCCGCCCTTTTCCCCGGCCCGCGTGCTTGGGCCACGCCTGCTGCCATGCGGAACTTGACGGCTTTGGGATTCCCCTTGGAATTCCCGGTGGCCGGCGACGTCGCTTGCGCTGCCAAGTGCCAGGGAAATCAGTGGGGGGGCCGTGGGAACGGCGGGCTGCGAGTCGCCCGGCGCCTGGTCAGTTTTCGCGCCGTCGACGACAACGCTGACCGGCTTTTCCGCAAAGCTACTTGGAGGGCGCCCGCGACGAGATGCGGAGGGCCGCGCGCGACTCCGGCATGTCCATCGACGCGCTGACACGAAGGGAATCCTGAGCCCGTCCCGCTCGCCCGCTGGCAACGCAGATGCGTCGCTGTGCTCCGCATTCCTGGCCCCCCTCTTGCGCCCCCCCCCCCGCTCTCCGCGTCGTTTTTCGCCCCCCGGCGCCCTCCCTGGCCGCCGCCTCGGGCGGGCGAAATCTGCCGCGATTGGCATTTCGCGGCTGGTGCCCCCCCGGGTCTGGGCAGCCGTGCGCGGGGCGCTCCGGGGTAGCTGGTTCGCCGGCCGCCGCACGCTGCGGCGCGCCGCGTGCCCCGTCAGCTGCGGGGCGGCGAGGACAGCATTCAACGCTGCGCGCGCTGCCCGCGCGTCGCGCGTTTTAGCCGCTCGCGTCTCGGATTGCAGCGGCCTGCCCTTTCGGGCCGCCCGCCCTCCTTCCTCCTGTTGTCTCATCGTTTCTGCGAGGCCGCTGCGAGCGAGCATGCGCGGGGGGCCCTGGCATTGCGCGCTGTGCGCGCCGCCGCCAGCGCGCCTCGACGCGGGCGCGCGCCCGGCGCCGGCGCCTCCTAGGACCATTTTGGCAAGGAAGCGTGCGCAGTGCATCCTGGTCTGGCCGCCGCTGCGGCGGCGTCCCGGGCCGTCAGTTGAGCTCCTCTCTCCTCGTCGTTTCCTTGTCTCTCTCTGTCGTCTCCTCGTGGGTGCTGTTTTCTATAGTTTATCGTTGCGCGTTTGCGCGTGGCCGCCGGCTGGTATTGCGGTTAATTTACGGCGCCCTTGCGCGGGCCATCCATGGGCCCGGCGTGCGATTTGATTTTCTTTGCGGGGATGCAATCAGCACCTGTCGCGCCCATCTTCGGCGCGGGGTGCCCGCGGACCCGCTGGCGGAAACCCTGGTGGGCGCGGTTGTGCCGGATGCGTTGCTGTCAGCGTTCGGCAGTGTAGGGTAATCCACATGCGCCGCCGCTGCTGCGCGCTCGTTTCCTAGTCCTGTCCCCGAGGAGGAGGCGGCGCTGCGGTTTGGAGCGCGGTTGCCCGCGCGGCCAGAATTGCCGCCGCCGCGAGCGGGCGGGCAATGATTGTTTTTCTCTTGAGTGACAACGCTAGGCGTGGAGCCCGATTGCGTCTACGCCGACAGCGTCGGGGGACAGGGCCAAGGCTCGGAGAGCGACGATCGCGCGGCACTTTGCGTCCACGCTGGTTGGGCTGGACGTGCCTCGATGAATCTGGGCGCGAGCAGTATATATTTAATCGCTGCATTCCGAGCCCGAATCAAATTGCCAGGGCGCAAATTGACCGACTGCTTCCTTTTCACCAAGGGCGTCAGACAGGGTGGCGTTGACCCCTCGGACCTTTTTCAACTTAGTCGTGGAGTGCATCGCGTGGGATGCGATTCAGTCGCGGACGCAGCGGGGGTGGGGGTGTTCGATGGCGCATGGCCGCCCCATCTCATCTAATCTGGTGTGATAATATATTTGGCTCGTGGCGGATTCCCGCGTCGTGCTCGAGGCCGTGATCGCCGACGCCGCGACCGCGATTTATGCTGGCGGATTCAGCTGGAAGGGCACGTCGTTGGTAGTCATGGGGGGCGGGGGCGCCATTCGCGACGATTTCTACGACGTTGCCTGCCGAGGGCGACATGGTCGGGCGCCGATCGAAGCAGCGGATCGAATTGTAGTTTTCGGGGGGGTGATCGACCGATCTGGCTGCGCAGCGACGAGCATAGGTTGCACAGTGAGCAAACGCCGCAGGCAACTAGTGGGCGAACTCGCACGCTTTTCGAGGCCCAGGTTTGGTGAAGGAGAAGCTGGAAGACTGGCGCCGCGGACCCCGCGCGTCGCCGGCGCGCGGTTTATGCGCGCGGCGCCTCGCCAGCGACCTTCCACGCAAGTTATGGTCTTGGGAGCTGGAGTGGTTGAGGCGGGTGCCCCGCTTACGCGGGGGGCCAAACGACGAGCATGTTGTTCATTTACAACGCACTGCCAAACGCGTCCTCAAGTTCATGGCAGCGTTCAGTTAAAAGCCCATCCACGCCGTAGTTTTGGGTGCTTACTTCGTGGGGGCTTTCCGGGAACATGTGCGTCGTCGCCAGGATTGGGAGTGCGCCGCAGGGTGCGCTCGTGCTTGCCGCGCGCGGGACATGTGGATGCTGGTGCGAGATGCCCTGGCCAAGCGAAGGCGGACTGAAGGGCTTCTGCAACGTTCGGGATGTCAGCGAGCTTCGCGGGAGGACTCGATTGTGAATTATTTTGGCGAGGCGTGGCGAGGGCAACCAGATGCCCCGGCGCGGGTCGAGTGGTGACGTCGGAGATGCCTTGTCGCACGACGCATTTCTGCTTGCTGGAAGTAGCCGCTGCGAGTTGCCCGGGGCGAACCTCCTCTGAAGCGGCTGAGAACAGGCCCGACGGAGAAGGAGCGGTTGATTTTCCGGGGCCCCGAGCCGGAGGTCGACGAGCGCTAGGACACTGTAGCGAGGAGCGTACGTGCATTGGGCGTCGTCGCGGAGATGCTTCCTGCACGTTGACTGCTGATTCTTTATCTTTGCTAAAGATCCACGACCCAACCTACGAGCCCATTGTTTCGCGAGTATTGGATAGGATCGTAACCCACATGCGCAATTGCTGGCGACCTCCCGAAGCACGTGCAGACCCTGTGCGCTGGCGCAGGAGATGCCGCAACCAAGTGGTGGATGGTTTGGCGAATCTCACCGTGGACAGACTGACATCGAGGAGCCGGCGCTACCGAACGACACTTCCAGTCAAGAGTTTCAACATCATCTTCCAGTCAGACGGAGGGTTCCGCGAAGATGACTGTGCCGCTGCAGCTTGGGTACTCGGTCTTTGGGGCGAGGCTGGTGGAGAATTTGTTTTCGAGCCGCTCCTTGCGCGCGGCGCGTATTTACAACTGCCATGCACTGGGTTGAAGGCTGATTCAATCGGATGAGACGAACCCTCTAACTGATTCAACACCGAACAGCTGAAATCTAGGTTTCTTGAGCTTTGTGACAGAAAGAAAGAACATGTGAGGGGGGATGGAGGAGGGGGAGGAGCCTTTAACGCCAGTATCGTTTAAGAACTTATTACCATCCCCACTGGGCCACGGCATTTCAGCGCCACCATCCCACCACTCCAGTCGAGAATAGGCCCATCGACGCCCGAAGAGAACAGCCTGCATATTGTCCAGGGTTTGGCCCCCCTTTTTTGCTGATGCCATCGGGCCACCCCCCCGCGCGATGGCCCCCCCCCCCCCCCTTTGGGTGTGGTGTGGTGCTGTGGGTGTGGCGTATGTGGCGTGGTATTGTGGTGCTCCAGGAGAGCTCCGGAGGTCGTCGTCGTCGCCGCCGCCGCCGTCGACGTCGGAGGAGGGCTCCAGAGGTCGTCGCCGTCGTCGTCGTCGTCGCCGCCGCCGTCGGCGTCGGCGTGGTCGTCGCCGTCGTCGTCGTCGTCGTCGTCGCCGGCGTCGTCGTGTCGTCGTGGTCGTTCCCCCCCATCCCTTCAGGTGGGGGGGGCCCGAGGGGCCCTGAGACCCATCCCATCTGGAGGGGGCGCGTGGGCCCAGAGCCCGGGATCATATATCCTCATCTAGGGCGATAAAATGGCCAGTGGGGCCCAAGCCACGCCAGTAGGGATGGGGATCGGTTAAACGATGTTCATGTGGGGGGGAAGGGAAGAGGGGAAGAAGGGGGGAGGGTTTGGGGGAGTTCAAAACTCTTCGGCACCATGGGGAAGGCTCAAAAACAGCTGGGAAGCGCCTGCGGACCACGCCGCCTGCGGTCACGCATTCGGGCTCCGAGTGCCTCGGCCAAGTCCAGCCTCTTCCTTCCATTAATCATAAAGATAAGCCTTTCGAAGTTCGAAGTTTGAGATGTTCGGGCGTTTTCGTCGGTTCTCGGAGGCTTTCCCGTCTCGGGATGCTCTCCAGCAGTTGTGCCTCGCCACGAGCTTTCTGGGTGCTCGAATCGCCCCGATCGGCCAGCAGAGGCCCGAGTTATGCCCCGAAAGCCATCAGGGTCAACGCGTGGGCGGGACAGGTTCGGAGGGGACGTATCGACCTCCAGCCCGACAGGCCGCACACGCACACGTGGCCACCAAAGCAAGGGATTGCTCTGGCCCCGGCCCTGGCGCCAGGAGCTCGTTCGGAAAAGCCCCCGACGATCACGCGCGTGACCGGACCCGCCCCACCCCCCGTTTCCCCTCCAGTCACGTCGCGGCGGTCGTCCGGTGGCGACCGCGGACGTCCTGTGGCGCTCGCAGGCTACTGTGGTGTTCAGAGTCATGTTGTTGTGCTCACAGGGACGCTGTCGCACTCGCGAGGGAAAGCGGCGCTTGCGTGCGTGCCGCGTGGTGCTCTCAGAGACGCAGTATTGGTCTGTTGCTGAGAGCCATTGGCGCGGCGGTCGGAGCGCGCTCTCGTAGTTGCCGGCGCTGAGTGGCGTATACGGGCACTGAATGCGCACACGGGCGTTGTGTAGTACGTGAACGTTGTGCTATCCATAGTCGCTGTGTCGTGCGCAGGCACTGCGGGCTCAAATGCAGGGGGCCGTGTCCAGGGCAAGAAAAATATAGCCGGAGTGCAGTATCCCCAAACAGGGTTTTTGGACCCACTGCGGTTTCCAAGGTCGATTGCGTGCCCGTCCAGTGCGGGCTGGCATGGCATGTTAAACATGCCTCCTACTCCTCCTCCTCCTCCTCCTCCTCCTCCTCCTCCTCCTCCTCCTCCTCCACCTCCTCCACCTCCTCTTCATCCCGAACGGCATCTCGGAGCCCAGAGTTGCGAGGATGTCTCCAGCGTAACGGGCTGGACCGCCTCGCGCGCGGCATTTCGGACCCCAGAGTTGCGACGATGTCTCGGGCGAAACGTGCTGCGAGGAAGTCTCAGGCGAAACGAGCCGGACCACCTCGAGCGCGGCGTCTCAGAGCTCCGAGTTGTGGGGGCCTCCTGAAGCCTCTTGGGGCTCCCAGCGGGACATCTAACATGTGGCCGTCGGGCCCCCCCAAAATGAGCAGAGAAATCAACGAATCGACACCGGATATGTATTAACTTGACACGTTCTGATAGGGGGCCTCCTGGGGCCTCTTGGGAGCCTCCTGGGAATCTCCTGCGGACCCCTGGGGCCTGTCCTGGGCGTCCTGCGGCCTCCTGAAGCTCTCTGGGGCCTCCTGGGGCTCCCAGGGTCCCAGGGGGGATTTGTAACACGTAGTCTTCTGGGCCCCCAGGCTGGACCACCTCTTGCGCAGCATCTGAAAGCTCAGAGTTGCGAGAATATCTTATGCGAAACAGGCCGGACCACCTTCCGCACGGCAGCTCAGAGCTCAGAGTTGCGAGGATGTCCCAGGCGAGATGAGCTGGACCACCTCGCGCAAGGCATCTCGGAACCCAGAGTTGCGAGGATGTCTCAGGCGTAACGGGCTGGATCACCTCGCGCGCGACATCTCGGACCCCAGAGTTGCGACGATGTCTCGGGCGAAACGTGCTGCGAGGAAGTCTCAGGCGAAACGGGCCGGACCACCTCGAGCGCGGCGTCTCAGAGCTCCGAGTTGTGGGGGCCTCCTGGGGCCTCCTGGGATCTCCTGGTGACCTCCTGGGGCTTCCTCCTGGGCCTCCTGTGGCCTCCTGAACTCCACCTGGGGTTTCCTGAAGCCTCTTGGGGCTCCCAGGGGGGGATATCTAACATATGGCCGTCGGGGCCCCCCAAAATGGGAGGGGGGGCCACAAGAGCAGGGAAAATCAACGAATCGACACATGATATGTATTAACTTGACACGTTCTGATAGGGGGCCTCCTGGGAGCCTCCTGGGAATCTCCTGCGGACCCCTGAGGCCTGTCCTGGGCGTCCTGCGGCCTCCTGAATCTCTCTGGGGCCTCCTGGGGCTCCCAGGGTCCCAGGGGGGATTTGTAACACGTGGTCTTCTGGGCCCCCAGGCTGGACCACCTCTTGCGCAGCATCTGAAAGCTCAGAGTTGCGAGAATATCTTATGCGAAACGGGCCGGACCACCTTCCGCACGGCATCTCAGAGCTCAGAGATGCGAGGATGTCTCAGGCGAGATGAGCTGGACCACCTCGCGCAAGGCATCTCGGAACCCAGAGTTGCGAGGATGTCTCAGGCGTCACGGGCTGGATCACCTCGCGCGCGACATCTCGGACCCCAGAGTTGCGACGATGTCTCGGGCGAAACGTGCTGCGAGGAAGTCTCAGGCGAAACGGGCCGGACCACCTCGAGCGCGGCGTCTCAGAGCTCCGAGTTGCGGGGGCCTCCTGGGGCCTCCTGGGACCTCCTGGTGACCTCCTGGGGCTTCCTCCTGGGCCTCCTGTGGCCTCCTGAACTCCACCTGGGGTTTCCTGAAGCCTCTTGGGGCTCCCAGGGGGGGATATCTAACATATGGCCGTCGGGGCCCCCCAAAATGGGAGGGGGGGCCACAAGAGCAGGGAAAATCAACGAATCGACACCTGATATGTATGAACTTGACACGTTCTGATAGGGGGCCTCCTGGAGCCTCCTGGGAGCCTCCTGGGAATCTCCTGCGGACCCCTGGGGCCTGTCCTGGGCGTCCTGCGGCCTCCTGAAGCTCTCTGGGGCCTCCTGGGGCTCCCAGGGCCCCAGGGGGGATATGTAACATGTGGTCTTCTGGGCCCCCAGGCTGGACCACCTCTTGCGCGGCATCTGAGAGCTCAGAGTTGCGAGAATGTCTTGTCGAAACGGGCCGGACCACCTTGCGCACGGCATCTCAGAGCTCAGAGTTGCGAGGATGTCTCAGGCGAGATGAGCTGGACCACCTCGCGCAGGACATCTCGGAGCCCAGAGTTGCGAGGATGTCTCAGGCGTAACGGGCTGGCCCACCTCGCGCGCGGCATCTCGGACCCCAGAGTTGCGACGATGTCTCGGGCGAAACGTGCTGCGAGGAAGTCTCAGGCGAAACGGGCCGGACCACCTCGAGCGCGACGTCTCAGAGCTCCGAGTTGCGGGGGCCTCCTGGGGCCTCCTGGTGACTTCCTGGGGCTTCCTCCTGGGCCTCCTGTGGCCTCTGGACCCCACCTGGGGCTTCCTGAAGCCTCTTGGGGCTCCCAGGGGGATATCTAACATATGGCCGTCGGGGCCCCCCAAAATGAAGGGGGGAGCCACAAGAGCAGGAAAAATCAACGAATCGACACCGGATGTGTATTCACTTGACACGTTCTGATAGGGGGCCTCCTGGGGCATCCTGGGGCCTCCTGGGAATCTCCTGCGGACCCCTGGGGCCTGTCCTGGGCGTCCTGCGGCCTCCTGGAGCTCTCTGGGGCCTCCTGGGGCTCCCAGGGTCCCAGGGGGGATATGTAACATGTGGTCTTCTGGCCCCCAGGCTGGACCACCTCTCGCGCGGCATCTGGGAGCTCAGAAGTTGCGAGAATGTCTTGTGCGAAACGGGCCGGACCAACTTGTGCACGGCATCTCAGAGCTCAGAGTTGCGAGGATGTCTCAGGCGAAACGGGCCGGTGTCTCGGGCGAAACGTGCTGCGAGGAAGTCTCAGGCGAAACGGGCCGGACCACCTCGAGCGCGTCGTCTCAGAGCTCCGAGTTGCGGGGGCCTCCTGGGGCCTCCTGGCACCTCCTGGTGACCTCCTGGAGCTTCTTCCTGGGCCTCCTGTGGCCTCCTGGACCCCACCTGGGGTTTCCTGAAGCCTCTTGGGGCTCCCAGGGGGGGATATCTAACCTGTGCCTGTTTGAGGTCCTCAAAATGGAGGGGGGCCACAAGAGCAGGGAAAATCAACGAATCGACACATGATATGTATTAACTTGACACGTTCTGATAGGGGGCCTCCTGGGGCCTCCTGGGAGCCTCCTGGGAATCTCCTGCGGACCCCTGGGGCCTGTCCTGGGCGTCCTGCGGTCTCCTGGAGCTCTCTGGGGCCTCCTGGGGCTCCCAGGGTCCCAGGGAGGATATGTAACATGTGGTCTTCTGGGCCCCCAGGCTGGACCACCTCTTGCGCGGCATCTGGGAGCTCAGAGTTGCGAGAATGTCTTGTGCGAAACAGGCCGGACCACCTTGCGCACGGCATCTCAGAGCTCAGAGATGCGAGGATGTCTCAGGCGAGACGGGCCGGACCACCTCGCGCAGGACATCTCAGAGCTCAGAAGTTCGAGGATGTCTCAGGCGTAACGGGCCGGACCACCTCTCGCGCGGCATCTCCGAGGTCAGAGTTTCGAGGATGTCTCAGGCGAGACGGGCCGGACCACCTCGCGCAGGGCATCTCAGCGCTCAGAGTTTCGAGGATGCCTCAGGCGAAACGGCCCGGACCACCTCTCGCACGGCACCTCGGGGCTCAGAGTTTCGAGGATGTCTCAAGCGAAACGGCCGGACCATCAAATTTTTGTGAGGATGTCTCTGCTCCGATTTCCCTCGGCCGGAGTTAGCTTCTATCACAACAGCACCCCGTTTGGGGAATAAAAATCCTGTTTGGGGAACCCTGTCTCGGAGCCCAGAGTTGCGAGGATGTCCCAGGTCGCACTTGGTCGACGAGTAAGCTGTCGGGTTGGCACTGTGAGAGGCTCCACCGCCATGCTGTGAACTCAGAAGCAACTCTAAGAGGAAGCGGGGGAGGGCGCTGAAGCGGGGGGGCATGTCGTGATGGTTCCCTCGGGGATATCGAGAGGTACGCGGCGCACGTCTCAAAAGAAAAATCGTGACGTCGGATGTCTGGGGAGGGCGGAAGGCAGTGCGCGCATGACGGATGCTGAGGCGGCAGAAACGACGACGGCGGGGACGGGGAGGCGGAGGCAGAGGCGCAGCAGCGGGAGGCGGGAGGAGGGAGGAGGGAAGAGGAACCAGGCGGGAAGCGGGAAGAGGGAGGCGGGAGAAGGAATGAGAGAGGTTGTGATTGGAGCTCCTGTGTTACGAAACGTCTCAGGCAGAATGGGCCAGACCATCTCGCGCGCAACATCTTCGAGCCTCGCATTGCGAGGATGGCTCAATCGAAACGGGCCGGACCACCTCGCGAGCGACATCTTGGAGCTCAGTATTGGAAGGATGTCTCAAACGAAACGGGCCGGACAATCTTTCGCACACGTTTTGACAAGTCCACATCGCACTCGCTTCCCGTTAGGTCCTCTCCTGCAACTCCCTTCCTTCTCCCTCCTCCTCCTCCTCCTCCTCCTCCTCCTCCTCCCCCTCCTCCTGCTTGCTCCCTCATGCACATCATCCGCCTCCTCCTTCTCCCTTCCATTCTCCTTCTCCTCCTCCTCCTCCTCCTCCTCCTCCTCCTCCTCCTCGACCTCCTCTTCATCCCGAACGGCATCTCGGAGCCTAGAGTTGCGAGGATGTCTCCAGCGTAACGGGCTGGACCACCTCGCGCGCGGCATCTCGGACCCCAGAGTTGCGACGATTTCTCGGGCAAACGTGCTGCGAGGAAGTCTCAGGCGAAACGGGCCGGACCACCTCGAGCGCGGCGTCTCAGAGCTCCGAGTTGCGGGGGCCTCCTGGTGCCTCCTGGGGCCTCCTGGGGACCTCCTGGGGACCTCCTGGGGCTTCCTCCTGGGCCTCCTGTGGCCTCCTGGACCACACCTGGCACCTGGGGTTTCCTCAAGCCTCTTGGGGCTCCCAGGGGGGATATCTAACCTGTGGCCGTTTGGGCCTCTCCAAATGGAGGGGGGGGGCACAAGAGCAGGAAGAATCAACGAATCGACACCAGATGTGTATTAACTTGACACGTTCTGATAAGCGGCCTTTGGGGCATCCTGGGAGCCTCCTAGGAATCTCCTGGGGACCCCTGGGGCCTGTCCTGGGCGTCCTGCGGCCTCCTGGAGCTCTCTGGGGCCTCCCCCTCCTCCTGCCTGCTCCCTCATGCACATCATCCGCCTCCTCCTCCCTTCCATCTCCTCCTCCACCTCCTCCTCCTCCTCCTCCTCCTCCTCCACCTCCTCTTCAGCCCGAACGGCATCTGGGAGCCTAGAGTTGCGAGGATGTCTCCAGCGTAACGGGCTGGACCACCTCGCGCGCGGCATCTCGGACCCCAGAGTTGCGACGATGTCTCTGGCGAAACGTGATGCGAGGAAGTCTCAAGCGAAACGGGCCGGACCACCTCGAGCGCGGCGTCTCAGAGCTCCGAGTTGCGGGGGCCTCCTGGGGCCTCCTGGGACCTCCTGGGGACCTCCTGGGGCTTCCTCCTGGGCCTCCTGTGGCCTCCTGGACCCCACCTGGGGTTTCCTGAAGCCTCTTGGGGCTCCCAGGGGGGATATCTAACCTGTGGCCGCTTGGGCCCCTCAAAATGGAGGGGGGGGCACAAGAGCAGGAAAAATCAACGAATCGACACCGGATGTGTATTAACTTGACACGTTCTGATAGGCGGCCTCCTGGGGCCTCCTGGGAGCCTCCTGGGAATCTCCTGGAGACCCCTGGGGCCTGTCCTGGGCGTCCTGCGGCCTCCTGGTGCCTCCTGGGGCCTCCTGGGGACCTCCTGGAGCTTCCTCCTGGGCCTCCTGTGGCCTCCTGAACTCCACCTGAGGTTTCCTGAAGCCTCTTGGGGCTCCCAGGGGGGATATCTAACCTGTGGCCGCTTGGGCCCCTCAAAATGGAGGGGGGGGCACAAGAGCAGGAAGAATCAACGAATCGACACTGGATGTGTATTAACTTGACACGTTCTGATATGCGGCCTCCTGGGGCCTCCTGGGAGCCTCCTGGGAATCTCCTGGGGGCCCCTGGGGCCTGTCCTGGGCGTCCTGCGGCCTCATGGACCTCTCTGGGGCCTCCTGAGGCTCCCAGGGTCCCATGGAGGATACGTAACATGTGGTCTTCTGGGCGCCCAGACTGGACCACCTCTCGCGCAGCATCTGAGAGCTCAGAGTTGCGAGAATGTCTTGTGCGAAACAGGCTGGACCACCTTGCGCAGGGCATCTCAGAGCTCAGAAGTTCGAGGATGTCTCAGGCGAAACGGGCCGGACCACCTCTCGCGCGGCATCTCCGAAGTCAGAGTTTCGAGGAAGTCTCAGGCGAAACGGGCCGGACCACCTCGCGCAGGGCATCTCAGAGCTCAGAGTTTCGAGGATGTCTCAGGCGAAACGGCCCGGACCACCTCTCGCACGGCACCTCGGGGCTCAGAGTTTCGAGGATGTCTCAAGCGAAACGGCCCGGACCACCTCTCGCGCGGCGCAACTTTTCGAGGATGTCTCAGGCGAAACGGCCAATCCCGGCCAACTCAGAAACGAGAGTTGTGAGGATGTTTCAAGCGAAACGGCCAAAACCATAAAATTTGTGTGAGGATGTCTCTGCTCCGCGTTCCCTCGGCCGGAGTTAGTTCCTATCACAACAGCACCCCGTTCAGCAAGCTGTTTGGGGAATTAGCCTGGCGAGGGACCCAACCATATGCTGTTGTGAATGCCGCAATTGTGCTGGGTGGTGGCGGACGCATGCGGGCGGTGCCACTGGGACATTCGGTGGAGCTCCCTATGGGGCCACGAAGCGTTGTACTGGGTGGGTGAGACGCGGTCAGCAAGGGCTGTGCTGCGTGGTGGCGGACGCATGCGAGCGGTGCCACTGGGACCTTCGGTGGAGCTCCCTATGGGGCCACGAAACGCTGTACTGGGTGGGTGAAACGCAGGCAGGGAGCAAGGGCTGCGCAGGGTGGTGGCGGACGCATGCGGGCGGTGCCGCTGGGACCTTTGGTGGAGCTCCCTATAGGGCTACGAAGCGCTGTTCTGGGTGGGTGAAGCGCAGGGAACAAGGGCTGTGCTGGGTGGTGGCGGACGCAAGCGGGCAGTGCCACTGGGAACTTTGGTGGAGCCCCCTATGGGGCCACGAAACGTGCGAGGGGTGTGCCAGAATGAGGGGTGTGGAACCGCATGCCAGCGCAGCCACTGGGGCCTTCGGTGGAGCTCCCTATGGAGCCACGAAGCGTGTGAGGGGTGTGCCGAAATGGGGGGTGGAACCGCATGCGAGCGCAGCCACTGCGGCGTTCGGTGGAGCTCCCTATGGGGCCACGAGACGTGTGAAGGGCGTGCCGAAAAAGGGGGTGGAACCGCATGCGAGCGCAGCCACTGGGGCCTTCGGTGGAGCTCTCTATGGGGCCACGAACCGTGTGAGGGGTGTGCCGAAATGGGGGGGGGAACCACATGCGAGCGCAGCCACTGGGGCGTTCGGTGGAGCTCCCTATGTGGCCACGAA